>JAWLRI010000274.1:5320069-5361640 GCA_034781795.1 Crypturellus tataupa
AGAGAGGAACCTCATGAGGTTCAACAAGGACAAGTGCAGGGTCCTGCACCTGGGGAGGAATAACTCCAGGCACCAGGACAGATTAGCGGTTGACCTGCTGGAAAACAGCTTTGCAGAGAGGAATTTGGGAGTCCTGGTTTAGAACACCTTAAGCATGAGGCAGTAATGTGTCCTCATGGCCAAGAAGGCCAATGTGATCCTGGCCTGCATCAGGAAGAGCGTTGCCAAAAGCGTTGAGGGAGGGGATCTTTCCCCTCTGCTCAGCTCTGGTGAGGCCACACCTGGAGCACTGGGTGCAGCTCTGGGCTCCCCAGTACAAGAAGGACATTGAGCTTCTAGAGAGGGTCCAGCAGAGAGTAACAAATATGACTAAGGGACTGGAGCATTGAGGGGAGAATGTAGGGAGGATGGAGCCAAACTCTTCTCGGTGGTGGCCAGCGATAGGACAAGGGGTACAAGGCAGTTCCATCTCCCTGTGAGGAAGAACTTCTTTGCTGTGAGGGTGCCAGAGCCCTGGCACAAGCTGCCCACAGAGGCTGTGGAGTTTCCTTCTCTGGAGATCTTCCAAACCTGCCTGGATGCCACCATGTGTCACGTGCTCTGGGTGTCCCTGCTGGAGCAGGCGGTTGGACTAGATGATCTCTAGAGGTTGCTTCCAACCTTAACCATTCTGTGATTCTGGGAAGTATCATTTCTGTAAGCCTCTCATTTTATATCATGTAATTTATCATTTATCATCCTATTCATAATATCATCCTAGACAATATTCTGACAGCACAAAGGGGTACCAAAGTGACTGCACTTTTTTTTACGATGGCCAGCTAAAAGACGGAGGAACTGGAACGTACTGTGGCTGACAGTGGCACTCCTGTAGTTCTTACGCAGCAATACTCACAGCATTTCCTAGCTAGAACAAATATAAGTTCTTACTCCATGGAAATATTTCCTATTTCAGATTTTGAAAGAAAATGCAGTGTATGAAAAAATACAGACTTCACCTCAATATGGGGACTAAAAATTTTAGCGTAAAACGTAGTGGCCTGTCATGCCATCCCTCATCTCCTGCCTGAAGGGTGACATGCCGGCGCAGTGGTGTGCACAGGGAGACAGTTCATACTCAGGGTGAGGGAGACATCCTAGGACTGTGAGAGATACGTGGTGGTGACGCTGTGAGGCCTCTTTACAACAAAGCTACTACCTCTCTGCATGGACACAGGGGTCTCCCATTTGACAAACTTCAGTTTGACAATGTTGGTGATTATTTGCTGGGGATCCAGCTCATAGTTAGAAACACATTCTCACCAAAGTGCAGAACGTGCTCTGCTCTACTGTTAGATAGCAAGAGTCCAGGGCTACAAATTCGACTGACCCTTGCACATCCCTGCATAGAAAGAAGAAGCACAAAGCCAGAGAGGAAGAATTTCCAGCCCTTGTTTCTGTTTTTGTTCCTGTTCCTT
Source organism: Crypturellus tataupa (assembly GCA_034781795.1). Taxonomy (NCBI): domain Eukaryota; kingdom Metazoa; phylum Chordata; class Aves; order Tinamiformes; family Tinamidae; genus Crypturellus; species Crypturellus tataupa. The sequence continues at coordinate 5,321,527 of JAWLRI010000274.1, forward strand.
GATCAAAAGCCCCAGCTACACAACAACACAGCAAGTTCCCCTGAAGCTGGGTTACAGACCTTGCCTGCCAAGTGTTCCCTCTGTTTGCACTGTGGCAAGGGTCAGCTATGCCTGGGAAGCAAAGGAAACAGTTGACTCCCTACTGAATTAGAGTTTTACTGGAGACAGTTAATCCACAATTATGATACATGGACAGAGTTGCTTTCCTCCCACCAACCAGTGAGGCATAAAAATGAATATTTCATTTTTCCGGAGAATAGCAAGACCTGCATTATACAAATCATTATGTGCAAGGCTGTTTTGTAAGAATTAGCAAAACCTTCTCCTAATTCCTTGGTGTTAGTATTAAAATAAATTCAGATTATAGCTTTTTGGGATCCCTGCTCATTATCCCCGGCACTACATGACTTTCTCAGTAGCCAGCTTGATATACTGAGTGTGTGGGTTTGCCTTTTCATGTGAAGTAAGCGATGGAAGAGCAGAGATCCTTAAACCCTTCAGGGCCTGCAAGTGCTTATGAACTTGACAGAATTGGAAGCCAGGTTCTCATAAGCTCCGTCTACTGGAATCACGGGAACCTGCAGTAACGTGGTTTGAAATGTCATTATTTTGTTAAATGAGTCTATTAATTCATCTCCTAGTATGTCCACTGCATAATATTAAGTATTTAGTTCTGCTCACGCACTCTTTCCTAATGCTCTGGGAACAGAGTGTGCCCTACTCAGGAACGTGAAGGACTGCATTAGAAATTACTACTGATCTTAACATCAGATCCATATGTCTCAGGAGCCAGTTAGCCTATACAACTCATTGAGGATGTTTCCATCTGTGAATAGTTCCCATTATAAGCTAATTGTGTCAAACTAAATGTGTTCCTAAAATATTTTCAGAAGGTAATATTTATAGCAGACATCAGGCCTAATCGAGCTAAATTTCTAGTTCCCTCCTACCCAATTCATTGATCTAGCTGTTTTGGGGGGTGTTACAACATGGGGGACCTGCAACTGTTAAGCATTCTCTTTTTGACTTTTGCCCTCCACAGAACGAGATCTCTGCACAGAGAAAGGCACTTGAAGTGTTGGTGCTAAAAACAGATGCCAAGTCTCTGTGCTTTTGCAAAGAAAGCAACCAGTCCAGGTGGCAGAGGATCTGATTCATCTCAACCCTGTCTGCTCCGTGATTCTGGGGAAGAGGTGCTATTGGCATGGAAGGAGAACGTTAGCACCAAATCATTATGCATCACTATACTGAGTAGGCCAGCGGCTTGGGCACAGATGCTCTGGATTAGGAGCAACAGGTGAAAACAATTTCAGTAGCTTGGTCATGGCATCCCATCAATTTGCAAGTAGAGCAAAGGCGCAAGGCTGACCGAGGCAGGCAGAAAGTGAAAAGGAGGCCAGCAGCTGCCTTTTTCCCTTTGGTGTTGCCTGTTTTTCTCTTCGTGTTAGGAATTTGTTCAGCCTTTGTGCATAGAGAAGAGAAAAGGTTTCACCAAGGCAAGTAGGGGAAGTGAGGCTTAGTATTTATCCTGCTGGCTGCCTCCCTTCTGCTGGAGGAGCTCACTACCTGCTTTTCCTCATCCAGTACTTCTTAAGGTACAGCTCTGCAGACGGTTACTATGCACATATGTTCCTAACAGAGAACACTACTGTCTTGTACATGAAATATGTTATTCAACAGACTGTCTTAATTTGACAATCCTATTTAATACTAATTGCTACATTTTTCTTCAGGGACACTATTATTCAAGCAATATATAGATGCCACCTAATTTAAAGGCAGGGGCCAAAATTTTCAAAACTGCATCTTTAAATTTATGTTTGAGTACTTAAGCAAGCCCCTTGACTTTCAAGTGACTAAGTGGGATCAACTTCTACTTGCATCTTTATTTGTTATATATTTCTTATTTTAAAATTTTATTTTTAATTTTTATTAGTTTTATTTACTTTCATTTTTTATTTTTATTTTTATTTTTATTTTTATTTTTATTTTTATTTTTATTTTTATTTTTATTTTTATTTTTATCTGTTTTTTATTTTATTTTTACTTTTTAGATTTTATTTTTTAGTCCTCTATGTTAATTATTGAAAGGTTATGTTAATACTATATAGCTCACAATACCACAGAAATATGATGATTGTGTACTTTGTTAGTTTGAAGAACATGCTGAATATACCCTATGAAATATTCATTATCTCTTCTATAACTTGGGAAGGTGCACAGGTGAATTTGCAGATTGCATTCATATTTTTTCCTTTGGGACTTGTTCCCTGTGTTTGCAGCATGCAGTTCAGACTTCACTTTTTTAGCAGAGAGGAAAAAAGTGATGAATTTTATTTAAAATTAAAATTTCAGATCTAGCAATATGAAAGGATAATAGTTATTTCCTTCACCTAATTCTCAGCTACTCAATTCAACCACAACAACAAAGGCCAGTTAAGTTAATGGTAACTTAAAGGCCAGTTAATGGTAACTTTTCTGCCTTCTACTTACTTGAACAAGTTTTCTTCCCCCATGTTAGTGTACTTAAGCCAATTAAGGGTTTGGCTAAGTGGATAGATAATCTCATGTTCATGCACACTCTGTGCAAGTCCCTGATGCGACTATGTCAGTGTTTGCACACAGCATATGTGGGAGGTACCTGGTCTGACTTATGCAGAGCATCATTTAAATATATGCCAAACTTCTTTTGTTAGGCGAAGAAGTTCTGAACGTGCTATTTACTTTGTGTTCCCTTTCCATCTGGTGTAAGGAGTGATGAAAGACAAAGGATTTTTTTAAAAAACTTTGAATTCTTATTAAGTTACTACATAATGTAGAATGGAAAGGTTGCAGTGTAGGACGGCGCAGCAGTGATATGCAGTTCTGGAAGATGTGTCTCGTAGGCAGGATGGTGGCTGAATAGAAGCCGTGTGAGAGAGAGGCATTGCAGTGGGTGTGGTGGTCTGTTGTGCCAACACTAAACTAGTAAGGCTTAAAAAATGGGTGCTGGGGTAGGTGTAAATGTTAGCATATTGCTCCCCGTTTTTAATAGTTGAAGGGTTAGAAGGCAGCACAATTTTTTCATCTTAACAATAAGCTAATGACACTTTTTGTGTGGGAATCTAAATCTGCTCATCATTCACGCCCAGCCCCCATTTGCACACATTTCCCAAGGCATTCATATGCCTCCTTTGAGAGAACTAATGATACTGTATCAGCTCGCTTTCTATTTAGATATTTATTTCATATTTGCTTGAAGAATCAGGCCAATGTTTCTGAAAGCACATTTAACTATACCATATGCCTACTTAAATCATCCCTATCAAACAAGTTGTAGGATGACGCTCAGGTTCATTCTGTTCTGTTTTCCCTTCCTTCACAATGTGTTTATGTATATTTATCCAATTTGTTCTGTTCTTCTTGCCAAATTGCAGGTTTGAGATCTCAACTGTGCAGGGGCAGCTGTGCTATTGTTGATGCCTTACAAAACAAAGGTCACAGGCTGAGCCCGTATCACTAGAACTAATGGCAGCTGCATGTTAACCATTATGGTATAGCCACGGAATGATCTGGCTTCATGGGCTCTCAAAAAATAAGAATAAATCTTCCTTCACCCTTTGGTTAGCACGGTTCAAGTCCACGCTCATTTTTCAAAAGTCGTTTTTGTGCAAATTAGCCTCTAGAAAATATCCTGCGATTCAGTTGGTAAACTACAACAAAGGGATATTACTAACTTGAAAAAAAACCAAAACCCCAAAATATTTCAAACTAAAAGACAGCTGAATTGGGAGGAATGATTGCTTCTACATGTAACTAAGGTTAATTTTTCTAATTTCTGAGATTGATAAGATTTACCAGCTGTTCCTGGCTAGGAAGCCATTGGTCCTTTAAAGAAAGGGGCTACCACAAGATGCCAGCTCCTTCAAAAGAAGGTTGTTTCCAAACCTAGCCCAGCAACTCCACGTAATGAAACATCGGGGCGGGACTGTCTCGAACGCCCTTTGTCTGGGAAGGGAGATCAATCTGCAGGACTTGTGAATTCAAAACTGCTTGCCCCTTGGGTGGCCTGACATATTATTCCTTCATCTCCTGCTGCCTTTCAGACCAGAAGCCAAGAGTCCAAAGCTATTTAAAAGGATGTTTCTTAGAGCTACACATAGCTTTTGAAATAGCAAAGAAGTGGGAATGTAATAGATGGAGCAGACTAATGAGATGAGGCACATGTCCATAGCTACAGCTCTGAGACTATACAGCTGGCTTGGAGGCTGCCTGTCTACGGCTACCTCACCAGTGTGCTGTTAATTATTTAAAAGAGAGCGCTGGGGAAGCTACCATCACATCTGTCACCCACACACAGGCAGAACCTTCACTCATTGCAAGACCAGATGTGTTTATTCGAAACATATACTAACTAGCTACTTAATGGGTTAGAATTATTAGCCAGGAGTTAATTAGGCAAACGTATTAAACATCAGTCACCTTACACAGCATCCCTTTTCTTAAATGCAATCTCTTCAGAGGCATTATCACCCAAAGGAAAAAAAGGAAAAACACTCCAGGAAGGGACTGCAGTAGGAGATAATAAATTTATGAAATGTGATGATTGTGTACTAATGTCACATTAAAACAGCAGTGCTCTAGGCAATTGCTTTAACCATGTGAAAAACAGTCCCTTAGACACAACACATGGGATGGAAGCACAGAGGTTTGTTTTAGCACCTACAGGTGTTGGAGAAGAAACAAACTTAACAGTGGATTATTTTTTTTCTTGGGACAGCAGCCAAACCTTTAAAAGGATGGCTTCACTGCCCTGCATATATTGCACAGATTCCAGGAGGAGCGAGCCCTTCTATGGCATCCTGCCTGTGTCATGAACTTAGAAATGTTGCTGGCCAATGTAACACGCTCTTGTTTCCCAAGAGGCTACATTCAGAAGCTTCTTTTTTTTTAATTCTGGCTCCCAAGCTCATGTCACATGAAGGAGGCAATGGAGGAAAGGCATAACATGCTCTATTTTTGGGCTAGTCCAAGGGGAGACAAACCAGTCAGGATTCTTTGTTAGCAAGCAGCCCTGAAAGCCATTTCATGAAGCACCTTTCAGCTGCTCTTGAACGAGAGCAGCTGTCTATGAGCCAAATGAGGTAATTGACAGGATGGAGCACCACCAGCCATTCATCTCCACTAAGCCCGTGTTTGTTTTCCTGTTTCCCTAGTCTTCCTTTTAAATCTAGAGCTCATATTAATGAAACAACCTGGAAAGCAAGATTCAAAGTACTAATCCTAGATTTTATGGAAACATCTTTAACATGAAGCACCTTATCAGAGGCAAATCTGAAGGAGTAGTTTGCTGCACTTTCTGCTTCTTATTTCTGTGGAGATGGTTCCCTGGGGAGGCAGAAGCTCAGGGAAAGAGCATCAGTGACTAATTTTTCTTTCCTACATATCTGCTCTAAATGTTGACGATATCTACAGTAGCAAGCAAGAACTTCCCCATGCATTCTGTAAACTGCAATATATTTAAAGTGGAATTGCACAGGATTTGTGCTTTACTTGAAACTGATTATTACAGGAATTTTCCAGAACCTCACAGGGAGAACTGCACTGCATCCAGAAGCCCATTTCTATAGTCACATGCAAGCTTTGCCACATGACAGAACTTTGGCTTCCCTTAAGCCCCTATTGAGAGAAGCTCTCAAAGATGTGTTAAACCTGTGGTTAATTCCCTCTGTCCTGCATGTGATCCACAGCAAAGATCCAGCAAACTCAGAGCAGTTAATTCTGCCCTAAATCTGTACCTCAAAGACAGAGCATAGTACCAAAACCTGGGGCACTGAGGTAAAAAAAACTTGCATTCAGGCTACCTCAGACTGCCAAAAAAGGTGTGTGTGGGGGGGATGCGTATATATTTAATATATTAGGAACCTGTTTGGATACTCAAGAGGAAAACAGAATGAAGGGAACTAATCTGACCTGCCAAACATGAAGTCCCCAAAGTCATCTTTACAGACTTTTTATAGGACTCACATTTTACTGCAATGGGACAAAAGAATTGATAGTAGAGAAGATAGTAGAAAAGTTCAGAAATGTCTAATGGAGAAGAGATGGATGCAGTAGCTGGTTGATGAAGTTATTTTCTGAAGCTGTGTCACTTGGCTCTCTATTTCTCCAAGTGCTGAGGGACACTATTTGAATTCTAAAGAGGAAAAAGTGATAAAGCAGAAACAAAATAATATTCAAAACTGAAGTCCGGAGAAGTGACCATGCAGAAAGTACATAATACTATTTGTGCCTGAATTGCCTTGGAGCTCCCATCTCATTCACAAATGAGCGCAAAACAAGCAAGAGGTGAATGAACAGGCCTGCCCTGTGAGAAGTCTGGTTAGTAGAGAGTCAAGGTGGCATTTGCAGTGTGGAAAGATGAAGCTGTGTGATTTTAGAGATCACTTTCCACTCTATTTTCTTTCTAGGACAAAAGTTTTTATAGTCTGTTAGAGGAGTTTTAAGAGTCTGAGCTATTTATTCTCTGAATATGTTCAAAGCCTTATGCCATGTGCTCAATAGTACTGTATTTTCCCTTAGCAATTCCTTACTGGAAAGTCTGGATGGGAAATACTGTGAAGTTTACCACAAAAATGGTTTTGTGCTTCTATCCAGCTATTACTACTGGCAATGTACTGAAAACAAATTCATGAACTCTAACAGACTTTTTCATGAACTTGTGTGTACTTAATTTCAAGTAAACTGCACATTGGAGATTAAATTTAAGACAAATATTTGAAAACTGAAGGTAACTAAGAATTTGGGAGAATACAGAGCAGTCATTTCCCTTTCCACCACACAACAACTAACTCCCATTTAGCTTGCTATTTAAGTGTCATCAGCTGTTACTTTTGGACAGGATGTAGGAAAGGATATCTGTGAACAGAAGCCAACATGTCTTGAATAGTGGGTAAGTTAGGTCATTCAACAGCAGCACAGACAATATCCCTGCATGTGACAATCAAGTTCAGGGAACCTGGAGGCAAGGCTCCACTTGCCCTCAGAACTTTCTTCTCAGGTTCGTATTTTTTGTTTGTTATTTGTTAACCAGGGGAGAAAGGTACTGCCTGGTTCAAACTGTATCAAAACTGGACTTGAATAATTGAGACATTGTTGGATACATAAATGTAAAATAACAATCCCACTTAAGCATGTGTGCGCCTTTTGTTGGTGTTCTTAAGTACATGCTCAACTTATGTTAGGTGAATTCAGGTGGACTAGTCAATGCATTTGAAGTTATGAGAAACTCGTATGCCTTGCCAGATGGAGGGACAAGTGCCCACTTGATTTCATGAGTTAATATTAACATAGATTGATCTTACCCTATTCAAATATTAATCTTGGAATAGACACTCCTGATGAGTTCAAGCACAGGATCCATGAAGATGGGTGACAACACTGCTGCTATATTTAAAAAAAAAATCTGCAATTCTCAGAATTATTTTAAGCACAGTGATCATTTCTCAGCCCTCTTTCATTTTTTAGTGTTTTACCTTATAGCCTGGACTAGACTCTTCTTGAATTGCTTACACAAATACCTGCACAAGAATATTAACATTGGGCTTTAGCACCAGGAGCCAGCAGATTGCCTACTGCAATGTGAGAAAGTAAGGTGAAACAACAAATTGGGAGAGTTAACTAGTAGATGGGTAAATATTTAACTACTAATATTTCAGTGAAGTATTCTTTTGTTATGCTAGTTTAATGTATTTTATTATTTTCAGCATATCAAAAAGTAGGATTTGTAAATACTTAGTCCACAAGAATATTGTTCTGACTCTCTTTCCACTGAAGTCAGAGGGGACTTGACTGCTGACTTAAAAGGATAGAAGCCATCTGTTGTCAAGTCAATCCTAGAAATAAGTTTTCAGAATGTATACTCAAAAGATTTTGAGCAAGAAGACTAGAATAAAATCTACACTAGTGCAAAAGTTAGTTTTCTTCTAACATCCCTCTGTTTTTCACCTGTGCTGGTCCTCAAAAGTAGAAGCAAGGGCTCTGTTCTCTTGTCTAAGTACTATGACTTCAGAAACCTCTAAAGTAATTAAGTGATGATGAGGAACTCTTGAGTTTGTGTTTGGTTCCTTTTAAGCTGTAGCAAGTCAGGAAGCTCAATTCAATTCTGAGCTGTAAGGATGCACAGATTTCCTCAGACCTTCTGGAAGAGCCTCCTAATTTTTCTCTGACATTGTCTGTGCATTAGAAGCTGCATCCTTTTTGTAAACCAGTTTGCTTCGTTCTGTGACTACACTGGCCCTCACGGGATGTCACAGTACACGAAACAAAGCAAATCAACTCGATAGAGTTGATCTCCTCATCTTCCCACAGATTATATGATGGGACTTTTCCATTCAGAATTTTTTGACTCTACTTCTCATAATCCATAGCTAATGGATCTAGAAATCCCATGTAATTCTCCTGTTAGCCAACCAAGGGTTCTTTTACAGGAGCAAATTTGGTAAAGATTGTCATTTTACATGCTCAAAAAAAAAAAAGAAGTTTTTTTAAATGGCACAGGCAGCAGCATCATGTTGTCATATCACCTAAGGGTTCTGTATCAATCTGCTACATGCTACTACAAAAAATAGGCTTTGAAAAGGAGGTTTTTAACTGGATGCTATTATGGAGGCTTCTCAGTAAGTGCAGCCAGCAACTGGAAAGCAAGTGGAAGCACACTGTGGCATCAGGCCAGGAGACAAGGGGGTTACCAAGGAAATATCTTGGGTACTTTGGAATCTTGCCTATTCCATATAGATTCTTTTGTTCTACATTTGAAAAGTGCAAATTCATCAGTCTAAAAGTGGTGCCTCAGAAAACAGAAATATAATTAAACCTGTTATGTGAGGTTTTGTCCATTTACCCAGAAACAAAGCTGTATGTTTAGGAGCTGAAAAGCTAATTTTGCTTTTCTGTTGTAGTTAATTCCACTGAAAAGAGCACTAGGGAAAAAAGAGCAGATCGGTTGTTGCTATATTAGCAACTAATATTAGCTCCACTACATGAGGAATTACTGGGAGGTATCCAGCAATAGTCTGAGTTGTGCCAATGGGAAGTCAAGGGTTCAAGTATGTACAGATCTTTCATAGCTGTCAGTCTTCTGCACAGCAAACCATTTATCTCTGGGCCAAAGCTGTAACTGATTCAATACAGTGTAATGAAACCGTGTTTTGCATAACTTCTGAAAAATCTTTTTGTGTAAACCTGTACAACTTACATAAACAGTTTATGCCTTCTTTCCTATAAGCATTACTGAGAACTGTGCTGTAATTAGGTGCTTGAACTGGATTTCAGTTACAATATGATGTGTTCAAAAACACTTTAAAGACCAAGAAAGCACCTTAAGAGAACAAAAGAAATACAGCAGGTTCAAATAACGTTCACTGTGCTTGAATAAATACCAATAAATTGTATTTATTGATAAATAATGGTGGGATATGCTATCTACCTATCTGCAAACCAAATGTGTAAAGAGCATTTAGAGCTGTAGGTTAGAGTGCTTAATACTGTGGGCCTAACTTGCTGCTATGTTTGCTGTTTTAAGGTCATGTAACTCCTCTGAATTATTTGGCTTGGAGAGGAAGGTTCTTAACCTGACTGATTTACGTCTTCCTGAAGATAAAATTAGTTCTCTTACAGCTGCACATGGTGATGATTTGCTTTAGCTAAGACAGCAGTTTGTTACAGCTGTTTTGTTGTGCAATTGGCCGGCTAGCTCAGTTGAAATTAGTAAAACTGTCCTGTGTAATACAATAACAAAATGGTGCTAACAAACTGCTCTTGCGCTTAGGACAAGATCAGTGTTTTGCCTAGCTATCTGAAAGACAACTTGATGATTATGAAAATAACAGAATTAGACTCCTGCCCTCCCTCTGCTCTCCAGCGTGACTCTCCTCCACGCTTGTTTTTCCTGCACTACCATAAAACAGTGGTCACTCCCCAGAGATGAGCTCTGTGATGTCAGGCTGTAGCTGCTGCTCATCTGCAATGATTCACCCTGCTCTTCCGCTGGTTTTAACTACTTACAGAGTTTTTGTTTTGCTTTCCACTACCTTCCAGCTTTTCCCCTCCCAGTTCCTATTTAACATATAAAGCAGATGTGCGTTTGGAGTTTTGCTGTCAGTCTTCTAGCAACTGTGGTCGTTGTCTCTTACTTAGGAAAGTAATTCTACTCAAAAAACATCTAGGTAATGTGCTTAGTTGTTAAACTGTTAAGAACTCACAGTAAAATGACAGCAAACGCTGTGCTTCCTAATGTATTATTATTAATACTGCATCCCAAATTACCTTCTCCCTGTTTTGCAAGTAGCTTTTCTCAAAGAAAAACAGTTTCAAAGCCTCTTCTTCCCTACAGAGCTGTCTGACATGCAGTTTTCTGACTTCTGATTAGCTTAAGATTTCTATTTCATGTTACTATCTCATAAATTTAAAAAATGAAGTTTAAGCTGAAGTGAGTCTAAAAGCCTAGGGCATGTCTGAATTTGACAACAGGAAGGAGGAATTAGTTCTCCAAAGGCCAGAAGTAATCTGCAGCCATAGCTGGTGACACTTAGAATAAGGCCAGAGCTGCAGTTTAGCCACAGTGTTGTTATGAGATGGCTGCAGTTGTTAAATTAGTGCCTTGCTTTATCATTACATGTTGAGCAGTGATACATATCTTGACATGTAATTTTAATAATAGCTTGTAAGTGTCAGTGATAATGTAATGTGTTTAAGAAGTCTAAAGATGATCCAGAAGCAAGCGTATTAAGCCCTGTTAAAACATAGCTAATCTGCATAAAACTTATGACAAGCCAGACCTTTTCAGCACTTAATAAACTGGCTGGATATTCATTTTTAAGGCACTGTCCAAATTGGTTTGGTCACAGATGATTATCTAGAAACCATTCCAGAAATGGGAAATACACAATGGAAATAACACAAGAATGAGAGAAAAACAAAACAAACAAACAAAAAAAGCTGCTCTCCATAAAAACAACAAAAATTGCCTCTAGCCAATACCCTACATGATTAGTGTCAGGAAAAAAGGGTCCAATTCTACCAAATAACAGTATAAGATTTACTTTAAGTACTTACTGGCCACTTTTATATAGGATTGGTGCAGGGCAGAGCAAAAACTCTGGTTCCACCTTTTTTGGTTTTTCATCTGAAAAATAAATTACACGTGTTTAATAAATCATTGTTCTGAGATGCAAAGATGTGTAAACACTCTATAATGCCCTTTGTCTTTTTACAGCATGCTGGCTATTGGCTTGGCAATGTCCTGCACTGGCAAGGAAGGAAGAGCTTTAAGTCAGGAGAGGAAAAAAACATCAAGCAATACTTTGTCAAGGAAACATGAAAGCCAACAGTACGTAATATGCATTCACAGTATATTGATTACTTAAGTTTACACATTTTTGGGTCAGACAGTGACCTAAGAACACTGTGAACATTATTAGGTAACTCCTAATATTTGCAAGATGAAAGTTTGCTTTTCATTAGACCCATTCCCCCACATTGCCTTTAGATTGTGTTGTGATTCTGGGTTTGATTTCTCTAGTATTTTCATGCTTTAGAGTTTCTAAATACTTCTAATTCTCAGCTGCCTATAAGGTAACTATCTGTAGATCACTGTCCAGCGAAGCATGTTTTACTTTTCTGCAACTGCAAAAAAGAAAGAAGGTAGAAGTCTCTGCACTGAGTGACAGAAGGCAGCAGTAGTTCTTCACTATAACCTTTATATGAAGAGTTCTCCAGGAGGAGATAGGCTCAAACAGAACTATCACTGTCTGCACTCAGTGCCTACGGGATTTGCTGAAGAAGGCTATTTTACTTTGGTAAGATAAGAAGGATTCTGCTCCTGCGGGCAGAATCATCTTCTGAACTTTCCCCAGGACGGTATTGTTAATTCAGTACTGGAGCTGCACTGCAAGCATAAACTGCTTCCTGACTGGGGGGGTGGATAAATGACCTGTAAGATAAACTCCGAGATGGCTCTATCCTGCATTTAGGAGGTGGGGCGGGGAGAAGAACATATACAAATAGTTCAGGAGCAGCTCAGGGAGGAGCTCTGAACATAAATGAACCTTTCCTTTTCTATATGCTGTAATCTGCACCAACTGCTTGGCCTACATTTGGGGCTAGTTGTGAGGTGGGGAAGAAGGATTAGCACATTGCCATATGTTTTTGTCTTAATGGTATGTTTCATAGATTATTTTTCTATCCCACAGTTACATTTGGCAGATTGCCTTTCCAGCATTTGGTAATGGTTCTTTATAAATGCAGAAAGAGAAACATGCCAAAACTATCTTTTAAAACCAGGAGAACCAACAAAATGACTGTTCAAGAGACTAGTCTTAAAGTGGAGCCCAAGCTATCAGTAAGGGGAACTCTAATACATCTATTCTCATGCAAGTGCACTCCTACTTTCTGCTCCATAATGGAAAGGTTCCACTGCTAGTAGTATTTTTTTTCATACAAGATAATAGATATTGGGGGAAACATTCCTTTTCTTCCTCCTCCTGTTGTTGGGGGAGTTGTTTCTACCTTTTTATCCATCCTAGATCTACTATTCTCCTCCAGGTCTCCTCTGAAACAAAACTGCTTGGCGCACAGTGCAGAGCTGTAGAAAATGATTTAGCACACCAGGGGAAAAAATCACATAAAATTTCCCTGTTTATTCCCTAAACATTTGACATGGGCCATTGCTGGAGACAAGAACCTGGGTGGGTTGGGAAGGGCCTTTGGCAAGACACCATAAAGCAGCTTGTGTTGTTAATGCTGCAAAATATAATAATACATCACTATGCCATTCCTCTCCCTTCTTGTGCTTTAGCACACCCTATTTTGAAGCCAAGAAAAGAAAAAGCAGCCCAGAGATGTAGCTGCAAATTCTCACATCAGATGCTTGCAAGAATTTGGGGGCTTCATTCTGTCCAAGTATAGTTACTTCTACAAAGGCAACTCAGATGTCAAATATTCATGTATACTCTGTTCTGGTACAAATGGCAATGCAACTGTGGAATCAGGAAAAAATCAGCTAGAAGGCACCTGGGGAGGTCATTTAAAGAAGGAAACATTTAGCCTTTTTTCTGACATACATTGAAGCTGCTATTAAGATTTTCTAGGTAGCATATTGCAGCCCTTGTGCATTTTTTAGTGAGATCCATTGTCCTAATATCAAACACGGATAACCTGCAGAATTTTAAGCCTATTACCTCTTGTTCTCTTTGGCCAGGTTTGGGGAGCCCAGTTCTTATCTTCATTGTGAAAGCAGCCCATGTTAAAACATGTAACATTTACCTCTCCTTTCTGTGAATGTAATGAATCTAACCTTTTATGGCTTCCACATAGTTTGCTCTGGATCTCTGCTCACCCTTGCCAGCTTCCTCTGGACTCAAGTTCCTAGAGAACACAACCAGCCCCTAATTCCAGCGGCACCACAATCTACCAGTCATTAAGCACTGCAGATCTACTTGGTGCATAGTGGTAGCATTGCTAAGAAGCGTGCCAAAACTGTTAATACAGTAACAACTCCCTGGAGGATAAGGAGGTTTAAATTTGAGGTTTATGGAAAATGCCTGATCCCTCTTCTAATTCCAATATTCCATAGGTTCTTGTCTCCACCATGAATTTACTGCCCTCCATCAGAAGATTTTGAGCACTATCAGCATAACCATATTGACACAAGCCTCCAAATGCTCTTGTGAACAAGGTAAGTGCTGCTCTTTTCTTCACAGGGGGATGAACAGTGATACAGTGAACTGCTCATGATAAACAGCAAGTTAGGAGTAAAGCAGGACTACAAGTGAAAAATCTAGATGACTTAAACATGCTCCTGAAATTCAAATTTAAGTTCTGATTACCCTGAAGTCACATTTTTAAGGCTTCAAATATTTGTCCAAAGTAGTATGGAATTCATTTTCTTGCACTGGAAATAAACTAGTCTGTTTCCCTACTTCTCCAAGTAACGAAGGTACACCAGGGGAATATATAATGGTAAGAATTACTTTGCAGATGGCAAATTCTAGCTCTATAAAGCTAATTTATGCAACAAGTGCAATTAAGCATGCTAGCTTAATAAAGAAACAAAGATGACATTTTCAATCGAGAATGAAGAGAAATTTATAAAGGTAGAGTTTATTTACACAAGTTGTCTTTATCCACAGCAACTGTGCTATTCTGTTATTCTTTCAAGCTGTTCTAGGCGATCTTTAACAGGCAGGAGAGATTGGCAACACATTCAAAGTATAAATTATATCCAGAATAGGAATAAAATGTACTGGAAACATATGCAATAGGATAGGAATTTAAGACAAGCTTATATAAAAATCAGATATTAGATAGCAAGAACCACTTCTTGAATATGTCCACTTTTGGTTATTTTCCGGTCTGGCTGGTTGGCTTGCACTAAGGGATAGTGCTTCAAAGCAAAAAGTTGGATGTAAATCTACTAGTTGTCCATTTTAGTCTCTGAATATTAAAAAGGGCAGAGGTTCCCTGTAATGGCAATTTGTCCACCATCCTCACCCTTGTGCCAACTTAGGCAACATGAAAATGAAATTCTCTGCCGGAAAACTCATTTAATCAGGTATCTGACTTGGCAGGGAGGAAAAAAAGTTTGGCTTCTCTCTCTACAACTATTACTGTTTTCCTCTCTAACGTCTACAGTCTTCTACTAGGAAAAAATTCCCAGTGAACAGAAGATCTAAGGATTGTAATATCCAACCGATTGAGTGTATACAAAAAAAATAAAAAATAAATCTGTAAAGTACACATTTTTCTCTAGGAAACAAAGCTACGAGGGAAGCTTCATTTTTTTTCTAAACTAAGTTATTATCTACGGGTAAAAACTCAGAGAATTGTAGCCCAGTTAGAGACACTCCTCCTGGAAGGAAATGCTGAGCTGATGAACAAGGGGCTGATGAACAAGCTCAACATATGACGAGAAGATAGCACCAATTGCTCTGACTTGGCTTTATTCTTTCCATACTGTAGAAGAAGCCTCAAAAAGTGGACTCCCTGCTGTGGAAGGGCATTCACAACTTCAAGCGCCTGAAACCAGCAGCGCAAGGGCTCTGCATTTGCTATACGAAACAGGATGGACAGAGATGCTTCAAGATACCAAGGTAAGTTCGTGTTGGAAAACTGGCCTTTTGAACGAAGATTCATGTCTTGGCCCAAGTCTCCCTGCAGTATGGAGACACTTGGTTCGTGTGCTTTGTGGTCGTGCTTTCTCATACACAAAAAGCCATTCATTTTAGGGCAAGAAAGCACTTCACACAGGCAGCAGTGCAGCCACACACCAGTCCTAGTTTACGGCTAATGGCCACCAGCAGCAAAATGAAACCCCTGAGTAAGATGAAAAGGTACTCTCCTTACTACCTTACTAATCCTCAGAGCTTTTGTATCTCTTTCTTCCATGCTTTTCTCTTTAGATTTTAATTAAATGAGGTGACCAGAAGGGAAGGGGGGAAAAAAGTGCTCATGAGGAAATACCAAGGCAGTTTGTCTCAAGTTCAAATACTTACTAATGGTGGTTCCATTCACATGATAGGTACAAGTAATACCGTCAAGTCTCCTGGCAAGGGTTAAGCCACTTCCTCTAAGAACAACTTGGAATTCCTCTGGAGAGAAAAAAAAAAACAACCCCCCCAACAAATCATCAATCTTTTGTACTTGCTAACAAGGACTGAATGCAGACAAGGAGAAAATAAATTTAGCCATTAATAACTCAACCACAACATAGTCACTCTTCATACAGTCTTGTGACCCTCTTCTAAGGTGTCGTAGTATCTGACTCTTCAGTTAGATCACTGAAGGGAAAAAAAAATTGCTCCCAGTCTTTATCATTCAGAGCAGAACTGTTGGAAGGAAGTCTATTCTGACTAGCAACTAGAGCTGAGTAAATAAAGTCCTTAGGGATTAGCTGTACAAGCAAAACTTTCTCTGATAATAAGGCATCTGGATCTCGTAAGAAGACTCCCAATACTTTGATCAGATTCACTTAAAACTCCAGATAGAGTCTGTGTGAAGTGTTTTTTTTTTTCCTCTGGAAGCTGCATAAGGGCCACACTATTTGAGTTCTGTGGAGAAGAAGTAAAAAGAGATTGTTTACAAAGTAACTGGTTTAATTGAAGTGATCTATGTCTTGACAGAAACATCAAAATAAGTAGATTTTGCAACTACCTTATTTTGATTGGTTTCAAAGTATGTGCAGATTGTGAAATTCTAGAGAGAAGACAAGCATTTGTATGTTTGTGCAGTTTTGCTTGAGAAACATATTAACACTTGCAGCCCAAAAATGCAAATCTCTGCTTTCAAGCTCATGCTAAAGTAAGTGCTCTGCTTCTTGCACTACAGATTCAGGGCGCTATGTAAATTATTATGTGTTTCTATAAATGTACATAATCAGGATTCCCAAATTTTAACTCAGTGGCCATAGACAAAATTGTGTGAGAGGGTCACAGTGTAACTATCCTTGCTTTGAATGCAAGAGCTTGCAAGAATGCAAGACTTCATAGCCTCATTCTCAAAACACAAGTCCAGATAAGGACAGATTTTAACCTCTCATGCCATGAGAGACTAGAAATTTTACCTCTGTGAGGGAGGAGCTTGTTCTAAAGCTTTCTCTAAGTTTAATTATTTCATTTCTCATAGATTAAAGAATATACAAACAGGTAGTGAGGAGTACTCTTAAATCAAATGACCATGTCTGAATAATGTGACAGTGGCAAGTGCCTGTCTCAAGCTTATAATTGTACTAGCAATTTAAGAGACCCAGAAAGACAGCTCTTCTGAGGAGCAAAATGAGTAAAGAGAGAAGGATCTGTTCTTTTTTAGAAGATCCCTTAGTATTTTTAAAGATTCTTTTTTTTTCTTTCTAGATGACCCATAGTGTTCTTGTTTGCATAAAATTTGGAAATCAAACAGTTCTATAATTATTAATTTTTCTAGTTCTAAAACCTTACCTCCCACACAGACACTGGATGGTTCCAAATATAAAATCTCAGTGCATGATTGCTTCAAAACCTATTGCAAAGAAGGAAACAAAGAAAGAGGTTTCAGAATGCTATTCCGGTGGGGAATGTTACTTAAAACCAGTGCTTGTACCCAGAGAATGCACATCTGGTTTCATGTGCATATGGCCAACTCAGTAGAACATTGTCTTGATCTTCTAAGAATTCTGTGTGCCTGCACAGTTAGATTTTCTAGGGGTTCATAAGATTTGAACTAGATTGTTAAACCTGGGATACCCTGCATAACAATACTAATGTCTGGTTTTGGCCTTGGAATTTCTGTCTAGTTCCCTAACCTAATTTTCCATGGAACTCAACCTTAATATTCCAGCCAAAAGTTAGTCACAAGGAGCCTGATCCAAACTCCAGTCAAGCTAAAGGGAGTCTTCCAACTAACTCTGGGTCAGGCCAAGTGCAGATTATTCCAAGTGCTGGCATCCTGCCCTATGTAAAGAGCAGAAATGTACCATGCTTTTTATTGTACTGAATTCTGTGGAGTTTTCTTTACTCCTGTACCCACCAGCCTGCTTTGCTACTCTCAATAGTCAGACAATGTTTTTCCATAAAGCAAGAATGAAATGATATTCCTATAGGTGACTTGGAAATACCGGGGATGGAACACGGAGGAGAAGAAGAAAATAGGCCCCTTTTAATGATTTGCACATAAAAAGAAAGCGTTAGATTTTATTCCTGCTTTCAGCCAAGTTGTTTGCACATACTTGTGATCAGGTTATCCACGGTCACGTAAGCAGCGCCATAAATAGCATCAAGGTCTTCACTGCTGGAGACCATTGCACCATTTTCTATGGTGCTTTGCAGAAAGAAGGAATAAAGACTATCTGGCCACTTCATTCCAATTGTTCCTGCAAGCAGGAGCCCACAGTCTCCTCCCACTGATAGGATCTCAACCTCAGGTTAATGCCTCATCTCTTCCTTGCTACTACTGTCCAGAAAGCAGATGTGATCTGTGCAGAGAGGAGATGTGATCTGTTACCAATATGTTATTCCCTTTCTAAACAACCAGGCAAGAGGAATTTTGCTGAAAGGAAGAAGTCGCCTGAAAGTAATAGAATCCAACACAGAATCTCACTTAGACTTCCTTCTACCTCTAAATGATAATGTGTGATTTTTCCAATAACATCTAATGACAGCTTTTGCCTAGTAAGTTTTCATGCTGCTTTTGAAAAGATTTGCCTGTACTAAGTGGCATACTCCTTAGTAGACTTTGACATATAACACAGGAATTGTTCAAGGTCTGTGCCACTGTGTACATGTCCTATTACTGTTTCCTCACTACTGCCATGTGCTAAACCATGCCTGCTCCTATGCTGGCCTAAGTATAAGCACATGCAATTCCCTCTTGCTCATACTTCCTTATTCTTCTGTTTAGAAGCTGTTGTATCACACGGTCCTGTTTGCTTGGTCTATTGCTACATATCCAGACCCAGCACAAACAGTATCATATCCGCCACTACACATTCAAAACACGTTCCAGGCTCCGAGAAAATCAAAACTGCCTGTCTCATTTAAATTTTCCATAAACTTTTCAACTTGCTTCTCCATAATTCTGTGCCCAGATTCTTTGTAGTACTTTGAATACCATTTCACAAGCTTTAAGCTGTATCTAAAAATCTAAGACCTCTTGGACACATGTTTGTATGAAACGCAGCAATGGAGATGTTTGGAAAGAATGTGGTTTTCTCAAGTTTACTGGAACTCAACCAGTTTATATTAGCTGAAGAGTTCGTTGTTTCTTTCCAAAAAAGGACTTGGCCTTTGATTCTTGTTTCAACGTAAAGAGAAAAACTGTAACTTGGTTTATTTTAGAAAAAAATAATAAGATAATCTTTTATAGGGTAAAATAGAGATATAAAAAAGCAGGTGATTCCCACTTTACTGTAAAGTCCTTGCTCTGTTTTTTCTTGCATGAATAGTCCTATTTAATTCAATGAGTCTACAGTCTTGCTTTAAAATGAAGTATAAGTATCTCCGTTGACAGGATCGTGGCCCATTAAAATTGAATATTTTTTATATTAGATTAGCACTAGATCCACAGGAAGCAGTTTTCCAGAACCTTTCCTATCTCTACTTGCCCACTCTGATAAACTCAGGCTCTATTAAAAATTTGTGGGGATAAAACAATAGCAGACACTGTATTTCTTTCCTTTGAAAATAGTATTTTTGTTACTCAGCTCTACTAGTGCTTTTCTGACATTTTGCTTCCAGATACAATACAAAACAGGAATGTAGTCTATTTGGACATGCGTAATTCCCTCTGGATTTAAGAATGAATTGCAAAAACAGAACAGTTCTGACTGAGATATGTGGTTTAAAATAACTAATCAGAATTCATTAAATAAAAAGTGATTTATACTAGAGTTCAGGACACACTGATTTCTTGTCCACAGCACCATGGATTTCATGTGTCTATTGCTGTAGATCATGTGCTGCTTGCATATGATAACAGAAAGCAGGAAAAGACTGTATTCTAATTCTGTCCTTAGAAATAGTTATTTTGATACTAATCTTCCTTAACTCTAAATATTGCTATTCTCCTGTTAGCTTGAGAAAATGCTGTTCTTCAAAGATCTTAAATCTCTTGTCAAGGGTGAGGATCTCAGACTGTATCATTTTCAGCAAAGCTTAAAGTGCTTAAAAATGTCTATATACTGAAATTTGTTTTTCTAAGATATTTTACTTATTCATTTTCTCTTTTTCAAAAAAAATATTGGTAGTCTCTATTTAAAGAAATTAATACTGCTAGAGGAATCTGTTGTAGGAACCTGAAAATCCTTCCCTGCAGCAACAGTCATCCTAAGAAATAGTTAGAAAAACAGAAACACATGGTGAAGACACAGAATCATGTGGCACCAGCCTAAAAGCATCCTGGTTGCTCTTTTTCTGCCACCCTTTAGCTTTTGGTTCCTCCTCTTCTCAAGATAACACTTAAACAACATTTACAACTGAATTTTCCATTACAGAATATGGGAAAATTTGGAACAACAATGATGGAAAAGGTCAGTTCTTATT
The DNA here is from genome assembly GCA_034781795.1 of Crypturellus tataupa. Classification (NCBI taxonomy): domain Eukaryota; kingdom Metazoa; phylum Chordata; class Aves; order Tinamiformes; family Tinamidae; genus Crypturellus; species Crypturellus tataupa. Next base: position 5,341,575 of record JAWLRI010000274.1, read on the forward strand.
AATTTTACCAGGCTGTATCCTTTACAATGATCTGGCTAACAGTAAGCTAACTAGCATTCAAGTGTCATGTCAGAAAACCTGAAAACAAGGTTAGCATTTCATCCTCTCCTTCTTTTTAATTTTAAAACTTGATTTGAACCATCTTCCTGTGGAAATCTGGGCTGTGCTAACAGCAACACGTAAATGAAACTTTTAAGAGCTGTGATTAAATTCCCTCTTTCCCAGCTCACAACAATCAAATAGAAGGCTTAGGCATTGCAAGGTCAGTATTTAAAAACCTACTGCTCACAAGTAAAGTTGAAATAATTGCTATATAAGGCCATCTTTGAATAGGATAGTTAGATACTCTGCTGACATATAATAAATTCGAATAAGACTGTAAACTTCCTTAGCATAACAGCAGGCAGGGGAGAGATTCAAAGAGCTGATGTCATCTATTTCATTTTCAGAGTTCCAGGCCAAATATAGGGCTCTGTTCTTCCAAGCCTGGAGGAGAGGCTTTGCTTCCAGGCACTTCCCCGAGTGCTAGGTGCTCCAGAAACAAGAGAAATCCCCAGGAACCAGTGTAATAGAGAACTGCAACCTGTTAGCATGTGTTCTGCCTTCCTCCAAGCTTGAAAATGGAAGATTGAGAAAGACCTGCAGAAAGTTTGTCTAGATCTGAGTAAGAACTAAGCTATGCAGAACTGGTTGCCCTGGCTGGAAATGCACAGTGGCTTATCCCCACCGATGCTCATGGATGGCATCAAAATCACAGGTAGGGGCTTGCCATTTTAACTCTGGTTTGGAAGCATGTCTAAGCAACATTTCTGCTCTTCAGGATGATCAATCTCTTGTCATGTTTAAGGGGACACTAAGCTAAGGCCCCAAATGTCATCTTGCTCAACAAGAGCAACAGCAACAAAAACAACAGGCTACAGAGGAAAAACTCATTCTGTAGTTCCTCTATACAGAGTGTGTGTTGCATCATTGCCGTATTGCAGCAGCAGACAACCATCTTAGATCAAAAAAAAGAGATGGTGTTTTTCTATATTTTCTATCAACACTTATTACCAAAGCTACCTCACCAACAAGCTGCATAAACACATCCTAGGCTCCTTGCTGCAGGCACAGTGCAGCAAAGCTTCTGAGGGACAGTTAGAGGCAAAAAGAGTCTTGCAGGCTTTTAGTGAAATCACATCTTATGGCCATTAACTAAATGGATACTGTATGGAGAATTGCCACAGCGTTTATCAGTAATGCAAGTTAATTATTTTAGGATACTTGAGACAGCAGAGATTATCAGAATAAAGGCATCTGAGATATCCCATGGGCACTCAAAAGCAAATTCATCCGTGATGTAAACTCACTAATGTACACTGGGACTGAATTTGGCTAAACAAGCTCTCCTTTTTTGAAAGGGTCACGTGTAAATCAGCTGTTGGAGTGTCCCATTCTGTCTGTCAGCCAGCTACCATATTCTGTGGCTGCACGTCAAATTTAAAGCATATGGAATGTTTTGTTGAATATGGTGGGATGAGATCTTGGCTTAAACTCAAGAGAGTGAAAGACTTGCCTTGCTGGATAAAGGCTTTGATGTCCCCCATGCCAAGTTAGCTTGAGCTGTCACCCACAACAGCTTTGTTATATCTGGGCTATGCACAGCTTTCGGAGGCTTTGTCTTTTCAAGGCGTTTCTACATGCCCCACTGTCACTAGCAAACACTGGTTACTGGTTCATTAATGACACTTAAGTGCACAGTAGTCAGAACCAGATCAGTTTAGCTTTTCAGGTAGCCACCTGGCATTCACTTCAAGTTGCATATTTTGTGATTATCGCTTACCTTCATCTGTTAAGCTATTTCAGAGATTTATGGGACACAGACTGTTTTGTGTTGAAGGGTAGTCTAAATTTCTTCAGGCAAAAAGCCCACAAATGTAGGTAAATTTTTATTTATTTTTTTTTAAAGAAAGTCCAGCCACTATGTCAGTCCTTGAGTTTGGCATAAACTTTACGTCTAATGAATTTCTGAGCAACTTGGTTGTTAATCAGTACTTACAGTCTGTGTCTGTGGCATGGATTTCTGTGTGCTTCCTGCTGGAAGGTTCCTGCAGGCTCACATAAACTTCAAAATTCACTTCATAAATAAGCAAAGCAGTTCAGAATTTATGTCATTAATGAGATATTTAATTCCATTATTAGAGGTGTCTTACTAAAATGTCAGTTTCTGACCTGTAGGTGTCTGAATTGAAAAACAGAATCATGTTTTGTTAAAATTATTTAAGCTGCAAAAACAATACACCTACACAAATAATTACATTAGCATAGAAAAAGCAAATGTCCTTGCAATAAATTACAAAAAAGGCGGCTAAACAGCAAGATGAAATAAGGCTCGTCAGTGCTTATAGTCTTTGCAAACTCCACCTCTTTGATTAATCTAGCCCTGTTACAGATCTGGCCCCTGCTTTATACAAACACTTCTTCCTTTAAATAACTTGCCCTCTGCATTTTCCAATATCCCTTTAACTTGTCACATCTAGGGCTCGGGTCTGCTTTGACTCACTTTACATTCTTCCTACTGCCTCTTAAAAGTTCTCAGTCTTTAAACAGTAAAATACTACTGCTCTTGCAGCTTTGCAGCTTTTTCTGACTATCGTATACCCAGAACATACCGTGGAACAGAGCTGCTCTCTATGGTACAGTATTAGATACAGGCTAAAACAGCAACTTTGCCTTCCAGTGCTTCCATGGAGTTCATGTTCCAAGATCATGCACTAGTAACAAGCCATGAGCAGCCTGATGTGCAGTGACAATTACACAGCACACTGATAATTCTGAAGAAAGGATTTCTAGAATCACTAGTGGCCTTTACTCCCCAGCTTTCCTTTAAACACACACCTCTGTCTCTATCACTGTTCTTTGGAGGCCATTCTCAGATCAGGCTGGCTTGACTCTTCACAGAGGAAGGCAATACGGTTCCATAAACAAAACTATGTTAGCAAGTGAGATGCATTTGTTATAGTATTTCCAGAAACAATTTTTTGACAAAAATGTACTGTTGAAAGTAACCTTTTTTGCTATGCTCATGTATGGCAAGCTATAAGAAGGATCCACTGACTGCAATATAATCTCTTTCACAGTCACTGTGCTAAAATGTATGTACAGCAGGATTAACTCCTGCTCATTGCACTCGGAGCTCAAGAGCCTCAAGCGCTGCCTGCTCATGCTCTGCCAGCCGGTCATGTGTACCCTCACTGCAAAATGTGTCCTGCATGGTTAAGAAACACAACAACATAAAAATGCTAATTTACCAGCAAACTCAAAACAGCGGCTTTTCTAAGATCTCAACCCACGTTCTTTCCTCTCTCCCCTCCAAATGTGGAGTTCATCATTTTCGCTAGGAATGTTATAAACACAACACCTTGTGAGCAAACTATAAGGAAAGATGATCTAGGAACCAAGGAGAACTGTAAACAAAATTAAAATCAGAGCAACCATGTTCACAGTTTGACATGCAAGAGATGTGTTTTCCCTAATATACAAAGCGCATTTCTCAGTTAACCGTGACACATCTACATCAGGAAGAGCTGCATTTCCCTCAGATTCCTCCTCAAGCAAGATATATTGGTAGAGAGATGCTATCCAGACCACCTACAACTCCTGCAATTGTTGCTGCAGCGTATAGATATTTAGATGTAATGTACAAAAAGAAGAGGGACAGGAAAGGAAAGGAAGATCACACATATCTCAGCTGACTTGCAAACAGTATCTGAAAGGGATAACGATGGAAACATGGCACTAAAAATCAGCCTTAGCATCACTAGTGTCAGTTGGAGCAGTGTATTCCTGATTAGGGACTGCATACACCTTTGGTCTGCAGTTGAGTGCTAATCAGGGAGCACCACACACCTATGCAAGGGCTGCTTGAGCAGCAGCCATGTAAGTGGCTGGCAGGGGGCAAAGCCCTGTGAGTGCAAAAGCAGCAAGCATATGGGTAATAGTTGGAGCAGAAGTGAAAAGGAATGCAGAAATGCTGTTTCAGGCTGTGCACAACTGCCTAGTGCTGTGGAACGATAGTGTTGAGGTTGTCTTTTTGCTGATAAGTTAATATCTTCTGGAGCTTTGGCCCAACTTGGAGCTGTAAAAATCCTCAGAAGAATTCCTAATGAAAACAGCATTGTACTATCGTGTGGGTTAGTTGTTTCCAGCCAGGCTGGGCTCATGGCCTGTCTGGTTAGCGTGAGTCAACCAAAACCAATTGAAGCTGAGTTTACATAAGTGCTTACTTGAGTGCCGTTAAGAACTTTTGCTTCATTAGTTCTGATTGGCTCAATTAAGACTGGGTTTGCCACATGTTTCCATGTGTCTGGTGGTATTTTTTTTTTTTTCCTTCTCTGTGAGTCACTGAAAGTCTTATTGGCAACCTGGGTCTTTTTTTTTTTCCCCTTTGCTGAACTTAAAGTTTGTTTCCACTACACTGGAAGCAGGAGGAGGAAAATGAATCTTAGGCAGACAGTATTTAGGTGGAGCAATGGTCTGCTTTGCCTCACCTTTTCTTCTGGAGGCTGAATTACTGACTGAATATAGAGCAGTACTTTTTTATATGGATTTAAGCAAATCTTGCAGTATGTGAAATGAGCATAAGTAAAGGCAGGATAGGGGCACATTTATCTATGTATTTTTTGCCTGGAGAAGATTAAACAACCCTTGAATGTAAAACAGTCTGTGACCGATAAACCTCTGAAATAGCTTAACAGATGAAGGTGAGCAATAATTGCTCTTTTATAGGTTCCTGCTTTCTTAAACTGAATAGGAATTGAGCATTTTTATAACGTCGTCAAGTTAGGCTTCAAAAACAAAGATCTGAAGTAGCTTATAAAAGTAAATGAATATAAATGGACCCCTTGACCTAACTGATTATATTCCAGTAACCTTTACTATGTTCAAAATCTGTAGTCAGAGGTACCTTCTTTAAGTTTTATAGAGTATCTTACCCACTAAATTTCCTTCTCCTTAAAACAGCTAACAGTTAAATTCCTAAACTCAACTGCTTGCTACCAACGTAGCATCTTACATTGTTACAGAGAGGGCGGGTCCATAAAAAAAATAATTACATGCATGATAAAATTGCATATATTTCCTGTGGGACAGGCCTGCATCAAGTGCCTTTACTGTATTAAAGCAAGAGTTAGCATTTGCCACTTGTTTTGTGCAAATCTATGAAAAAAGCAATGAACCAATAGGACCACCGAGCACTGCAGGGAAGATGTTCAATTCAAGATAACTTGGAATTAAGCAACTGCTTTCATAGGAAACACAATTTTGACGATGCTCTCCAGCAAGGCTGTGTCAAGATGACTGCAGTAGTTACATGCAAATGGGATCTATTTTTAAGAGCTGCCAAACATCTGTGCTCTCAGCTACAACTTGCTCTCAATTTCAGTCTACTTCCTGACATTGCTCAGCCTTGTCGTCCACAAAGAGCAACAGGAAGGGGGATGGGGAGGTGGCTATCCTGTCCCCTCTGTGAATGAAAAAAAAATAATCCATGAGACATATGGTCTTGCATAAAATAACCATCGGAGAGAAGCCTGGTGCAGTGTCAGGTTAGTGAGAATATTCTAATTATACAATGTCTAAGCAGTGCCTCATTTGCAGTCACTGAGTAAAACAAATGTAGACGGCAAAACGGTGGGTCACGAGAGATGTGTATTTTAACAGCATTGGAACCTTTACCCTGAAATTACTAAAAACAACCCGAAATCCATTACTTATCAAGTAATGTAAATAAGGATCAAGATGAACTGTTACTTTTCGTAACAAGAAAAAAAGTTGTTTCTTTTTTTAATTTTTTTTTTATTTTATTCGTAAGGAAAATCTGGCTTGGAAGAACTTATCACTAAGGAAACACTAAATAGACTTCAGCTGGTCTTGCGAACACTTCATTTTAAGGGAGTTTACAGTATCACTTATGTAACAGAACTGATAGCCATGCAGGGATAACTGACAAGTCAAATCCAAATCATGAGACACATGCATGCACAGAAAAATGGGAACCATGTCAGTTATGTTGCTGGCTTATCAAGCTCTTGGTTTTCCCGGAGAACATTATATGGTTTGTAATATGTCAGAGAATGTCAAATTAAGGGCTGTACAACAGTGAAGGGTAGAGCAGAAAGCATTCTATTCCAGGCCATTGAGTCTCTTTAACAACTACATGCAGTAATTCCCAAAGCTATCTACTCAGTCTCAATCACATGGAAAACATGGCACAACGTTAGTTCTGAACCTTGCACCAAGTGCAGCTTAAATATTAGACCATCGAAGTGGATTAAAGATGACTGATTTAAGCAGAATAATTCCTTTAATGATAACTTGTTGCACTTTTCCTTCCCCCAGCTCTTTAAATGTTTAATAGTTTGCTTCCTGGATTCCCAGTACACAAACTGAGCATATTTTCTTCCTACAGGAAATGATCCAATTAGGTTTATGTATAATTGATAATCAACTGTTTAAGCTGATTCTGCTCTTGAAAAATCTCAACAGCATGCAGGCAGTTTACTGACCCTTCTCCCCTCATGTCCATTTGAGGGATATCATTTAGAGGAGGAGGAAAAAGAGGGAGCAGCCTCAGTGTGCCATAAGCAAGGTGGACCTGGAAGGATTTTCACCTCTAGTGAGCAGAGTTGGCTCAGGGCAGAAATATCAAAATACTGTAGTCCCTGTTTATTACTGGGTAAGCAAATTGCTTGCCACTTGACCAGTGTACCATGCGCTTTAGACACAAGTGGCTCAGCCCACACTAACAGCACTAACTCAGTTTAAGAGCTACTGGAGATTTACCACAATCCCTGTCATTGGCACATTAAACCAGTGCCAACCTTCTCACTTCCAGTATAATAACGTTGCCTTACAGCACGTGACTATGGGAGATGCGGATTGACTCTTGGAGCTTAACGACGCGTGATCATCCCATCCCAAAAGGCAGATCAAGGGAGTCCTGCTAACATCATATCTAGTCCAGACCGAGTCAGAGATTGATGACAAGAGGCTGGAGCACGTTCCTGTAACTGAATACAATGAATTCTACAAACCAAAAAGATGAATTGTTCTTAAAGTGAAACAGGTCTTGACCCATCTCAGCATAACTATTCCCCTGCCTTGCAAGAAGACTCACTATCCAACATGAGTCACTTATCTCTGTGCTTTGGTATCCTTCCCCATCTTCTTTTGGCCTTGATATATTAGACCATAAGACACTTGGGAACAGGCCTGCTCCTCACTGACAGTGCCTAGTCTGGCATGCCAAGCTGTTGTGTGCACCGCTGACACATCCATTTTAGATAATTGTTCACTTTGGGCCCTACAGATTGGCCTTCTTCAGTCTGCGTAATTTAATGGCTGGAATGTCTTGTTAAATGCACAGAAATTGATACAGAAACCATGTCACTGGAGGGAAAAAATCTAGGTATTAAATAGATAAACTGTTATTCAAGTGACTGAATTCTAGAGAGACTTCTCTAACTGGTCTTTACAATCAGAGCACACTCTGCCTATTGCCAACAAATTTTACTGGAAAGAATTTTATAATTGGGCAGTAAGATTTTTATAGCAGTACTTGCTTATGCTAGTTTAGCAAGAGAGTCTGTCACTGTCTGTTAGGAGCCTAGTTTTTAAAGGGCCACAGGTGCACCATGTCTCTACTCTGTTGTTCCTAAGTATGCCCATTTTATGGTCCTAATAATTCCACTTCATGTAGAGTACTGATGTTCTACAAACAGTGAGGTAGCCTCTGCCTCAGGGTGCCCTTTAAACAAGAGCTGGATGCACAAGCAGCCACTGAGGAATTTATTCAGACAGGGTAAGGTCCTGTGCAACGTCTTAGACAGGTGCATGAGGTTTTTGTTTGTAGCTAAGTACTTCATATTAAGTTCTACAATCATCATGTTCCTGTCATTCTTATCTAGTAAATTTTTAGAGGGGGTTAAGTACAAAATATATTTTAGCTTCCTGTATTATGTGCTGCCAACGCACTTCAGTATAAAAATGGGTTTAAGTCTACTTACAGCTGTCGCATACCCTAATAGAGCTACTGAAGTGAGCTCCATTACTGTAACTTTTAAAGGCACAAGCCTCGTCCAATTCTGCCCCCAGAACAACGAGACAACTTGTTCGCTTAAATGCAGAGGGAAGCAGAGATCTTCTACTGTTTTTTGCTTTTCACGGTGTGGCACATACAAGCACTTTAGACTTGCTGATCAGTGCAAAACACATGCACAGGAATAAGCCTCAGAACCAAGCAAAATATGAAAAAAAAGATTCTGTGATTTCAAATGCAATCAATCAGGTGATGTTCTAATAATGTAAATGATAAAATTTCAAATGGTTCTTTATCACATCTAAAAAGTATCTTAATTTACCATAAAGCATATATAGGGGGGAGGGAGAAAAGAATGGATTTCACTTTCTTATACAGTACAAAACTGTCATGCGATGATATAAATTGTGCACTCCCAAACCCTTTCAGTTCACACTGCCATGGTTCGCTCGTGAGGCCATACTCCATGTAATTATCAGCCAAACTGAATCAGTAAACTGTTCCTGATAGAATAATATCTTGCCTTCAGCATTTTTCTTGTAAGCTCTAGATTTTCTACTTAGATTTATTTACTCTGACAATGCTGTTCAGTCACTATTTAGTGCAGTTAGATTTTAGTAATGCAGAAGAGCTGAAAACTTAGCAAAACTGTTTGCTTTACACAGAAGTCTGGGCACAAATTTTTAAACATTAGTTGATATTATTCAGAAGAAACAGTGTGTGTCATGGAGGTCAAGCCCTTACTAATTTGACTAACTAACTTTTCTAGGATTTCTATCCCAAGTAAGGAGAAGCTTTCCAGATCTGAGATAGTTATTTTCTAAATGCTCATCTCCTGTTCTCTTGAACATTAATCCACAGCTATCACTCAGTGTGCTTTGTACATGTGGTCAAAGAATTCTAATAACTGTTTATATCTCAAAAAACTGCAGATGCAGGTACTAGCAGACTTTCTGTGATACAGTATGTTGCTTTCCTCCAGCAACAAAAGATTAACTGCTCAATTCTCTTGAAATTCACTACATGTGACAGGCCAAAAGTTTCACAGCTAAGAATCTATTGAAGCAAATATAGTAGACGTTACAAACAAATCATTCCTGCTCAATAGTTTTGTAGTTTTGCTTAAGTGCTTTAATTGCAGGTTTTAGAAACAGTGTATTTTTAATAAAGTATGTTCAGTGTCAGTGGAGAATTTCACAACTGCTCCTTTGAACACACTTCAAGCACTACTTCAGTATATTTGTGATGTAGGTATTTGGTTTTCATCTATTTTGAAATTAGTTTTCCCTCTCGGGACACAGTGTCTCGTTAGGCCTCTATTATCTAGCTAATTTTAAACCATAAGGATTTATAATTGCAGATAAAAGGAAAAGTGGCTATTTGGTGTTTGATTAAATCTTTCTTACCAACTTTATAATGAAATGAGAAAAAATAATCACTTAAAAAGCCTTTGATGAATATTAAGTTAAAATTTCAGTGTATCAGTCAAACACATTAATATAGCCACCATACATGCATTTAAAAATAAAATAAAATCACCTATAGATACTTCCATCTATGCTCAATAGTAAAATAAGGATTCTGACAGTATATCATTGCCCTATATCTTTCAACACATAGAGTTAACATTTTCATTTTCTGGAAAAGACAAGGAGGACTTCAAAAGACTTGGCAGCTAAACAAAACTCCAGTTAGATGAAATGCTCTTCAGGAAGCTGGAAATGGTGCTCAAAGATACAAAACCCCCAGGACTATTAAATCACTAGCTCTACTTGTTTTAATTTGTTTATTATCACAACAAAAGAAACTGATGCTAATGATGGGTAAGACTGAAATTAGTTGATGCCTGTGATAGAAAATCTAAGTTCTGATCTATCAGAAAGGCATAACTTCAGTCTTACCTCCATTTTCTTGTGCTTGACCTTACCTTACTCATGCTCTTTTGTTTATCAGTAAAAATATTTTGCATGGGCTGCATAGTCATACCATGTGGTCTTTTTAAGGACAGGGAAAGAGAATAAGCTGAGTGTTGAAATGCCTCTTCAAACTGCAGTCTGCTAAATAAAACCCTAAACAATTCAGTTCAGCCACAACTTAAAGGAGCAGTTCATGTGTAAAAACTCCAGAATGGTTCCCTTTAAATGTGCTTTTTCTATACAGTCTCTGTCAGCAAAGTAGTCCTGTTTTCTCCCTGCCAGAGCTAAACTTCTCCTTTAAAAACAATGTTGATACCATTATGTGTATTTCTGCTTGCTATACAGCCACGATAAGCAAAAATTTTGTTTTTTATTGGACAAGGTTTTCATAAGCACTAGAAGAACTTGGAGTGGGGCTTCTGCAAACCCTCTCAGCCAAATCTTATCAGGCAAGTTTCCCCTACTCTGTCCACCAAAAAAAAAAAAAAAAAAGGAAAGATGCTAAAAAGTTTTTGGGAGGTGTAATTTCTTTTAGCTGGAGCCCACGCCAAAATATCTTTTTTTTTCATTGAGTATGGGGGATAATGGGACAACTGACAGGACCTTCTGCAAATCATCCGCATACTTTAATCACAGAATCCTTAAGCTGAGATCTTAGTGAATCTCAAAATATCCTATGCTTGCTACTTCCTCAAGGAGAAAAAGAGTGGTCTCAGAAACCTGATTGCTCGGAAGCAATCAAACCTGCAAGTCAGTGGCCCTCGATGGAGAGGAAACTCCAAACCCAATTGCTTTCTTCATTTATCAAGTATTATCTTGACACTAACATTTTAAAATGCAGTATCCTTAGAAACTTAATGATCTAATTGGGACTAAATATTCAGCTGGCTACCTCTGATGGCTTCAATATTTCATCAGTTAGCACTACTGGGGAAAAAAAGAAAAAAAAACCAATTCTTAAGTCTTGAAAATAGCACAGAATGAAATTTTAAAAAGGAGTACCACATGTGGTGTACTGTGTTTTCAGGAAAAAAAATGACAGTGCATGAAAAAGTTTGGCTGTATCTCTTTAGAGTGTGCAAGAAAGCTCCTGAAATTTCATTTACTCTGACCAAAAAGAAAGAAAAACAGTTGTTTCATTATGCCATTGACCTCCACCAAAAAAAAAAAAAAAAATCCAAGCTATTTAAGGGAAGTGACAAACTCATGGCTGCATAATATCCTGTATGTGAGTAGCATCCTCTGTTTTTTTAAAAAAGAGAGGAGGAATTTGAAAAGAGAAATAAATTGAGATCTCTCTCAGGAAAAAAAAAGGATGTTTTTGTTTTTTTTTTTTTTACAAGCTTATTGTCAAAAGTGAAGTCAGATTTTTCTCCTGTACTGTTTAAAGCAGCTTTTATGCATGTGAATTGATATGATAAACTATATGCAGCAGCAGCACTCAAACCCCTTCATTAAGCATACAGCCTTTAGTTGGAGATGAGGCAAATAAATTAGGTCTTCCCTAAAGTGTCCGCCTGACTAAAAGACTACTTGCTCGAAAAACAAGTTAAAGCTGAAGCTAAAGTTAGCATTTAGAATACTTTCCTCTATACACAAGTTGTGAAATATACACATCTCACACATTCCTAAGGCTTTTAACTAGTTGTTCTCAACTCTCCTAGAGTAAGTCTCATTTTGTTCAGACTAAGCAGGCATTCCACAGCACATCCCCCTCAAACTCAGTGTACTTAATTGGGCTTGGATTTATCAAACTTCACACAAAGTCTGAATGTGAATAATTGCAGGAGTGGCAGGCAATGTTAATTTATGGAACATTATCTCTAAGATAAGGAGAAGAACATAATATATTAGAATCAGAGATGCAGAAATGAATTCTACCTGGAAAAGGGCAACAAAGCATAAGTGTATGCTACAATTTTGAATAAGTCTTCAGCTTTTTGCCTGATACTCACAGAATTAATTATTCCTTTAAGTGCTTGGAATCCTCCGGTGACAGGGAATACTTGTTCTTTTGTATCAGCAATTTTTTCAAGCTTTGGAAAGAAAGCACATGCACACATATGAATTGCTTGGCAAATGAAAATTGGTACACTGCTTTTCAGCCTTAAAATGTAAAAGGATGTCTAAAAATAACTTGGCAAGGGGAGGAAAATTTTAAGTCCCCCAATTCACAACTGAAGAGGCTGTTCATAACAGCCTCTGATTTTTCTGAAGTAGACTTACTACAGTCTACTGCTACTAACAAGATGTTTCAATGGCTATCCACCAAACTAAACACAACTACCCAAAGGAAACATTTTAGGGTCTGTATCTCAGCAATAATTTTACACCTCTTTCTGATGTTATCTTCCCTGTTTGCTCAGCACTCAGTTAAAAGATTTTTCTGTCTACCTTCTACACTAACACACCTTCTATATGCTTCTCCATTTAAGGCACATTAAAGGCATGACAGTATCTATTCTGATGATTAAAACACAGCTTTGCTAGAGCACAGAAAATCCAGAAGAGCTTTTAGTTGACTAATGGTATTGATCCTTCTTTCTTTTTCTTGTCTCAAGTCTGTTATCAATTTTGCTCAAGGTCTGTCTTGTAGCTACTCTGTTAATGCAACCTGTAGTCTAATCTGGTCACTGCTTTACTAGAAAGGTCTATTCCTACACCTTCTTCTGCAGATATCTACAAGTTAGCAGGGCTATCTGCGACACGTCTTTCCTGCAATAAGTGACACACACACAATCTATTAAGGTCTACGAACATAACTGAGTTCTTGCTTACTGAGCCACAGAAAGTATTATACTGCCTAAGGTAACCTGAATTAATTCCTCTACTTAACAAAACTCCTATAAAACCATGAAAAAAGATATTGAATAGAAATTGGTAGACTAGAAAACAGTAATGTTCTTACCTGTTCTTGTACAAAATCAAGGACACCAACACAGTAAACTCGAGCCCCCAGCTCTCTGGATTTCTTTGCCTGCCCCAGAATAGAAAAGAGGAATAAACTTTTTTGTTCAACAAGGAACATGTACTCTTCAGGATACAACATGCATTTTCAGGTAGTGCTCACCTCTTTCTCTGCATACAAGGGAATCTGACCATCGAGTTTGCCATCTGTCAATGCAATGATGATACTGGAAAACCTTGAGGCTCCTTGCTTCTCAATTTGCTCATTAGCCTAAAAGTGAAAAAATATTTATTCAGCTTAAATGTATATTGAAACTTGCAACCAAGATGCATCATGTTTGAGGTGGGGGGAAAAAAACAACACGCTACCTCATACTGTAACCCACCTCTTTGCTCCCTCTTTGCTGATTACTAACAAGGATATTATTCATCAGTACTAGCAAGAGTTCAGGCAAGGCTGTAGGCAGGAATCTAGACTGGTTAGGACTATGACGAGTATTTTGAAGTCAATAGTGAGCCCATCTCCAAAGTCCAATGACTGAGGAATTTTGGAAAAGCTTCGTTCTTTTAGGATGGGTACTCTGTGGGCTTTGAAGCTCACATCTCTAAATGCACCATAACGTTTCCTTTGGTATCCTCAGATTTTCAATGCTAGTCAAATGGTTGTGTTTGCTTTTTCAGTACAGAGACCACAATTACAAATTTGCCTCTACCACCATAAAGGAAGAAAATCAGTTTCTGTCTGTAAGAGTGAAAGCTTAGATGCTCATCTCATTCTTCACTTTCATGTCCTAAATTTTAGCAGAATGATGAAGTATAATTTTATTGCACACCTCTATAAAATATAAGCAATTGGGAGCTCTATAATGAAGACATTCCAAACTTAAGATCAGTTGTGCTGAAAATGCTGGTTTGCACAATTAACTGCCTACAAACCCATTCCATAGAAGGTACAGATATGCTCACAGCCCTACAAAGCTCTGCATGACTATTTATAAGTGATAAGCTCTATGAGTTAGATCGATGACAAAGAACCACTCCCTACTGCAAACGTGCCAAGTTTTGACGATGGCTATCTCCTGCTTAGTATTTGTTCAATAGTTGGACAGTCTTGGGACTGCATTAATTAAGGATCAGAATTAACAGAAGAGAAAAATGAGATGTGTTAAACCTACCTGTTTTAACCCTTCATGAATATATGTGTCACCTGCTGGTTTTACTTCCTCTAAATCCTTAAGACCTTTCTTGATTTTCTCTCTGAAATCAGTAAGATAAAAGCTTTAGAATAGCAGGGGAAGGAGGTGACTGGTTTATTGACGGGAAAAAAATTATATTTGTCATAAATGAGGCCCAAAATTAAAACCCATAAAATAAAGCATTTAGCTGAGATATCACGTGGAGGCAGATTTTACATTCACAACAAAGCTGTGTAATTGTGGGTAATGTGTTTTAAACCTAACTAGTTTTTCTATATTTACTATGCTTGCTTAAACTGAGGTCACTTACGATCACACTGGAATTAAAAAGAAGTCCCCTAAAACAGCAGTTTTATGTTCTATATCAACATATTTTGTACATTATCCATATCAACATGCAGATATATAAAGGGGGTAGTGCAGAACAGATGTAACTAATACCTGATCTAATTAGAGCACAGTCAGTATGAGTGGAGGAAAAAAACAAACGAGAGATTATACTGAAAGAATCAAAGTATGTAAAAAAGTATGTAAAAGCTACCAATTTTTATCCAAGTAAACCTCCAGTGAAGACCATGAAAAGTTGCTCTAGGAAAGAACAAGTGAAATGTAAGCAGAGACACAAAATTTGGGCTGGAATATATACAGCAGTATAGTAAATATAGGTGACAATGAGGAAACAAGCAGGGATGAGGAGATGGATGGAAAATAGATTGCAGGATGCAGTTAATTTTCCTTACGGCAAACAAAATGATAAAGAATGCATAAGCCACTATGCCTGAATGCCACCCACAAGTCATTTGTTGCACTGATGGGGTTCCTCTATGTTTAGAAGCTCTGTTCCAAAAGTATAATCCATAGTCATAATGTTCAATTTGTAATAATCTCCCAAACAGAGGATAATTGCTACAATTGCAAAACAAAAAAAAAAAAAAAGAGAGAGAGAGAGAGAGAAGTGCTACATTAAATAGATTGAAGAGAACAAGTTATGTAAGATAATACAATCTGTTTGATCCAAATATTTTACATTCGGCATCTATAGAAACAACTTGGAAGTGATTATGTATGAACGCAGATTACAAACCACATACTTAGTGCTTGCCAGAAATGAGTGGCAGCACATCACAGGCGTTAGTGTTCTACTGCCAAGAAACAAACAGCAACTGAAGCCCCAGTTTTCTGAAACAGATTTCATTTTGCAAAAATAGCTTTTGTACAATCAGTTCAGTTTTATTTATCGAGAGTGTTTTGTGACCTGGCCTCACAGACCTCTCTGGTGTTTCCAAGCCTCTGCCTACAGGGGATTCCAGGAAAATCTTTGGCAGCAAGAGCTTCTTTAGCTTCTATGCTCTGAGAGAAGTCACTACTTCTCTCAGAGCATAGCTGTTCCAAATAGCTCCAAGACAGATGAGAGTAAGCTCCACCCATGCTCTGAACTGGGCAGAAAGAAGTCTGACCCAGAAGTCACAAAGCCACGTTAGTGGACAGGGGTCCATATTTGTGGAGAAGGGGGCCCAAACAAATAAACCCCAACAGGCAGCCAAGAGAGGCTAGTTCAGCCCCACTAACAAGAGTGTGCGGTCACTGGCTTACACCAGCACATCTTGAGGGTGGCACGTAAGCAATGTCTGTCTGAATCCTTTTGATAGCGGGACACTCTTTAGTCAAGCCTCTCCCATAGGTTACTTTCTGGTAATGCTCTGAAGCCTTCTTTCCTACTCTGCAGTCCTCTAACATAAAACTTGCCTCTCCAGTTCTGTAATATTTTTTTTGCAGCCACAAACCCTAAAGGGAAGAAGGTCTGGTTTTATATGAAATTCATCTGTACTGAAATTACAGAACCATGACCTCAATCCAGGTGCCTGAACAATACTGCACTACATTTCAGTAACAGTAATAAAGGCTGGAGTGCCTCTGCCTACATGGCTTAAGTCAAACAAGGGAAGGAGGAGGAAAAAAGAAAACAATTTCAGCAACTTGCAGCCTGATTGTGTTTGGGTTGAATGATCACAAATATAATATCTCTTCCCAATTCAGCATGTGTGCTGCATCACACCTCTATGTTTTAGAAAAGGCATATTTAATGTGTAATAGCTATCCTGTTATCTCTTTTAAGCTTTGTAATTTGTTGAGATAATTATTCCAGCAGCAGTCCAGCAAATACAACCGTGGAGATATAAACTCTGCATCGTCATGCCGTTCTAGGAATCTCTCTTCATTTCAGAAAGAAGGACCTTGCACCGTGCAGAGGATGCGCTTGTTGTCAAGACAGCTGAGCCTAATTTTTGGTGAGGCATACAGACCTGTCTGCAAACACTGCTACCTGACAATGAAGACAGAGGTAAGATCTCCTTAAAATACAAAGGATGTAGATCACACCCCTGTTTTAGAAGAGCAAAGATTATGCTACAGACCTGTGATGAATCACAGGCCTTCTTAATGTGTCAGAGACACAGTACAGTTTCTGAGAGTAAGCACGCATACCACAGAGAGGACAACCACTTGCCTTAAAGGAAATAAGCATATCTCCAACGTGTATAAAGGGATAGGATTATTCTGGATAGAAGGAAAAGCATGTTTGAAGATGGCAACTTAAAAATTGTTCAAAACCCTGCTTTTTCTAGAGACAATCTTGCACTTCTACATTAATGCTGGAGATGAAAGAATCAACCAAAATGACCACACAAACTTCAGCTCATGTTCAAACATGGGAATAGTGTCCTGCAAAACACTGGGTTTCCATTGGTGCCTATGCAGTTTTAGGGAGTAATGTTCTTAGCTCTTCTGGACAGGGGACAGTATCTTTTGTTTCTTTTCCGTGTTCCAGTTTACATATCAAAATGCTGGAATCTTGAGTCATTTTTCAGTTTATTTGGAGCAGAGCAATAGATACTGCAGGGTAAATTTTGTAAAACGTAAACAGATACTGGTAAATTTTGATCCCCCGTGAGCATTTACTTATAATCAGAAATGAAGCCAGCTGCTTGAAAGGTAATGTATGTGATCTGTAATAAATCAGGGCAAACAAAAGTTGTATCTCTGTATTGCTGTCAAGCAAGAAGTAGAAAACATGTATACTTGTTTGGAAAAAAAGGAAAGAAAACAGTGTTATTAAACAAAAGAGGAGGAGGTGGTCCTAGATCCCTACTAAACACAGCTGACACTACTGAAAGTAAACCCTACAGATCAGCCTCCTCACATGTGGGATGTGGAGCAGGTGCTGCCTTTCTACACCTCTGAAATACTACAGAGGGTGAGTGTTATAGGAACAATCACTCTGTTTCAAACTTTAGGCTTCCTGCATGAGCACAGTCTGGGGAAAAAAAAAGTAAGTAGCTGATTTTTCTGCACATTATTCACTCAGTACATCACAATCTCTGCAAGATGGCTCTATTTGCCAAACTTCCTGCATCAAAGTGCAGCGTTTACTCCCGTGACTAAGGTGGAACGTGCGTAAGTGCTCTGCTAGATTACAGGATGTGCATATTTCAACATTTCTCTGTGTGTGCAATAAAGGAATAGCCAGTGAAGTCAGACAGCAAGGTTCAGTTGGTAATGCAGTAGCTACACAAAATCATCCTCATTGATAAAATATTTCAGAAGCTCCAATAGGACCTTCCTTTGAGCAGAATCAGCAAATTTAGTCTTGGCTGTGGATGTTGCTCAAGTGCTGTAGAAGCATCTTTACTAAATCTCCAATTCTCATGGCTAGTGTATAGCTTGTGAAAATGCAGAAGATGCTGTATATTCATAAATGTACCTGCTTTTTCAAGCAACTCACTTTTGAAATCTAGGAACATAGTTGAGCCCAAGTATGAATGCATAAATTGGTTTACTGATTTGCATATGATTTTCAGTTAAATTCAAGGGAAATATACATCTCTAAAGTGGGATATAACCACTGTTCAGAAGTCTTCTCCATGTCAATGTTATTTTTATTTTATATATTATAGTGCTGTGTGTACTGTGGTTAACAATGACTTCTGTTTTCAGAATTACTCACATAACATCTCAACATTTGGGGGCTTTAGCTCCATTGTGTATGTGTTTCTTTATATCCACAGTTTTAATTTGCAGGAAAAAAAGCAAGAACTTTGTGTGAATAATTACAATCCTAAGCCTTAGCACTTGGAGCTAACTGCTGGAGTTTAATTGTGGTTTCCTGACAATTGTGCATCAGCAAATAAATGAGAGGAGTGCAGGGGAAAAAAGGAAATCCCTCAAAGTCCAAAATGCACACAATGGAATCAAGGCTGCAGCATCTCAAAACTGCAGCATATTTGACATCATTGTTTTCTGTTTCAAACAATGGTAGAACTAAATAGTGAATCATTTTCCACTGTTAACTCCTTTAATATTTAAAATCACAGTGTTCTAGGTGGATCTAGCCATCTTACTCGTGTATATATGGTCACAGTTACTACTGTCACTTCTTCATTTTTCCTATAATTCCTTCTAAATAATAGGGGTGATTTCCCGTCCGTTACCGCAGGCACAAAAACATCAGCACATTGTGGATTTGAAAGGTCCTCAAGAGGAACTTGTTCGAACTGAAATGGGTTCTTCCTATTTTTGAACTAGATTTCCCAGAAAAAGAAAGAAAAGAAAAAAGGGTTCTTCCCATAACTTGTGTGCCACAGACATGCAAAGAAAAAGGCACTTGTGTTTCCGTGGCTAAATTCCAGAGTTCTGCCAAAACATTCAAAGTGGCCTGAATGGTTCTGCACTATCTGCACTGACTTTCAATGTCTGATAACGAATAGGCCAGTGATAGCGATTAAGGACCTATTGAAATAAAATAATAATAATAATAATAATAATAAAAACCTCATTGACTTTAACAGTCCTTGGAACAAGCTCAAGTGTCCTCTTCTGACCTCTTTCAAGCCATCTGGAAACATGGCTTATAACCTTGTATCTCTCTGCAACTCTGCAGACCACAGATCTGATATTCAAGTCAGGGTGGCTGGAAGTGAAAAGTTAGCAGTTCTAAAGTCAGACCACTTTTTTTGTTTTTTTAATGCTAAAACAGGAGAGGATTAGAATTATGACTCTAGACATCCGATTTCTAGAATGTCAGCGTACATTTCTGTAGCAAAATACACTTGTCTGTTGCCAATGACAGTTCTCTTCAGCAAGTTCTTGTACTTGCTATTATGTATTATTAAGAAAGCAGTAAACTAACTGAATATGACAGACCATGCTTTGTATTGACTCTGTTAAAAGGAAGCAGAAAGGAAAGATTACCTCACTTCCACTCTGCCACAGTTCATTAATAAGATTCCTAAGTGGTTTATCTAAATGTTCAAAACCCAAGAAGTTTGGTGCAGTTTGCATAGAAAGAGAGGAGGTCAGGGTTTGACAGCGCAGAGAGCATATTTTATTTGAAGAAAAAAGGACGGGAAGCATATTGGTTTTAGGCCATAAGAACAGAGCTCGGGCTACCAAGAACCATGCAATTGTCCTCTGCAGTGATTCCACTATATGGATTTCAAGTTCCTGAGACTTTTCTTTTTTTAGTGTTTTCTCAGCAGTCTCTTTTTTTACCCATTTTTCTCCTTCTGTTTTTGCCATCTTTTCCAAATCTATCCTAGCTGTTGATCATTATTTTAAAGTCAGGATTTGAAAATATACATGCCTTATATGAGATCATGGGAAATATGAATTTACCATTGTAGGCTTTACTTATACATTAACCAATATGGAGGACTTCTCTTTAGATCTTGCTTTGTAAATTATGAGCAAGTACCTTTCTCCTTTTCTGTCAATGAAGATGCATAGATGAAATAAATAAATAAAACTTTAGCTGTTCTGCAAAGCAGTACAGAGTTCAGGTCATGAATTTTGAGTCTCATCAGTCTTTTCTTCCTTCCTTTTTATCGGGCTATCTACGGAGATGTTCATGAAACTAAATCCATCTCCGTGCAGAAGCCACCAGTTAAAGTATCAGTTATTTATTCAATGTCCGTT
>JAWLRI010000274.1:5409026-5424957 GCA_034781795.1 Crypturellus tataupa
TGCCCGCCGGGAAGGAGAGCACGATCTCACCCGTGATCTTCACGATGCACCTGTGGCGACGGGCAGATGGGTGACCCCAACCCCGCAGGTACCCAAAACGCACCCAAAACACCCCAAAACGCGTCCGTGGGGTGTCACAGCGCCAAACAGAGGCGGCGGCAGGGGGAGGCGCACCCGGCGGCACCTACTTGCTGGGGTCGGCTCCCTTGAAGTAGGCGTTGACGGTCTCGGTGAAGGCGGCGGCGACGGGCAGCGTGTCCTGCGCGCGCGTGTGTGTGTGTCCCGCGTGGGTCCTCCCGCCCTGCTCTGGCTCTGCCCCCCGGCGCTGCCCTGGCTCCACTCGCGGGTCCCATAGGGCTCGGTGCCCCCCAGCCTGGCCTGGTGCGGCCCCGCTCTGGGGGGGAGCGTAGGCCGTGCAGCCCCAGGGAAGGTGCCCTGCGGGGTCTTCCCCCCTGGGGGCACAAGGACCGCGCACGGGCTGGTGCCTGGAGGTGTCCAGCACCCCGCAGGCTGCAGGACTGCACAGTGGCCAAAGGCGCCCCAGGAGGGTCCCCCTCGCTGTGGCTCGTGGTGGGGTCCCCAGTAGGGCTGTGAGGAGGGAGCTCTCGGCACTGGAGGGGCCACACTGTGGCGGCCGCCCGCCCTCCTAAAGGAACTGGGCGCTGACTAGTACTGAGGTGCAAAGCGAGGCTCCGCGCTGCGCCCGGAGCATCCGAGCTGGCAGCGGGGCAGGAGGATGCCTGGGCTGGGCCCTTTTCCCCCATCCTGTCTGCGTTTAACTTTTCCCTTCGTTCCTTGGTGTTCTTATGGCTCGAGCAAAGCACCAGGGTCTGGTGGTTTTAAAAATAGGAGCTGGGCTGCAATTCCCCCGGGGTGGGAGAAGCGGAGGTTGCTTATCGCCGCAGCTGGAGCGGCTGCGGTTTCCTCGCGGAGGGAAGGAGAGCGGCTCAGAGCTGACCGGGAGAGGCTGGGGCTGGTCCTGCGGTGACCCCCGAAGCGCCGGCCCTTTCGCCTGTCAGTTGTGCTCGGGGAGGGGTGACAAAATCCGGCCTGCCGGAAATAATCCGAGGGTCGATCTCGTGGAGCCGGCTGCCTTCCCGGCGCGTTCCCCGCGGCGCAGAGCGCGGCGAGGCAGCCCCGTCCGGACGCTCGGGCACGTCGCGCGCTGAAGCGTTGCCAGCCCTGACCTTCCAAGGAGGAACGGGGAGGAAGCCGGAGCACCCTTCCGGGAAGGGGACGCGATCTGCCTGCCTCCGGCAGCTTCCTTCCCACCTTAAAATACCCACGGGGAGCGGTGATCCGATCCTCCCTCGGCCCCCTGGGACTGCTGCCAAGGCCTCTTGGCACGCGGAGCTGAGGATGGCCACGCCATGGGGCTGATCCGCTGCAGCCGGCCCCCCGTGTCCCTCAGGGGCGCAGCTGGCCCTCGCGCTCGCCCTCCGCGCCACGCGGCAGGAGCATCCCAGGGCGATGGGCTGAGCAGGAAGTTCTCCTGTGTGGGGGGCACATGTCTGCGGACGGGTGCCCCGGGCTGAGGCTGCTGGGGTGGCCGGGCCACCGTGCCCAGGGGATGGGACGAAGGCGGCAGGGCACAGCCCCGTCGCGGGGGTCCTGCTGGTGCTGGTGTCTCCCTTATTTCCCTGTGGTGCCTTCCTGCTCATGGGGACAGAGCTCGCGGGGTGCAGGGAACAGGCCCAGCCTGAGGGGAAGAGGCGGTTTTCTCCCAGCGGGGCCACTGAGGTAACTGGCCGCCCTGGTTGGCTTCCGAGCGGCACGCGGCACCGTCGCTTCCGCAGGGAGCGGGAAGGCTGAGGCCTGGTTCGGTAGAGAGGCTCTAGCTCCAGGGTGCTGTGTTTCTTTGTGTAAATTCTACCCTCCGACACTGCCCCACGCCTAAGTTTCAGGGACCAGCTCTGTCCAGTGGGAAGATGAGAGCTGAGGCGGCCTGGCCGGCCCAAAGGGAGCCGTTTCCCCAGCAGGTGCCTTAGTGCAGCAGGAACAGCAGCAGCAGCAGCCCCATTTCTCTCTGCAAACAGTTCCTCAGCGTCTCGGCCGCTGCTCGCAGCTGTCACGCAGAGCCCGGGCGCCGTGAAGCAGAGCTTTTGGAGTGCAAATGCAAACACACACGGTGATTTTTCTTTTCTTTTTTTTTTTTTCTTTTTGTCACGCTGTGCAAAGAATTGTGATTTATTTTGGGATTTCTGTCATCCTAGGTGTTTTGGAAATATTTGCTGTGTCTCAGGGGATTGTAGGAATACGAGGAGTTTTCAGCAACAAATTTTTAGCGATGTCAAAAAAAGGAAAACTCCATGCAAGTGTAAGTAAAACCCCAATTCTCAGTATGTCTTGTTTATTAAAGGCGTTGCGGCAGCTCCCCATGCCCACGGTAGCTCCAGAGATGCAGGAGGCCCCAAGCCACAGTTATTGCATTTGCGCAGCGCACATGTGGCTTTGCAGCGAGGTGTTTGCATCAAAGGGCTGCATTTGTTATCTGGTGTTTTAAGGAGTTCTAAGGTCTGTTATAAGGAGTTTTGCAGTAGAATGAATTAAGCTTTTTATTTTTATCCTTTTTTTTTTTAATGTCAAATGAATCCTGTGAGTTTATTTCATGTCCTTCTTCAGACTGAAGTTACTGCTTCCTATTTTTGCTGTTAATCCTGGAGATAATGTAAATATACATTAAAATAATTGCCAGGCTTACCTAGAGGTCATTCTCTCAAAGTGTGAATGCAGCATCCTGAGGAGGACGCTTTTAAGTCAGCCTCTCGTATGACCTGTCATCCAAATTGGTTCCCAGAGTGTTGATTCAGGGCTAGCAGCGTGGAACCTTTTTTTGCTAAGAAAAAGCAAATTCCTACCCCCGTGGTTATGAAATTAGCTTCACTGCTGTGAAGCAACTCTTACTGGTAATTCTACTGCCCGACTCCACAAATTGCCTGAAACAGAGATTTATGAACTTGCTTCTCCCTCCCTTGACTCTTAGCGGAGTGTTACTCCTGAAACCTAATGATGCTTAAAGGGTGAGCATATCCTCGCTTATTTTAGCAAACAGAATAGCAGCAGGATCATAGAAGAAGAAAGTAGAAATTGCTGCGAGGAGGCAAAGAAAGCCAAGAGGGAAAGAGGAGGGACCGCAAATTGGCAAAGCGGAGAGTAGAGGAGCAGGTAAGATAGGGTGAAGGCTGGGGGGAAGGAAAGGCAGAGAGAGGAACAAGCTTTCTGCCGAGCGAGGGTGTCTGAGGGGAAGCGGTGCAGGACGGGTGCTAAAAGGGTGACGACTGGAGCTGTTGGCCTCGCACTAGGCGGTTGTGCCCTTGCACATTGTCTGCTCTCGGGGGGATTTTAGGAGCCTGGTGGGCCCGCCAGGCTCCAGCCTGCTCAGCTGTCGGCCGATGTCGAGTTGGTCCTTCTTGCCCTGTGGTCTGGGTGCGCCAGGTCTGCGGCTGCTCAGCTAAACCCCAGGGAGCGGAGGGGTCTCCTGCCTGACACGGGGTTTTGCCAGCATCTTCCAAAGAGGGGAAAAACATTTCAATGCAACATCCTGGTCTTCCCTCGGCCACCGCTTCAGCAGCAGGAAAGGATGGAGTGGGGGCAAAGTGTCCGTGTATAAATCTGAGGGCTGCCCAGCAAGAGCGCAATCCTCACATCCCTCTGGGCCCTTCCTCTTTGGTGTCGTATAAAGGGGCCGTTATTCAAAGTTTGAGTCTTGATTTATGTCTCAGTGCAGGCCCAAATTAAATTAGGGCCTCATCAGGCTATGGTTAATTGTCATCCAGCAAAGCCCCGCGTTATAAATGGGCATTGATTAGGCGGGTCAGGCCCCGGGGTTAGGACATGCAATTCCTTGCTCAGATGAAAGCGGTGAATTTGTCGAAACTTGACCCAAATGTCTAAAGATTGCTGGACTCAGTAACGCCGGTAACGCAGACCCAGCATCTGTTGTTCTTTCCTGGCCTGGCAGGATAAAGTTATTTCATGGCCTAATGAGTTTTAAGCAGTACAAAGCGGGTCCTGCGCCTGTCACTCAGCGCCGCGCTTTGATATGGAAGTCACTGCAGCGACTTTGTGCTGGACTGTAGATAAAAGTAATTCCTGCAGTTATGTGGGATCCTCCGCGGCCACCTCTCTGGGCTCCGCTTTATCAGAGCTCAACGCTTCATGCCGGCCCTCGCTCTTTTTGATGGCGACTTAATTAAATTATCAAGTGGTTCATTTTTAGACGCCGGATTCAGAAATAATATTGCTAGCAATTATCAGTTCCACGCACAGATGGCTCCTTCCTCATTTTTAAATCCTTGGTCGCATGTTTGAACATTATTATCATTAAATGGGCATGAATTGGTTGGCATTGATTTCAGGAGGGGGCTAGTGCGAACCTGAAAGCAGCAGTATTTATCTACAGGGGTCTAAGGCAATTTTCCTTTCTTAAGAGCTGTGCCGAATTAATAATTGCAGACCAAATGCCTTGGTCCTCGCTAGGGCAAATCTCCTTCGCATTTAATTTAAAAAATTTAATCGACTTCAGGATTGCTGTTTATGTCTGCTCTATCTTTGCTGCCGAGTGGCTCTGGAGCTCAAGGCAGCACGTGGAGGCCAGGCTGGGTGTGAGGTCACCCAGAAAAGTGGCCTTTCACAACGGAGATGTTGCCAGGGTTTAGCTGAAAAACTTGGACATGGCGGGGAAACTGTCCAAGTGACAATCAACCAGTTGACTGCAAACTTGTAACAGTGCAACAGGTCGAAAATCTATTTTTCTTCCTCCCTGCTCTCTCTCTGCTCACTGGCTTTAAAGATCTTAAAACATCTGCATGGCTAAAACACCTTCTTGGCCAAGTAGCTGTTATTTTTTGAAGAAGACCTAGTTGTTCTTGAGTAGGGCTGTTCATGGGTGCTAGTTCAGGTCACATCACAGACCAAGAGCCCTGGAGTATTTACCAAGGGCCCAAATTCCTTCCCTCTGCAGTGTGACAGGTCTGGGTTGCTGTCCTCACCCGTGAAGATGGGTGGCAGGACGAGGGGCTAAGACCTGTGCGGTGACCATGTGTGGCAGAGAAACAGGATCATCTCGTTGCTCTTGCCCTGGGCTGGGACGTAGGCACCGATGTGGTTCTGCGCCTTCCCCCAGGGAGTTTGGGCAAGTCGTGTGGATGCGCTGCTGAAGCCCTGTGCCCCAGAAAGTGCCCGTGGGCACCAACATCTTGTGAAGGTGCAGAGCTGCATCCTTCCTTGGTCTTTCTTGCCACTCCCAGCATTAACAACCTCTAGCTGCAGTGCTGGGTGCACTGGCGTGTTTGCAGGTCCCAAAGGCAGTGTGGGGGGCACGTGGCAGGAGCTCGTGTGCCGCACGCTGGAGGTGACTGTTTCCAGCCAGGGGACATCTTCCTGCTGTGCTATTTTTGAGGGAGGGAGCTCAAACTATGTTATCTTCCGAGAGGGGTGCTGCTTTGTTGTCTTCCGCACGTGCGCTGGCACTGAGCCTGGAGAGCTCCGAGACAAAAGCCTTTCCTCCCACTCGAGCTTTCTGCTGTGAGAAGAGCCGCATGTTTCTCCGGCAGCCTCCCTGCATCGCTGGCCTGCAGGAAGACGCAGCAGCGGGTGCTGCGTGCAGTATGGCCCGGGAGAACCTCTCGAGGCAGAGGTGCCTGAATCCCATCGGTTTCGGCCCCTAGTTTGTAGGGAGTGTTTCCCCCAAAGAAATGCTGAAGTGCTAATTTCCTCTTGGATTCCCCAAAACCTGTCCCAAGTGTCACGAGGAGCTTTTTCCTTATTGTTGTTTTTGTTTTGTTCTGTATTATTTTTTGGTCAGCTTTCTGGCCACCGCCTCTCCCAATGCCGCCACGTCCCCCAGCAGCGTGGGGCCACGCTGCGATCCTCCCTCCAGCTTCCCGAGGAGCTCAGCAGCTGCGAGCTGCCCGTCCGCACCCGGATATGGAGGAGCAGGCCGGGAGCATCATCTCATATTCACCCTGCTGCCTGCAAAGCCGCTTTGAGCCCCTTTCAGCACCGCGTCGGAGGGCTCTGTCAGCCTGGATTCCCAGGGCAGGGGAGGCAGCTTAACATCCTCAAACAAAACAAGGCCTGTTCTTGCCATTCACCCAAATCCCCCCAGGAGCTGCGGGGTCTGCTTCAGTGCCCTTGCACAAGGTGCTGTCAGTACGGCCCAATCTCTGCTCCGGGCCCCGCTGAGCAGGTGAGGAGCTGGGAGGAGGCAGAGGGGAAGCACCTCCCTGCATCCCCTCCCAGCGCTCTCCCCACCGAAGCGTAGCTACAGGGTTTCATCTGAAATCCAGCTATACGTTATAGCCCAGAAAAGCATTTTGTAAGTCAGCATATGATGAGTAATATTAATCATGAGGGCCAGCTATTCCTAAAGCCTCCTTGAGAGGCAATGCTGGGCAATGTGGGAGCTGCCCTGTGCCCCGCAGTCTGAGCAGGGCTGCAGGTTGGGGGCTGCAAAGAGCAACAAAGGTTGATATTGAGGAGGAGACTGGTCACGCGTGGGTAAAATGTCACACTGGGTTGTGAGAGGCCAGGAAAGCTTGAACACACGGTCAGGCTCACATTGTTCCCAAGGAAAAGGCGAAAGGAGACTTAATTCTAAGTGTGGTGGGAGGAAAAAAAATGTACTGTGAGTCGAGGACACCATCATTTGAGTTGTAGGAATCAACTTCTCTCTAGTTAAGTGACAGAGTTAGAAATGATACTAAGCCATAAGGATACTCTAACAGGTTGTAAAAAACTCCGGGGTTTTTCTTTGTGGTTTTGCATTGCCTTGGATTTCTAAGCTAGAAATCTCAGCACCTGTTTCAAAGTAATACTTGGAATGCTTTACTTGGCAATCAGGCTTGGATGCACCAGATATCGTTTTAGAAGATAACACGACACCAACTCACGTTTTCCTTATCAGATTAAAAAAAGGGCAAGTATTTCAGAGCAGCTGTTGAAAAATGCAGCTAGGTGTCACCGTGCCATGGATAGCTGGAGTTTTATGGCTCTATTTCTGTATTTCTGCATGTGTGGGAGGGCAGGAATGGGCCTCCAGTGTGCACTGGTTTCCCAGGAGG
Source organism: Crypturellus tataupa (assembly GCA_034781795.1). Lineage (NCBI taxonomy): Eukaryota > Metazoa > Chordata > Aves > Tinamiformes > Tinamidae > Crypturellus > Crypturellus tataupa. The sequence continues at coordinate 5,416,091 of JAWLRI010000274.1, forward strand.
ACGTGGAGCGGCAGGTTGGTGTCACCCACCGTCTCGGTGAGCCTGGGTCCTTTGCTAGCTGCTGCTCCAACATCTGAGTGTTGTTTTCCTGAGGGAGCTTGGCACTGTCATATGGAGTTGTTACCTCTTATTTTGATGGGTGTGACGCGTGAACGGAGCTGATATTTTACAGAGCTAGACATAAACTACTGCCTGTGCAGATATCAACGGTGTGTCTGTGGATCCAGAGCAGTTGGTGGCCCTTATGCCGGGTTCGGATATGCCTTATTCCCTCCTGTTGTGTCGGGAGAGCCTTTCCCCATGGTAGTCCTGGCCCAGGAACTAAGACAACTGCCCTGTTCATGTGGAGAAGCCTCCTCTGGTTGGAAGTAATTTCTTAAGGTTATCAAGGGATAAGAGACCCCAAGTTATTTAAAGAAAAAAGAAATCCAATACAATCAAAACTATGCTCAGTGAAGCAGGGAAAATCTGCATGCAAATTGCCTTTCCAGGTTATTAAGCGATGATTCAGTGCAAAAGCAGGACACGCGAGGCTAGGAATTTAGATAGAGTGAAGGGTAGGACCTAATATTCCCCAACGAAGCTGCTGGCCGACAGATAAAGGGTCTTTTCCTACGTCCTTTCAGTAGGAAAGGTGGGCTGACAAGCCGTGTGTGAAGGCTGCTGATCCTGCGGCCGGTGAGGGAGAGGCTCTCACAGTCCCGCCTTCTGAGGAAGCCCAAACAAGGGGTGCCAACAATGGGCATTTAAGGATACCTCAGTTGGCAGGTTTTTCGATGTGTGGGGCATCCAGGGGCCTGGGAGGGAGTTTCTGAGCACCCCTCATTGCTGAATACTGGTGGCCAGCTCTTGAGCAGGGAAAAAGCCACGGGGGGTTGGCGCAACGCCCCGAAGCTTTTCGCTAAGCTGCTCTTGTCTGGGTTTGCCTCCCTAGGCCAAGTTCACGGAGGACTGCAAGTTCCGGGAGCGCTTTCAGGAGAACAGCTACAACACGTACGCCTCGGCGGCGCACCGCAGCGCGCGCTCGGGCCGCGAGTGGTACGTGGCCCTCAACAAGCGGGGCAAGGCCAAGCGAGGCTGCAGCCCCCGCGCGAAGCCCCAGCACGTCTCGACCCATTTCCTGCCGCGCTTCCGCCGCGTCGAGCAGCCCGAGCTCGCCTTCACCGTCACCGTTCCCGAGAGGAAGAAGCGGCCACCGCCTCCAGCAAAGCCTCCAGCAAAGCCCCCGGTGCCGGCGCCGCGCAAGCATTCGGCGCCCGTCAAATACCGCCTCAAGTTCCGGTTCGGGTAGGTGCCGCGCATGGGAGCTGCTCCCCTGGGAAAGGGGCCCCTGCCGGAGCGCTGCAGGACCCGGAGCGCCGCACGGAGAAGGCCCTCGGTGCGGCTCAGAAGGACGTGCGAAGGCTTTTGGTTTTGCCTTAAACAGCTTTCCTGGGTTCCTGTTTTGATTTCTCTTCTCCAAAGCAACCGTACCTGTGGAAGCACGGGCTGGGACTGTTTAACTTTTGCTTTCCAAAGAACTGACTTGTGATGTAGAGAAAATATTTTATGGATTTTGTTGGTGAATTTTGTTGCTGAAAGGAGCAGAAAGATACCTCTATGATGAACTTATTTTCTTATCTTATTTTAGCTGATGACACTTGTGACAATCGTTTTCGTACAAGAATTGTGTTCGGTGCTGACATATTCCAGCCATTTTTTTTTTTCGTCTTCCTTGCATCTACTCTTCTTTGCTGCACTTTTAACTTCTGACCATACCTCAGTCCTGGTAGATTCAGGTTGATTTAAAAATCTAGCTTCCCTACTTTTACAAATCAACTTCTCTCTTCCAGAGCACAATAACAAAACCAAGCCCAAAATGTTCACATTACCGATGACATTGGTAGTAGTGGAGGGCGTCTAAACTCTTTGGCAATACTTTTTCCATTTTGATTTTTACTATTTTTCCCAGAGGTTTCAAGTTTGGGGAGGCATTTTTTTTTTTTTTTTTTTTCTAGACAAGCAACCCTGACCCTCCTCTTGTCTCTCCTACTCTTTCTTGAACAGCTGGAAGACTAAGTCTTACTCTGTCCATCAAAATATCCCTGGGAAGTCTGTGTTTAAAATACCTCTGTCATGACCCTGTAGCATTCCTGCTATTATCGGTCCGCAGGGAGAGAGCCGCGCTCCGGGAGGAGCGGGAGGGAGCCGAGGTGGGGTATCGAGTAACAGCCAGCAGGGCTGTGGTACAGCCTCCAGCATAGCCCTGGTCACTGCACCAGGGAAATAAAAGCTCTCCACGGCTCCCGCTCCCAAGGGAAGGGTCCCACCGCCCCAGCAGCCAAGGGCCAGCAAGGCGCTGCCGCCGTCCACCCTAATCCCGGCTCCAGGTGGAGCGATGCGGGCTGGTGCAGTGGGCGTGTGGGGCTCAGCATCTCCCAGCACGGGGGTAGCTCTGTGGTGCGTTACTTCTTGTGGTTTACAGGATTTATTTATTTTTTTATTGCATCAGCATTCGTAATCCACTTATGGAAAAATAAGTTTTATAGTAAACATGGCAAGATGGCAATAAACAATGTTGTAGCTACTTGAATCTTGGAAGTATTTTTTTTTTCCCCACTGAGGCAGTCAAATGGCTTTTTCTGTTGACTAGTTTTTCAGATGTGTTGTTGTCGATGAAGTAATTTTGCATATAAAGGTTTGATCAGCATTTAGTTGTGTTGGGTATGTAAAGAAAATAGTAGAGTCGAGACTCACCAGTTAAGCCTTAACAGAAGTCTAGCCTGGCTTGCAATAGTTGTATCCATACTGAAATTAGCTGTGCCAGCATTTTAGTTGCAGATCAGCAATAACCGAGGCAGGCAGTGCTGTCTAGCATTGTACCAAAATCAGATAATCCTACAAATTGTTATTTCCACTTGAAGCATCTCTTTCACCCATCATCATCCTGAATGGCCTCTGCGCGGCTGTACCCATCCCTTTTGGTGGGGAAACTGAGCACATGTGGTAAGTGCTGCTATTTTTAATAGGGGAAGTAAATGATTTTGTGCAAGGGCGTACAATGTACGTACTGGAGTGGACAGTGATACCGGAATAAAATACAATCATGAATTCATTTTAAAACATGGTCGTGGAATCTCTTGTGGTCTGTCTGCTCTCTTAGTTTTTTTTCCTGAAAGTGAAAGATGAACGTTGCTAAATTAGCCACTACACATGTTTTCGTAAGAGGCTTTGGCAGGCATGATATCGTTGACAGGACGGAGTGAAGCAAAATTAGTGCACATGCTGCCTTTGTATTACATGCTCCACATATTTTGTGCTGAAACAAACCTCCCAATCACTTATCTCGTGCAGTTGTTTGGACTTGATTAACAACAGCAAAGTTAAAGCAGAACAACGGTGCATTATGTACGCCAGTGCCCAGCAATTTCAACTGTGAAAGCTCAACTATGGATTTAAAAAATTCAAATAAGGCTCCTTATCTGCCGTTTCGCAGCCAGGCACAATTAGGTGTAATTAATGCTCAGTGAAGCATAGGGCCACCTAAATTAACTAATTGAAGGAAAACATTTGCAGAAGACGCGCAGTACAGCACCTGCCTCAGCCTTCAGTGGCTGGGGCATGCAGCGCGTGCGGAATTGTGCTGGGCGTCTATGACGAGACCTCCCTTGGTAGCTAACATGCTCGTGAACGATGAGTTGTTACTTCATGGAAAGGGCTGGAGCCTTGTTCGGCTTTCTTTTTTAAACACAGAAAACAACTCTCGCCAGTGACCAGCCAGTGTTGTGTGGTGTGTCCTTTGCAAAACCTGCTCTGTGTGTTGGCCATGGGGCCTGGGCCAGGACAGAGACGCCTGTGAGGCACAGGTGGCCAGGCAGTGCTCGGGTTGGGGTTTGGTGGCAGTGAGGGGTTTGCAAGGCTGGACAGCTGAGAGCATGGGGCTATTGCTGCTCATCTGAGGAGAGAGGTTGGGAGCTGCTGATCTCTCCCTCCGGAGCTGATACTGGGCAAGATGACGTCTCCCCTCTGCAGTATTGGGTGGCCTTGTGGCCATTTGTCCCCTACATCTGTCAGGTTGTAAAGACTTTGCCTAATGTGCTTCTTGATTTGCCTTTTTGTGGATGAAAGATGCCTTTTTGCAGATGAAAGAGCACCTATCTAGCCATGCAGGCACGCACCTGTATGTCCTGACTTTCCCAGGTGCTTGGAAATCTCCTGTACCAGGAGTTGCAGCTACAGCGGCCAAGGGAAAGGCCCTGTCCTGCTTGCTACAAGAGGTGCTGTACCTCTATCACCACCGGGCAGCAAAGGAAAGAGGCAGTAGCTCTATTGCCTTCATCAGCACGCTGCTTTTTCCTCTCTAATGCAGTCTCTTTTGCTTGGCAGTTCCTGTTTTCAAGCCATCGTCAACACCTATGCTGCTGTGGAGCAGAGGGTGACCTGGCCCGCGGCTGCAGCGATACCTCTCCAGCATGAGGTGGCTGTGGCTCCCCAGAGAGCCTCACAGCAGTGTCTCCAGCCTTTCCTAAAACCATTAGCTCCTTACCCTTTGCTGTGGAGCATCTGTTCTTAATGTGCTTTTCTTGGCCTCAGCCCATCCTTCAACTTCTCTCTCCTGGGACTGAAGTTGTGCTTTTCCCTTCCCGCCTTTGCCAGGTGACATCTACCATGCAGCTAAGGTGTATCAGCCCTTGGAGCACATTGCCTGGCACTGCTGGAGCTCCATTTGGTGTTGGTTGCTTCAGTGCTACCTGAATGGTTACAACAGAACTGGGATAGTTAAGAGCTAATGCTGTGACAAGCAGCAGCTTGGTGACAACACGAGAGGAAAGACTAATTCGAATCACTGTAAATCAAGTGGACTTAAAATTCTCTCGTGTTGCCATCTGGCCATATTTCACCATTGAAATTAAATAGGTTCGCTTAATGCGAAAAGACTGACAGCACGAAGAAATTGGGTAAGTATCTTGCATTGAATTAAAATTAGTTTCAGAATTCTGATTTAGAGGGGATTACAACAGCCAAGGAAGCAAGGAAAAAGCATTTTAGTGGCTTGATTATTTTAATGGTTGGAGAAAATGTGAGGAAGCCTCTTAAACCCTGACATGGGAATGAATTTAAGAGGAGACAAAAACATTTGTTTAACTCCTTAATGGGGGAATTCATGCCTGTAGATAATTTGAGACATTTTTAGGCAATCAAGTTGACTTTCTAAGTGCATTACCTTTTTCTTGTGTTTCAAAGGTGTGCTCAGTGTCACTTTTGTTTAGAGTTGTTCATTAAATTTTAACCTTTTGAGCTAACTTTTGTTTGTTTGCCAGCAGAACTGAGGTCATACTGGATTTGCCCTTTGCTTTCTCAACATGATGAGAAGCTCAAAACCAGCTAAGAAAATACACATATTCTTTTGTGCCCTTGCTTCAAAGGGGAACCTCTACTGGATTTCGGCAAAGAAGGATTTTTTTCAGAGAATGTATGAAGTGATGCTAAGTTTCTCTTCTTATTTCATGGTTGTTTGCAGAACTTAGACTTCCAAAATGTTCAGAGTATTATACTTCTGAAATCAACTTTGCAAACAGTATCCTTGGTATTTTGACTTAAGGGAGGAAAAATTGCTGTGACAGTGCAGGAAAAGAAAAAAGGCACAGACTCCAGCTTCTTAGTCCAAATACATGAATTATTATGTCAGCCTCTCATATTTCATTTGAAAGGATTTACTATTTGGGCTTCAAACTCAACAGAACTAATTGCTAGAATCTTAAACAGATTTTTGTACTTATCTTACACAGAAGCTTTTCCTATTGCCATTAAATCTTGCTGTGCAGGGGAGTAAGAACCTGCTGACACCTGATTAGCATTGTATGAAAATTAACTGGTGGGTGCTGCATAAGTTAGTAAGAAGTCTAGGTGTCTATTATTTTTTAGGACATAAAAAGCCTTTATTTTGGATGTAAAGACAGGGCAACCACTTGCAGGAGTGGGAAGATTTGGTAAACTTTTGGCCAGAAACTAGGTAGAAAATTCTGGCTGCCAGGCTGCAGTTTGGACCCTAGCTGTGACTTGAGGATTGCTCTGCTGAGTAAAGGAGGACTCTTCAGGCTTGTTTTCTGCCCCTCGCAGAGATGTGGGCCAGGTCCGTGTGGCGGGGCAGTCTCTCCGCAGGAGACGAGCCGGGTGCTTCTCGGGCTGCTGAAGAGCCGTTGCTGGACTCCGGACAGGCTCGGCTGCATGGCTGGGCTACAAGTAGGTGCTCCCTGCCTGAAGTGGGCTTTGTTGCCCCTCTTCTTGGAGAACCTATGTTGCCAAGCGCTGGCTGAGCTTGGGAATGCTGTGTCTTGGGTGAGAGTGAGGGCTGCAGCCTGGGTTGTTCCTCTGCCCTGTATAGATGTTAGCGTTGCCTTTTGGGCTTACAAACAGCTCTACCCAGGCAGCTATGAGAAGTGAGACAGGAGGCTGCATTTTGTTTGTCTCCTTTTGCTTTTATAGCCAGGCAAGTGAAGCAGAATGAATGTTTTTTCATTAACGTAATCAGGACAGACTGCTGGATTTCCTTCAGTGACGAACCAGAAGCCCATGATTTGATTTTAATCAACGATCAGCTTTGCGGTAGGTCTGATATAAGCATTGCAATGGGCAACATCTCAACAGCCCTGTGAAATGGAAGCCAGACTTCCTGAGTCTGCCCTCCTGCCCTTCAGACACTTGTAAAGTTAACTATTTGCAGGGCATGCTGATGGGCATGAGGCTTTATGCGTCTTGCTTGTCTCTGAACTTGTCTGCAGCTCATCATATCAAATTTACCTTGGATTTGCTTCAGAATATTTTTTATCTCTGTCTTTGAAGACAGAAAAAGCATCAGACATGGATTAGGGTAAGTATTACATGGGGAGAGACTCAAGATCTCGCGTTCACTTAAAATCACAAAGTTGGGAGATACTGGCATAAATTTCCTCTTTAATCCTCCATGAATTACTGAGCTCCCCTTTTGCACTACAAAGCTGGTGTTTTACCCCAACACGCTATTGCCCATTAATCCCAATGAGCATGTGGTGTCAGCCATAGGGTACACCATTAACATGTTACCTCCCCCAAGGGAATAATTGCAAATTGAAGTTATTATCCAGTGGGGGGAACACTGGTTTAAACACCTCACATTTAAAGAATTTGGACATTCACCTGAGGTTATTGGCCTTCTCTTCTCTCCTCTTCTCATTTTTTTCTCGCTCCCCATTATCTCTGAGTTAATATTGTGGTACGGTGAAACGACATAAAACAAAGCTGGAAGGCAAATGAAGCGAATTAATTAATTCTTTTCCAAACAACTATGGACTTCAAAGTAGGCACAAGTTATGTATGGAATTAAGAGCTGGATCCCACACTTGCGCAGTACTTGATACCAAAAACTGCAAGCTGTGTTCAAGCAAATTCTCTGTGAGCTGCTGGATGCCAGGCAGACTGTGGCAGGAGGCACAGCATGGAACCAAGTAGTGCTTTTCCAGCAGGTTAGCTTGTCCTTTTATCCTCACCTGCAGTATTGAGAAAATAGCAAGAAAATGGCGAGTAGACACCTGTGAAGATGGAGGTGAGATGGCTGGAAGAGGATGTTTGCGGCACTGAATAGCTTTGAAGGGCTGGGGAAACCAGGGAGAAATGTCAGTTTTCCAACTTGGTCCTTCATTTATGTAGGGTGTAAATGAGATGCTGTGCATACACCACGGTTCCCATTTCTGTGTCTCTTGGGATGCTTCATGTTGTCATGCAACATGGAGAAGACTTGAGGCTGGGGTTCAGTTGCAGATCTCATGTTTTAAAATTCTGAACTTGGACTAAAGGAGTTCATTTTCCTCCCTCAAACATGGGAGGGCCAAAATGTTTCTGCTTAGAACAGTGGCCTAAAATAAGACAACTACTTCATGACCTTAAAAAAAGAAGAAAAGATGCAAAGTCTTCTGGTCTGGGGGAGCTTAAACTGATGGCTGCAAGTGCTTGTACTGATGGGGAGGAAGACGGGGAGGATAAAGGATTATTCAGCTTTCCCACTTTGCTTTTGCATTTGCCATGGCTGCTGAGAGGCTGCAGCTGCGCATTTACCTCTGTTTTTCTCCAGGGAAGAGCTAACCGGAAAACAACAGTTCCAATGACAAGTGCCGCGCTGCTCTGGGAGATGACGCAGAGGTGCCTCCGGGGACATTAATCTGCCCCTATTCTGAAACATGAACTGCTGCTGTGCTAATAAAGATCACAACTTCTCTTACTAATAATAGAAACCTCTGAGAAAGATGGGAAAAAAATCTTTTAGCTATTATTTTTCTGAGACATTTTCTTTTTTCCTGATTCTGTTGCCCTTGTCATTCCTTACACAGTGTTTCCACGCAGGACCTTGCTCAAAACACCAGCCGGGGGGCATTTCTCCTCACGGTAACCTTTACAACCCGCCCTCAGTGATATCGCCCTCCTCCCAGCCAGCCTTTTGGCCCCTACCTTCGTACGTGACATTGTGTAAGCGTGGCAGCAGGCTGCTTCTTTGGTAAACTTCTCAAGTACGTGATGATTTTTTTTTTAAAATACTTTCCGCTATTTCACTATTTGAGGACCGGCACTTATAAAATCAACGCCGGTAAACACTAATAACAGAGAAGAAAAACGCTCGCAAAACCAAAAGGTGGGAGGTTGGCGGGCGCCGAGGAGGCGCCCCCGGCCCGGCTGCGCGTAACGGCCGCTCCGGCGCCTCAGCAAAAACGGCCAACGGCCGCCCTGCCCGCCCACGGCCGCGCCCCGCGCGCTGATTGGTCCGCTGGGGAGGCGCGTGCCGTTAGAACCGTTGGGCGGGCCGCGTGGCCCCTCCGGCCCCGCCCCGCGGCCGTTGCTAAGGACGCGCGCGGCGGGAT
>JAWLRI010000274.1:5439852-5450479 GCA_034781795.1 Crypturellus tataupa
AATAATATCACAATACTATCTACCAAGGGATTTTAAAGCACCTCAGCTCCTTTCCCCTTGCAAAGACTGATGGAAAGAAAAAAATTCTATTATTGTTATCCATTTAAGAAAAATACCAGCTGCTATCAAGCTGCTTTTCTCCTCTTAGTCACTATAACCAAATTGTGTGAACTGTAATATCACTCCCCAGGCTATTCATGCTTAATTGGTAACACCCTTTTACAAACAGCTCCGGAATAAAGGAAATGTTTTTAAACAGTATAATATGTAACACGGCAACATGTGATTAAAACTCAGTACATTATCTCTCTTGGTATTTTATTATTGCAGGTGCGCAACAGCCTCTGATCAGAGGCATGCTATGGGCAGCATTGCAATTAATTGAAGCTATTCTATTTATACACCTGCACTCACAAAAGGCTCTGAGTGTAAATAGAGGATGCCAGATAGAATAACCAAGGAAACAGCTCTGACTATGCTGACACAGTTGTAAATTAATCACTTCTTTAGGGGGAATACTGCAGAAGGACACAAGCAATTTTCAGGACAACTTTGCCGTTACTCCAAAACTGCAGGTGTTGAAAATTTTTAAAGGATGTTTACAAGTAGACATGCACAGCAGCAAAAGTTGATTGACCTCCCATTGCACTCGAGGGGCTGTTTTAATCTGAGTGTTCAGGCAGCCTTCATTAATAAAGGCAGAGCAGACGCATTGCACGTGGCGTTAGTGTTAATTGTTTTGCAGCAGTCTAGCTGATTGATGCTTGCAAAGCCCTGTGTTGGCTTTCTTCTGGAGATAAATGAGAGCCTGTGCGCGTGCAAGACTAGTCCCTTTTCTGGCCAGCGTTGCTGATATTCATGGAGATGCTGAGGCACTGAAGTTGCTTAACTTGAGTCGCTTACCTGGCCAGGCTTTCCCCGGGTGTGTGAGAGGGAAACGTGGGGTGAGTCACACGCTGCTGTTTGTCAGGAGCAAGCAGAGCAAGCCCTCTGCTACGTGCAGTTGTTGCCCAGGTGGCATTGCCCGTGTTTACCTGCTCTGAACACTGTGCTCTTTTGAGGGCTGTGATGTGTGGGTTTGGGCAGGGGTTGCCTTGTGCTCGTAGTACCAACCCTCCTGCGTTCTTAGGAGAGTCTGTTGTTGTATTTCCAAGAACTGCTCCTGCAGCTGTAGAACTTTATTATGATTATTATTATTATTATTTATTTTTAAGGCTAAGGATGTGGTAAAAGTGAACAACTTACATTAACTTCTGTAGACATAGACAGAGAGACCGTGTGTGCCATGTGATAGGTTTAGATTTCTGACCCTGTGAGTACTCCCACAGAATTATTTAAATGTTTAGGAGTTAATTAAGTGCTCAAATTAAGCGCGTGAATGAGAATTAGTAGTATTCCATACTGAGTCACTATTTTTAGAGAAACAAGGGTCTTACCTCAGTGGAGCAAGACAGATGACCCTGTTTAGCTACCATATTCTGCATGGGTAGCCATGAAAGCCCCCAGCTGTGAGCCTTGGAGCAGGGATTTACACAAGTTGAGGAGGACAGTGATAATGCAGTAGTATCTGCACCTGGGCAAATGAATTAAACTGGATTAGATTTGGAAAAAGGCATAAATTGCACAAAAGCATGGGTTTTGAAGAGGCTGTCTGCAAGAGCCGCCATGAGGCATTGCTAGGAGGCAATTCCTGTAATGGAAGGAAATACTGGAGCTAGCCAAGTGTATGTATTACATGGCATTTGCTTAAACCAAACACTTTTTTTTTTTTTTTTGTGTTCTGATGGGACTTTGAGTATTTCTTGCAACTTGTAACCTGTGTTTTTTTCAGTTAAAAGCAAACACAGAGTGGATTTACCACATGAGAGTTTAAAGAGATTTTAAAATAAATTGAAGAGAGTTGTCTAATTTTGCATTCAGGGCATCAAAACTGTGTGTCATTTTAGAAGGAAGGAAGCCCAAATGCAAGATGACTATCTCCAAATGGATTAAATAAGTTCATTTTTTTAAATCAACCTTTTATCATTCTTAAAACTTTATGAAATACTCCTGAAAAACAAAGTGGTCCTTATATCAAATTTATTTTTATCAACCAACTATCTGGAAGTAATCAAAATATCATGGTTTAAAAACTGCCTCTTGCTCAGCTACAAGCGGTATATGCCAAGACCTGGCTTGTGCGCTGTGCTTAGATATGTGTTTAATACTGCAGCGTCAAGGACTTTTTTGCGTTGGAGTCCTAAACAGAAAGTGTACATACTGATGTGTTCAAAACTTGTGCTTTTTAAGGATTTTTTTGTTTATTTGTTTCTCTGCATATTCTTAAGATATTCAGGCTAGCTAAGCTATTGATTGTCACACTATTAATTGATGTATCCATGATTCAAAGAAATGGTCAACTATGGTTTCTAAGCTTCTTCAGAATGATAACTTGATTTTGTTTTAATAAGCTGGTGATGTTCTGCCACCTTTTTAGTATTCTACTCCTCATAGTGTTAAACATGGGCTTGTATTATTTGGTTTCCAGAGAAACTGAAAGCCCCAGCCTGTGTGAACTTCAGAAACACATTTCAGATTTTTTATAGCTTATCTATGCAATTTATCATTTTGCTTTTTATTTGAGCCACACCTTTAAATAATGCTGCAAAGCTTTCAGAAACGGTGGTAAATAGATCGTGCACTGTTTTAATGAGATCCTTTTCAAGCCAATTTTTTGATTGCAGTGCTTCACACCATGCCAGAGATTTGCAGGTGATTGCAGGTACAAGCTGACAAAGGTGTGACAAAGTGGGTCTGTCTGATTCCTAGGATGCTGTGGGTGCCCTGAGATGAAAAAGCAGTCTAGTGCCTGAAGAATTAAAAACTTCATGGAGCTTCATCCCACTGGCAGTAGATTGATACAAGGGGAGTTTTACAACCACGTGCTTTTGAGAACTCCCTTTTCATCTCTCCTCAGTGGAAATGGCTTGTGGACCTACAGCTTAGGATTTTGGACTGCTTCATCTCCAAATCACATAGTTATTGGCTCACCTGTGAACTTTCAGTGCTCATGCATCAGTGATGCAAAGTAGCGAGTTTTATTTTGCCCAAGTGTCCTGGGTAAACACCGGGACGTGTCTTGGTGCAGACCTGCTCTAGAGCTTGTGAGAGAAAAGGCCAAAATCCTGTTCAAGTAATGTGTTACAACTCGGTGAAATATGGGCGTTCATGTGGGATTTTATTTGCTGCACTTTGTATCTTCAGGTATAATGCTGCCCTGTTGAAAGGACCTTGTTTTCTGGTTCAGAGATGCATACAAAAAGCAAGACTGTTTCAAATTGGCCGCTTGGTTTGTATGCCTCTGATGTTCTAGCTCAGAGCCAAAAGCGACAGATTGAGTTTGCAGGTTTATAGCCATGACTTATTATGACAAAGAACAACTTGTCAGAGGGATAAAACATTTTCAGTTATACAGCCCAAAAACATTCTTGATGCACTAGAATATGACCTAAACCTGAAAGGATTTATATTTGTCCTTAGCTTGAAAAAGATTGCTGTGCTGTACTTGACTTTTACTCTTGCACCTGCATTTCACTGTGGAAAATATTTTGCTAAGAAAATGTTGTCAAGGCTTATGTGTGTAATAGCAGAACAGTTTCTTATAAAATCTGCCTTCAAGCCAAACTCTTAATGTGTTATGATGCGATATTACTGTAACGGAAAAAGTGTTTGGTACGAAGACCTAAAAGGAATTGCGTAAGATGAGAGATAGGAGATGAGTGAGAAGAGGAACAAGTGCTCCTTTTATCTGTTGTAGGTGCCAAAGCAGGAGGAAGCACTTAGCATTAATGCTTCCAAAATTACAGTTCCATTAATGCTTCCAAAATTACAGTTCCACTAATGCTTCCAAAATTACAGTCTATATAATCCTAGCTCTGTCTTCAGTGGATTAGATTAAGGTAGACTGTTTTTTTTTATTGTGGCATAAATATTTTTTACCTAAAACAAAAAATAACACTGTCTCCCTATCTTCAGAACGTGTGTTGTGTGATGAATGTTTAAGTTTTTATGTATTGTGTTGTCTTTTTTGAAATTTGGGGCTTATAAGGTGAAAAATCCCTGGGAGAGCCAAAATTTAGATATACAAGGTAGACACTAATATCTCCCAGATTGCTTAAGAGTCTGTAAGGATCTATAGGATCATAGTGCATATATTCTTTGTACTTTTTTATTACACTTTACATAGAGGGATGTTACCAAAATCATGTGTCAGGGTTCAAGCACGCAGAAATCTTGAATTTTTACCATTGGGGTTTGGTGAACAGTTAATGCTTGCACCCTGAGGTGCCCTGTGACTGATGTGAGAAAGCAGAGATCTGCTAGGGTTATTCAGTGTGGACTGACAGCCCAACCCAACCCCTGTGTCAGATGGCACAGGTAGAGGGAACTCTTTGGAAATGTAGATTGAGCACAAAATCATGTTTGACCAGTTTAAATATGGGAATCAAATAATCAAGATGTCGCTGATAGAACTAGAGGAAATGGCCACAAACTGAAGCACCGAAAGTTTCACAGAAACTTAAAGAAAAATTTCTTGACATTGAAGGTGACAGAGCACTGGAACAGGTTGCCAAGAGAGGTTGTGGAGTCTCCTCTGGAGATCTTCAAAACCTACTTGGACACAGTCCTGTGCCACGTGCTCTAGGTGACCCTGCGGATGCAGGGGGGTTGGACTAGAGGATCTCTAGAGGTCTCTTCCAACCTTAACGAGTCTATTATTCTGTGGTCTTATTTTTTGGCTTGTATTACGTGTATGTACCTGTACGACCCCCCACTGTCAAGTGTCTCAGCAGCCAAATAACACTTGCCAGGCTGCGTATAGCTCAGGTCACAAGGAATATGGTGCTCATAAAGGACAAGACGTGTCACTTAAGTTTTTTCCTTTTGATACTCCTTGTGTAATATGTGTCAGCCTCTGTATTTGTCATGTATTTTGTAGTTCCATAAGGGGATGAACAAGACAATTAAGTAGAGACTTGTAATGGAAGGTAGCAGATAGCGCTTAAAAACAAGAACATGTGCCAGAAAACGCAAACAGATTTGAGCCTCATCTCCATAAATCAGATCTGACCAGGGTCAGCAAGTGCTGTCACCTATGCCTGTGCAATACATGTAAGTGGAATCCTCTTCTTGCAATGACCAGGTAAAATTGTTGTGGATTTCAGGTGGAGACTCTGTGCATGTTATCTGATGCCAGAAGATAACAATTATGAAAAATAAATGAAAAAGTAAATTATAATTACTTAGTGTGGGGAGGAATCTTGCAGATAACTCTTCTCTGATGGTCTATAACATTGTATTATTTTGTGTATGGAAGTCATTGCTTTCAGAGCTGCACGTGATGGTCCTGGCGAGTAGCAAGAGAATGGATTCATAGGCACTGCTGGGTGGCGGACTGGACCCTGCTCCTGCTGGGCGTTAAGCTGTGTGAGCCAGGCATGTGGGCAGGCATGTGCCACAGGAAGGGCACTGTGAGACCTCTTTCTGTCCAGGCAATTTGCTGTAGCTTTAAAGGAGTTTTCCATTTAGCTGGCCTAGGATAGATGTTTCTTTAAGAAATAGAATATCTTATTGTATATAGTATATTTCACCAGGTTCCAAGAGGCAAATCTGGCTGTGATAATCTTTTTGGCTAGGCTGTGATGATCTTTTTGGCTAGAGTAGTCTTAAAAAAAAAAAAAAAATCTGCTAGCTTTGTATCAGTTAAAAAAAAAAAAAAAAAAGTGAAGAAAGGTCTTTATGTATAGTTCCCCACATGATAGTTAAGAAAACATGGCATACAGATTTTCATCTGCAGAAAAGCCATGAGTTGGTCTTGAAACTGCCATCACCCTGCCAGAAAGTAGTGTTTGGAGGCCTGTTTTTGTGTAGGTCTGCGTCAGCTATGGGATAAATCAATGTTCCCATCTCTCTTTTTATCTTTAACAAGCTTAGGAATGTTTTGATAAGTAGAACTGTGAAAGAAGCACTATTCTGTATCTTTTGAGTGATCCTCATGGCTTTCTGTTATATTTGTTTTTAGATTTAAATCAGCACACGGTGATAAAGAGTGCAGTAATTAAAAAAACATTTCAGAAGTCAATTGTTTTTAGCAGACATTAAGATGAACTTGCTATGGCAATAGCAGCAAATTCTGCAGATTAAACTGCTTCTCCACAATGGGAAGGGCTTGGGCTTGGCACTGGATTCAGCTCTGTTCTCTTAACAGAGAACTTCATCTTCTGCATGAAAATTGTTCAAAAGTATAAAGCTCTAGGAGATTAGTGGTGCTAGAAAGGCTACAAGTTATTCTTACAGGTATCATGCTGGCACTTGCCAGATGTGGTCCTGACCCAGTGTTTCTTACTATTTTAAATTGAAGAGAATAAAAGTGTCGAATGCAGATACTATGGCCTCTTACAGGAGGGAGGAAAGAAACTTGAAGGGAGCTCTAGAAGGAAGAACTCTGTGTAGCCTCACCTGTTAAAAATAGCTTTTTTTATTTTATTTAAAATACTGACAGAATCTCTGTAGCAGATGTTATTTCATTTGTACCATCTTTATTCAGAGGCAGACTGAATGGAAGCTGAATTCTTCTTAGAAAGCATTTATTTATTTATTTTCACCCTTGCTGTAGTTGCTGGAACATTATGTACTTTTCTTTTGATATTTTTTGTTAGGTTATCTTTCTCCTGAAAGTGTTGCTTGTTTCTCGATGTACTGTTTGGTGTTCCTTGTTCTTTTTAGCAGTTCTGACAAAATAACTTTTCTTCATGGTTTATTCTCGTTTGTTGTGTTTTTATTTTATTTTTTATTTTTTCTTCAGTCAGTTCAACAAGTTCATTTTTCTATTCTATCCGCAGGTTGTTCCACTATTGCTCTATTAAGTCTTTCTCCTGACTAGGTAACTACTTTTATACACATCTTTTATACAGATGTTCTTTCACAGTGATTATAGCAGTATCATGAACAGGGTCCGTGACACCCTAAGAGCCTGTGCAACAAAGAAGGGGAGTCAAACTCTGACTACTAATCTTGATGTTAAATGAATACAAATTAATATTGAAGTTAGGTCCCATTTCTCTCTTTTCTTGACATCAACCATTAGGATACTTTATTAATAACTATCTATTTCACTTTTTATTCACTCCTAAATAAAAGAATCAATGCTGGTTGTTTGAGAATATTCCTTCTCCCATCTGCAGTTTCATAGCTTTAAGGATGTTAACTCTGAGGCTCCTGCCATAGGGCCAGCTATGGAGCAGGAAGGTAACATAGTGGTGAGGTATGTGTTGAGGTAACATAGCATCAGTTCTGCCTTGTAATGTCCTTTTCTGAGCACTTATACATTAGCTATTACATTTGCTCAATTGGCATGTGATTTCTGTAACCATGCTGCACTCACTCACATGTGCACATTTGCATGCTTGCATAGTAGAATCGTGTCAAAATCAGTTTGCCTGTTATATGAAGTCAGCCAAAATCAACAGTAATCTGCCTGTCATTGGCGACTTTTCTTTTTTTGTGTGTGTGCTGTTTTAATTAAATAATAACTTTGCTTTTAAAAATGAACTTTTTGTAGGTCAACTGGGTGTCATAAAACCTAGAGTTCTTGAGTATCTTTATGTACTCATGGACTAAAGCTTAAATGTTTTTAATCTAATAAGACCAAAAACTTTGAAAGCTCTGTTTATGTAGTAAAGCAATTAGAATAGTCCACTTCTTGTAATTCTGGATGCAAATGGAGAAGCAAAATAACTGGTCAACGCACGGGAGTAGTTAGGTCTGCTAGGGCCCATTTTTCCTTTTAATTCCCTCTATGCAATTTCTTTTTACTGCACTGCATTGTGAAAAATGGCTGTGAAATTTAGGCTGTTTCAGCAGGTTAAGGTTTCAGCTGAGTCCAGGCAGAGACCCCCAGCCAGGGAAAAGGGTCAAGGTGCCTTGGGAGAAAAGCATAAACTAAGCAGATTTCCCACCTCTTTTTTTGTAATTTTTGGGTGAGATCTCTGTAACTTTGTAACCTGTCTTCCACCAAAGCCAATAGGGGTGCAAGCTTTTCCTTATGTAGCTTTGTCTTCCAATGACCCGAATCTTAGGCTTTCCCAAGTTTTCTTCAGTTTGAGAAAGAAATGGGGATTGGCTGTTAGCCAAGCCAAGCTCCCAGCTACTGCCCATTTCCGCTGTATTTATTATTGAACACCACTGTTTGCCTCAGGTCTGATCCTTATCTTGGGAGATCAAAGCAAATTACCTCACCTGCTCTGCTTGCAAGGTGAATAGGTTTGTTGGAGGGGAGAGTCTGTTCCTCATCACTGCTTGCAGAGTTGTAGCCAAGGTTGCTCATGGAGCAAATGTTTGCTGTACTGGGAAAGGTGCGGAATCAGGAATTGGCTGACATGACCACCAAAACCAATTTCCAGTAACAGATTTCCTCCATCTAAAGGCCTGGAATGTTTTGGAATATAAACCATAAACCCAAATGCACGTGCTAATAATAAACAAGACAATTGCTTGTCCATGTACTTATAAATGGTTAAGGTGTGTAATGCCTGTTCTATAGGATCCTGCAATTCATGCCTCTAAGGTATGTATGTATATTTAAAATGCACCTTTTCAAGTTTTAAGCCTCTTAATGTGTAGGAAAATGGTTCACTAAATGCTATGGTGGTATGAGCATTAGTTTTCGTGGTGGAGGAAATGAGTCCTTAGCACTTTTCCCCTGAATGACATGAAGTAACTGCAGTCTGTGGGAGAGAAGCCTTTAATTTCTTTGCACCGTTCCTGTTAACACATCTTGCCTCCTCTCTGTATTCTTGAACACTCAAAATGTCAGATAGAAGTTTGGAACAAATTGCTGCCAAAATAAAAGATCATGGAATGATTTGGACTGAATATATGCAAAAACATGAATGTTACTGGTGTTCCCCCTACTTTTTTTTTTTTTTAACCTCCTCCCTTCCATGGATGTAAAAAGTGTAGTGAAGTTAGCTGCTAGAGCGCAGAGTACTGCGTGTGCCTTTCTGTACCACCTGTGTTTACCTGGGAACCTTGGCAGGACACGGCCTTGCGGCCGTCCTTCACACCGAGTTCTTGGTTTGCTTTCAGCTATGGCAAGAAACACACTCCCTGCATGTTGACTAGCAAACACAGTTTGACTAGTTGATTTAGGACTTTTCAGTTTGGAAGGTGGTACAAATTCAGTTACTGAGTACTCACTCGCACTGGAGGATGTCATGCAACTGTCTGTAAATCTTCACCTGGAACCAAGTATGCCTTCTGACTAGTGTTAAACATTTTCCCTACTCTTCTCTTTGGTGTGTTAATGCCTTTGGACAGGCTTTGTGTATTTTTATTTTCTTTTCTTTTAACATGTCAGGTTGATGCAGAGAGAAAGCTAACATTTGGAAGTTATTATAAAGAAGCAAGAGAAGCACAGGTGGGTCAAACCTTCCTCATGGTGAGCAAAACCTAAAGACGTGAGGGGAGATAGGTACATTGAAGTCAGTGTGCAGCTCCAGCAGAAGCACCACCCTGAATTGCTGCTCTCTGCTTTCATGTGAACAGAGACACTGGCTTCATTACAGGGCGATGGGTGTTCTGGGGCTTGCAGTTTTACTAAGTTGTGAGGCTCTGCTGTATCCTGTCACATATTTACAGAGAGGGAGTCAAACCCCAAGAGTTCAACTGTGTTTGAATACAAGATGTGCAAGTACTAAATATTTTCCATTGCTTTCTGTGCAAACATTTCTTTGTGCATGCCATTTCAAGGCGAACTGGTATCAAAGCACAGTACTGGTTTTAGGTACCTGATGTTTTGGCCTGTTTTCATATAAACTCTTGCTCTGCAAATGCATTTAAGATTGCGTCATGATGTGCAGGTGTACATTCACACATGCACACTTGTCAGACTGCAGAAAAGGCTAGTTAATACCTTGAGTATTCCTGTAAAATTTGCTTCTAGTTATCTTGAGTTAAATCTTTAAAAAGTGGGGAGTAAGAACATGAAATAAAAACATGGAAAACATTAGTCCATCTTTTGCTAATTAAGTAGGTTTACAACTAGTAAAGGAAAGTTTGATTAAAAAAAAACTACACCTATGAAACAGAATAAATGAGGAAAATAGTAATTACCTTTAGGTGTCCATGTGTGTATTTTCTCTTGCATGTGGATCACCGGGGAAAAGCAGCACTGTGATGTGATATGTAATTTAACCTCTTGGCAAGGGGGTGGGTGGACAAAAGACAATGGGAATAGGTTGAAGGAAGAGAGTTGACTTGCATACGAGGAAAAAACTTTTCCATAGGAGGATAGAGAAGCAGTGGAAGGAGGTTTTTGTGACTGACCTGGGTAGACCTGCATTATCTGGTCTCGGCTTAGCTATGAGACTGCTTTGAGCAGCTGGTTGAGCTGGAGACCTTCCATGCTGTCTTCCAGGCTGAATGATCCTATGATCTGTCAGCCCTACTGTGTTACAGTATTATCCACAGGAGCTTTTGAGGCTGAGGGATGGCATGGTTTTCCATAAGCGATGTCTCTAGGCACATAGTTTATCTAGAAACTGTGGCATCCAATGAGCTGATTTTCCAGTACGCTGAGTAACTCCTG
>JAWLRI010000274.1:5460214-5510627 GCA_034781795.1 Crypturellus tataupa
TCATGAGAGTGTTGAAAATGGCCTGCTGAAGAAATGTACCAGTCTAGCCTAGAGAAACAGGTAAGAGGCTGGAAGCAACAATAGTGTGCCTGCTCCATCAATAGTCCTCTCATCCCCAATATTTTCCCGTTGTTTTCAGTAGCTGATTAGCTCTCTGGGCTATCACATATTAACAACAAGTCTAGAAACTGTTTTCCATGTTACCCCAGCAGAGAAGCTTCTTCTCAGGGTATTCCAGAGGGTGCCACTTTGTACGCAAGGTCATCACTGGCAATGCATGCTCAGAGCTGCTATGGCCTCCAGCACTTCTGTACATTCCTATGCATTAAAGAAGCAAGAATTTATTCTCGGTATCCTATAAGACTGGGATGGTTCTGCTAAGCAAATAGGCAGTATTGTGCACAATGATTTGAAAGTAGGTGATAAGAGCTCACTTAACGAAGCCAGACCCTGCCACCACATGTGCAAAAGGGATAGTCCCTGATAGAATTCAGCAGCTGCTCTAGGCAAGTTTAAGCTTTCCAGAAGCTCAGCCTTGTGTCTCTTAAATGCTCAGCCCAGGTATGGAAACAGCTAGTTGAAAGGTGTCAGAATCCCAGATAAGAACAGAAGTGTTATTAAATCCAAAATCTGCACTTCAGAAAAACTTTCTTTTCCCCCCATAACAGGCTTTTTGTTAAAAGTAATTTCTACACAATAATTTTCCTGCTTGAAAGCTGTCACCTTATCTTTAGTAAATGTACTGCTGCATGTTGTGTGCTTGTGTATTTGATATGTGTGCTTTGGTAGCACTGGAATCTGGGTCTCTGTCTTTAATCAGCAATGTAAGATCAGCTGTGGAGCCCTTAGATCTAAAGAAATAGGGCTTTGCAAAGCATTTGAGATGACTTAGTGAAACCTGGAACCTGACTTTCAGCTGGATGGTATACTGAATGATGAGTTTTATTTATTTATGATAAATTAAAGTCTCTTTTGGTAATAATTCCCTGTAGCTAAAAGGTATTTTATATTATAACTGTATGCATAAAGAATATATGCACAAATACTCTGATAGAGTTCCCAGTATTTTTTTTATAAGTAAAAATATTTAGCTAGTAAAAATCTTAGCTGTCAGCAGCTGCAGGCTCAGTTGGATCAGCAACATGTATTCTGTTGTGCCAAAAACTGGGGCGAATGACATCACGAAGCAGCTGGCCTGGGCAGGGGCCGCAGCTTCAGTAACCTGCGCCTTGCAGAAGGAAACCACCAGAGAAATCAGTGTTGGGGTTAGCTTTGCGGTCGGTTTACAAAGCAAACTCAACAGGGAAAGTTGCAGGGAAGTTGGAATGAAACCCTGAAATTGTCAACCTTTGGAGATGGCCAATAATTTTGTCGTATGTCAATTCTCACAGCATTAAAGTAATGAGGGTGTCTCTGGACACAGGTTTTATCTGGATTTTCTTGTATGGTCTTGGTTAGATTGTGCTCTCCAGGAAGCAGAGATATGTATGATTTCTGTTTTATTAAAGATATTTGAGGAATAGTACAAATTTTCAGAGTATTTTAGAGAATGGGGAAAAGCTGACATATATGGGTTCAAAGACATGATTAAAAAATGAACCAATATTTTTTAATAGCCAGTAAAATTATTCCATTTATAAATGGTGATGGAGAGTTAAATTTTATTAAATGTCTTGTGGGACAAAAAATCAGGGAATGAATCAAAATGGGCAGAAGCCTACCTAGCAGATAAAGTTTGCATAGGTAGGACTCATGTTCAAAAGGATATGAAATACTTCTGAATTATTGTCAGGGCTTGGGTTCTTTACGTGACACTTGTCACCACTAACAGCCCCAGATCTCTGTACTTTCTGAAGTGCAATAAAAGCCACTCACTTTCTAGGATGGTGTTGATTTTCTTAAGCTATTTTAATGCTTTTCTTTTTCCTTTCCTTTTTGTTAGGGATTTAAAATGTTTTCCTTGCATTTTTATGGTCTTTACATCAGTGGTAGTAATTAGTGCATTTTGCAATAGGAGGTGAGCAGTGCTTGCGTCTGGAGCTAGTGCAATAGAGAAGCTTCCCTGACTTTCCTCTCCAGTCTGGAGATTGGTTTTATTTTCACCTTCTCTGTGAAAGCTTTACTGGCCTTGCCAGCCTTTACCTTTTAGTGTTACATTTTAGCAAAAATTCCCTTAGGAGTTTGCTGCTTTTTCTGCGCAAGGGGGCAGTCTCTGTGGATATGCTATCAGATGGGACGCGTCAAAGAAGCTAAACAGATGTTGAGTTCAGTCTGAATAGTAGAAAATAATATGCTTATGTAAAATGTACTGTAGGTGGCCATTCCTGATGTACTTCTGAGCATGGTATCACCATGATTGGAAATGAATACATTTAATCAGGAAACATAGATCAATTTTTTAGCAATGATGACCAACCTGTTTAGCAGATTACTGATGCACATGCAGTTAAGTTTCCATAGTTTAAATCGCACCTGGCTGTCTTACTAGTAGGAGAGTTAGATGGCCCTTGTCAAGTAGGATGTGAGGTGGATTATTAAAATATCTCTATAAAACACGTTGAAGTGTTTCTGAAGTTAATAATCACCTGCATTAAGTGTTAGGTGTGTGAGGTTCAGATAGCCAAGGCCTGCCCCTCTCCTACTAGGTGTCAGGTGTCATGATTTAGACATGAAATTGAGCTGCTACTAGAAGTCAATGATGAAATAATTTGGTGGTCAGAATTTGGTCCTTACTGTCTTGAGAGGCTATTGTGAAATCAGCAGGCATGACTTGGCACAAGTCTATACTATTGGCAGTGTCTAGTCAATAAGGACACTCAGTGGAGCTCTTGTGCAAGATGAGCTGGATTTCACCTGAAGATAGAGGGATTTTTTTTGTTTTGTTTTGCAAATTAGCACTGAGGTCACTGGTGGCAGAGCCTGGCCAGATTGACATTGCACCTGTCTGAGCTCGAGTTCCTGCACGTGGTAACGCCAGGTTCGCCCTGGCTGTAAAGCTTTATACCCAGAGGCAACTCCCAAGTGGGCTGGGTCAGCAGCAGACAAAAAGGCTGGCACGGCCTGGGCTGCCCGACAAGCTCTGTGCTGCGTCTGGAAAGGTCAGCAATCACCTGCAGCGTTTGTGATGGGGCTGCGTGATGCCGCTTTCTGAAGTACCTTTCCCCAAAATGGCAAATTCAATCTGGGCTGTTTTTGTGGTTTATTCATCATTGCCAGTAATAAGGGTGCTAAAAAAGAAAATTCAACAGAGGGAGAAGGCCAGGGAAAGGAAGATAATTCAGCTGTGATACTGCTTATCTGCATGTCAGGATCTCTAATCATCCAGCAAATGGCAATCCAAGAATTCCTGAAAGGATTCCCCAGTCTCTCTAAGCATGTGGGTCTGGATAATCTAGGTGTACTTCAAATTCTGTTTCCACTCAATATACATACAAGGCTGCTTTCACCTGTATTACAAGGCAGAGAGAAATCTCTATCTTCAGTGCAGCATATGAATATTTGAGTGTTTGTCAGTCCATTGCAAGGACTAAAAGTGTTAGACAATGAGTTGTCCTTCAGAGACTTATTTTAAGATATTTTGTACTTTTAAGAGCAATGCATTTCAGGATAGTCATTACTTGAATGGTGAACAATACACAGTGGTGTGTGCTCCACACACCCTCTTCACTTCTCTTTTTTTTTAAAGCAGAAAAGCCCTAAGCAAGAAAAGCTTCCTTTTTTTCCACTAACTTTTCTCTTGAAAACAATTGAATATCCTGGGAAGGGGCATTGCCAAAAGTCAACCTTCAGGTAGAAAACAAGGCATATATCACCTGTGGTGTTACCTGTGAGATATCAATACTGTCGAGAACAGGCAGAAAGCTTTAGGATAGAGGGGAAAGAAGGAGCAAATTATATATACCAAAAGGAGCAAATTATATATACTAAAAGGATCAAATTATATTTATCAGCCAGTCTTTTCTGCAGGTTAAGCGCCAGGAGAGCCGAGTTCCCGAGCTAGAGATGGGCTGGTGAACTATTAACTCGGATATCTCCACTTCTTGAAATTGGGCATTAGGGTAATGTAAAATCCAAATTCACACCTAGTTCATAATTTTTTAGACAGATCAACAAATTTAGGGACTAGCAGGGCCTGAACTTTGTGAGGTTTTACATCTCATTCTGATTGTAAGTCATCTCCTGTGGTAAACTAACTAAACTGCATCTACTAGAACTGACAGCTTTTTTCATTTCCTCAAAAATGTTTAGTGCTCTGTAGCTCATTTGCTCATATTAACATCTGCAACAGTACTTCTCTAAGGAATGTAATTAAGATTATTCCACATAGAATTAAATGTCCCTCCAATTATTTATGACCTGATGAACTGTGTCCTGAACCAATCCTAACACTCTAGGGTCAAGGTTCGCAACTTGAATTATGTGAGCAACTGCAGTTGAATTCAAGGGCTTTGTAGTCCGGCATTTTTAGCTGGATAGCACATTTTATAAATAAAATAGTTGCAATTCTCTATGGCTATAACTCTCATATATCTAATGCATTACTAAAAATGGGTTTGCAACATAAGTAATGGTATTGCTTTTTTTTTTTTTTTAAAAAAAAAAGGGGAAATAAACTAAATATTTCACTGTCAAGTAAGTCTTTTCTGTCTATATTTGCCAGTTTTTCAGCAAGTCTTCATATTTTTTCTTTACTCTCAACTCACTCAGTTGAAAATGTTTAGAAACAGTGCATTTACCAAAACACTTCAATGCTTATGAAGCAAATAAGAGGATTATTTAGAGAGCTCTTCAAAGGGAAATCTTTACAGAATTATTTGAAAACTTCAAAAGTAATTAATCTTTCACAGTTAATGATGTAATGAAAATAACATAATTTAAATGCTTTTGATTTTTTCAACAAACTGAACACCGGGCCCAGTACTGAGCCCTGGGGGACACCACTGGCCACAGGCCTCCAGCTTGACTCGGCCTCATTTATTACGACCCTCTGAACTCTGCCATCCTGCCAGTTCTCAATCTCATGTAACCCGCACTTCCTGAGCTCCCTTATGCGGGTTGTTACGTGAGATAGTGTCGAAAGCCTTGCTGAAATCAAGACAGACAACATCCACAGCGCTCCATCCATCCATCCAACCAGTCTTCCCATTGTAGAAGGCTATCGGGGTCATCAAACACACCTTCCCCTTGCTGAATCCTGACTACACCCGATCACCTTCTTTTCCTTGACCTACCTAGAGCGGGTCTCTAGGATGAACTGCTCTATCACCTTTCCAGGGATGGCGGTGAGGCTGACAGACCTGTTGCTTCCTGGGTTTTCCTTCTTGCCCTTTTTGAAGACTGGATGGCGTTGGCTTTCTTCCAGGCCTTTGGCACCTCTCCTGCTCTCCATGGCCTCTCGAAGATGATGTCTAGTCTTCTTCTTGCTGCTAATGCATTTGTAGAAACTCTTGCTTTTGTTCTGACGTGTTTTGCTAAATTATTTCCGAACAGGCCTTGGTCTTCCTCACTGCATTCATGCTTTCTCTGGCAATGTTCCTGTATTCCTCCCGCATGACCCTTCTTCCACAGTAGGTATGCTCTCTTTTTCTGTTTAAGGAACACAACCAAGTTTTACCAAGTGCTTCTTGTCTATCCACAGAGGACTCCTGCCCTCCTTGCCTGACTTCTTTCTTGGAAGAATGAACCGATCCTGAGCTTGGAGGAAGTGGTGCTTGAATATTAGCCAACTCCCCTGGACCTCCCTTTCCTTTTAGGATCCTGAACTTTCAATGGGAATAAAAATTATTGATGGGGATGGAATAGGCAGAAGTTTTCTTTGCTTAGCCTTGCTGAAGTCACAGCAGAGTGTAGATGAAGGGAGATTTCTGAAAAGATACTAGATTAGAGAACAGAGCACAGTCAAGCATAAAAACATTGCTATATAGTATCAATCTATTTTCTTTCCACCAAATGGAATGAAAATCAATACCACACTAAAACAGGTCCTTGTGGTGATGAGAAATAAATCCACAAGAGGTGGTGTCAGCACTAAGACGTGGCAGGCTGAACTGGGCTAAGTAATAAAATTCTGTGTTCCTGATGAGAGAAATGAATGTATGGAAACAGCTGAAAATGAAAGAGCAGCTTTGGCTTATCCTGTATGAAAATGATTTGGGGTATCAAAGAACCTTTGGACTTCCAGAGTGCTTTGAACCAAGCTGGCTTATCCATGACCTTGAAGGACTTTGGTGTTGCGACTGCCTTTTAGTGGTAGGTGTCGTTGCATTGACTTGATGGACTCCTCAGGTGTTGAGAGTCCTGGATCTCCTCACTAGACAGTTATGTTTCTTGTTATCTCAAGCTTTATCTGAAGCTTATTCTTGCTTCTATTTGTTGCTTGGCTGTGCTTGGGTTTGACTAGAGAATGTATAATTTCCTATGTTTTCTGCTTTCTTAAATTGTCAGGTAAAGTGTATTGGGTAGCATCAAAGTGTTGCACTCGCCTTGTGGAGCTGTGGAGTCTTGTAGGAAAGATGGCTTCACCTGGTCTCAGATTTTGCAAAAGAAATAGCTTTTGGTAATGTCATGCACGGCACAGTGAGACTTGATTATTGTCTGGTGATACTGAAATGTAGAATAAAATGCAGCAGTGTCCTACCTAAAGCGGGTAATGCTTCAGCACTAATACATTAACCACCAGACTTTTTTTTTTCTTCATTGATGGATTACTGCACTTATTGTTCTCCAATATGTGAATTCTCTTTTAAAAATCCCTGTAGTAAGTAGCAAGGTACCAGGAGAGGATGTTGGTCTAAAATCCTGCTAGGGAAGATGGCTCCAGCTCTGCAGCTCTTTATGGGACTGAAGAAGTGTAACCTGCTCTGCTCTACACTTAGCTTCTTCCAGTAGTAACCTGTCCTTGTTTGAGGTCAGGTCAGGTTGAGGTCTCATCCCTTCGAGAAGCCCCTGAAAATTGCATAAATTGTGTGTGTTTGGGTGTGCGGGTGGACTATATTTGGATTTGTGTGTCCCCCAGAGTGTAAATTCCTCTTATTTCTTCATAAAACCGTGCTATTCCCACATCGAGTTAAATTTTAAGTAGCCTAAGAATAAAAGTAGAGCAGTGCCTACCTGGGCTGTATTTATTTGTTTGTTTTCTGCTTAAGCATTTTTACCTCATTATGGTCCTTCTAAATAAATTCAAGGAAGACAGAGGATCTGCAAACAGGAACCATATGCTACAAGTCCTTAACTTATAACTTTTATTTACTCCTAAAAATGAGACAGATTTTCTAGATTACAGAGCACTTCTCACTTCTCTTTAGCAATCCAGAACTCTGGTCATGGTAAGATGGATGAGGTATGAGCTATTACACTAAGGCAGGGTTTACCTCTTGGCAAAACTTCAGGTTCCTGCATTAACCAATTGCCAATGAGCTTGTTTGGGGTTATATATAGAAGCTGGATACTAGGCTACCTTTCAGCAAACTTAATAAAACTACAGTTTTACACTTATAAGTGCACATGCAACAGCATGTAAGCTCCTAAAAATAGAATTTAAGCTTAATGTCTGTTATGTTTTTTTAATTGTTATATATTTAAGATGTTGGGCCAGACCCAGGACGTTGTCACGTGCGTAGCTCTACTTGATGAGTCTTTCCTTAGCTGTGCGACGTGTCTGTGTGTGTGTGAGGACGTGGTTCACAGTTCTTGCCTGGGCGCAGCGCGCGCTCCTCCCTGCCGCTGTGGTTAGGACTAAAAGCTTCTTAATACAATAAGTTGCAGCAAGGGTACTTTCTGGTAATGAGATAATTACTGGAGCAGGAGCTAAATAAACTCAAGTGCCAAAGGTTAAGGAGTTGATTATCTCAGGATGAAGACATTATTATGCTTAAAAGAACAACAATAGTTTAAGTCATTATACTCATGCTCTCAACTTCTCTGTTAGCAGCTCGAAGTCTTATTCAGTTAGCTGGTCTCATTTTCCAAAAATCTTCTTCATGGCAACTTTTACCTTATTACCTTTCTAATTTAGCTAATGCATTTATTTTCTACCTTTAAATCCTTCTTTTTTCCTGTAGAAAAAAGTAGTCTTCCTAGTGACAATGTACATTCGATTAATAATACAGTGCCTATTATATTTGAAGGAAGGTACTTTCATAGGCTATGATGTGAATCTGATACCCACTTTGATTGTCCAATAGGCTATATGAGCATTTACTGCAATGATTTTCATTTCATTTAAATTCAGCTGGCTTTTCTGTCTTTGGAACATAGCAGAAGTAACAGAAAGGTGTGACCTGATAACTCCCCAGAGGAAAAAATAAAAAAGTCTTATTTTAGAAGGAACAATATTATTTGAGAATTAGAGGAAAAGCTTTTCTGCAGTTCTGTAAAAGCCTATTTTCTTAAACACATGCGAAGAAATATTCTCTTAGGTGAGTTTGTGCCAAAAGCTTTTGCTTTTGTACTTTGGAATTCAGATCTAAACAAAAAGAGGAACAAAAGAAAACTCAAGCTGTTCCGGATTCCCAAATAATGACAGGTACCTGCCTGGAAATCCATTCTCCAGCCTCACCGTGTGCTGCGTTTGCTTTGGCAGCGGTCTCAAAGCTTGCTGAAATTTCTGGGATGTTTTAGGCAGCAGCTGTGAGCCTCAAGTGGAGGTGGTAATTATATCAAGTCATAGCTCGCCATTTCAGTTCCTCCTCATTCTCTCCCCCAGCAGAAATGGTCTTGCTGCTTTCATTTTTCTCTTTTCTTTCCTATTTTTCCTCTTTTTTTTTTCTTTTATTTTTCCTCTCTGCTCGCTCTACTTGTTTTCCTGAAACTATTAACGGATATGCTGCTTGGAAAACCTCTTGTAACTCGTAGTCCTAAGTCACGATGACAGCGTGGGTCTTTGTTGAAGTAAATAAGCTGTTTTGTTTTGATGGTGTTGCGTCCATGTGCTGAGGGTATCCGTGCTTTCTCCTACTTGGCAGGTCGTGGAGAGCTGTAATTTCTTCTCTCAAAAGCCTTGGGCACATATCCCACCATTCATAGTGGTCCTCAGTATTCTAGACAAGCTCCAGATGCTTTTATCCAGCTACCACCTGGCTGCTATAATTTATCCATGTTGGCTGTTGTAAAGAATAAGCCAGCTCAAGAGGTAGCCCTTAAGGCAGTTTTGGGACTCCTGGCATTGTGAGGCGGTGCCAGCAGATCTCTTACAGTTTGGTTCTGTGATCCAGGCTCTCCTGGCAAGGCGTGCGAACGCTCAGCTTGGGTCTAGCTCTGTACAGCTGCCCAAACTTGCATTAGCAGCCTTGTATCTCAAGACCCGCTGCTGTCCGGTGTCTTTGTTTGGGCCTGTGTGACTACGGCAAGCAGTACCAAAGCCTGGGTGGTGGCACAGCCATGTGAAAATCCTCTTGTTAAACTTAGGCTGGTCTTGGTTTGCTTCTACGCAAATACTTATCAGGCACAGTTCCGGACTCAGCCTGGCCAGGCAGCTTGCATGAGGCTACCCAGCCTTGAAAGCTAAATGGATTCAGTAACTGAATGCAGCAGACTGTTCTAGTTGACAACTGGGCCTTTTTTAACTAGTACAGATCATGTTTTGGTTACACTTCTCCCTGCCACTCCAGTGAGCGGTCAGGATGGGATCCTGGGTACTGTTTGGTGCTTCAGCACTCTGCTGTCCACCTCTTCGTGTTGTCATTTTGGCTTGACACTTTGAGCAGCTTCTTCCCAGCTTGTCACCCGCCTCCTGCCTTAGGGACTTGGATCAAAAATATGAAATTATTGGGAATCTGAAAGCTTGTCCTTTCCAAGAGGGAGAAAAAAAATTGTCGGGAGAACAGGGGAAGATGATGAGAGGGGTCCCAGGCATTTTGTGTGCTGTCAGCGGTCTCCTCCTCCTCCCATGGACAAGATGCTGGAAAACAGGCTCTCTGAACCCCTTGCTGTGGTGGGTGGAAGACGGTCCCTGGGGCTGTATGTTCTTGTTGAGCCATTTGCAAATATATAATTTTCACATCCAAAAAATAAGAGATCAGATGCTTTTGTATTCCAGTGGAAGACAACCAAATAGCAAATGATTTCAGTGTAATATGAAAGAGATTTTTTCTTCCTCATGTTTTCAGTACTTGAGATGATTTTCTTTTAGTGTTGATGGATTAGGAATAAGATGGCAGAAGCACATAGGTAACCTAGTAATTTGGAAATAAAACCATCCTAAATACCCATTTTGTGAGCTCTTTTGGGTTGACATGCCTGTTGTTGGCTGGAAAAGTGCAGCAGCCATATGCGTCTTGTGGGTTATTTCAGATAGGTCGTGTGGATCTTGGCCTTGCAAAGCCCTGGAAACTGCGTCAAATATGTTTCTGTTAATGAGGTTTGTGTCCTCAATTTTCATAAGCAATTTCGGTGATTTCAGTTGTTGGGCGCTGCTGGGTTTTGATTTTAGTTCAAGGCTGAATGCTCAGCACTTTTGGAAACTCAGGGTCACTGATACAAAATCAACTGCAGTGGTTTAATCTGTAGTCACTGCAGGAATAAGTACCATTATGTCATGTGCTTGTAGCTTGGAATCCAAATGTGGTGCTGAAAGCAAAGTGGAGTTGTTTGCAAGTGCAACACTATTTAGGTTTCCAAAGGCAGCATTTATGTTATTATCAGTAACACTTGTTCACAGCTCACAAGCCTGCTGCACAGCAGACGTTGTGTGTGAAAACATCATCCTGTGCACAGCACCTTTCAGTTCTTCAGCTGCTATTGTCAGAGGTATCTCTCTACTGGCCCAGAGGAACTTCTTTTAGCTGGCTATTTAAGTCATAGTTAACTTGCACAGGACTGAAACAAGGGTTAGATTGGCTAAGGCAAAATCACGTAGTTTGCTTCAGGCCTTAGGCTGCTCATTGCCAATGTCTTAATGCGAGATTTCTGCTCTCGCTTTCATTGTATTTCCTATTAAGTCAAAAATGATACCTTCCAGAAAAATGACCGCAGAAACTGTCACAGTTGATTAATAAGCTCATTTTGCACATTCTCCCCAAATCTCCAAGCTGCTTTTTAAGCAAAGGTTAAAAATAAATATTTTTGGAGGCTATGGGAAGAAGGTGTCACTTCTCCAACATGCAAGTCTCTGAAAGGCTCTCTAAATAAATCCAGCTTAGAGCTCCATAAAAAGGTTACCTAGATATTTGTCCTGTACTGTTAGTTATTTTTGTTGACACTACTGGAAAGAAGGACTTACACTAGCTCATGAAGGAGAGGAGTAAAAATAGCAGGAGTATAAGGAATTAGTCACAACCTTGTATTCACATTGCAAATCCCACTGGATTTAAATGCATGGGACTTCTGCAGAAATCAGGCATAATTTATCAGTTAGCATTTTAGAAGACTGTAGCCATACAATATTTGGCTTTCACATTTTTTTCAGTCTTTTTTTTTTTTTTAATGGCGTGTTTGCTAAGGCTTTGAAAGTATCTGACTGTCAATAAGGTTCGATAGAACTATGCTGTAACTTCTGTCCCCAAAATGTTTGGGGGTTGCTGGTGTTTTACTTGCTACAGTTTTTGCGGGTCTATGTAAAGATATTATTTTATTTTAATTTTTACTTTGGAATTTGTATTTTCTAGAAGGAGATATCTTGAGTCAGCTAATAAGTGTGAATATTTTCATTGAACTTTTGGGAGAACATTAAAATATGTGTCAGCATGTCAAAATGAAACTCTGTCTCCTTTTTATTCAAGGGTAAGTTTTAACCCAACTGCTAACTCTATCTGAAAATGGACTTCTCCTCCCTTTCAACTCGATCAAGACAATTTTACTCTCAAGAAAAACACAGGCCAGTTTATACAACTGCACACACAATCTTTGAAAATCTTGAGCAAAATGTGATGCAAGTTTGTGACAGAAGGGAAAATGTATTTGATTTATGTTCAATTTTGTGTATTGTCTTGAGGATTCAGCTCGGGAGGGGGAAGAGAGTACGAGTACATACATCATATGCTGCAGGACATGATCCCTGCACAAAGTTGGAGCAAAAGAGGTTCACCGTGGGGGCAGTGGGTTGCCGTGCTTGTGGGTGAGGGTTAGTGGATGCTGCTGGTGCTCGTGGGGGATGAGATCGTGCTGCTGCAGCCAACAGTCCCACTAACTCTCTGTCTTCCACACCGCCTTGCTGGGGTAACACTAGGACATAGCCCAGGGCAGCAGAGCTGGGTGAGAGGCTCCGTGCTCAGCGGGGAACTTTCCTCCATCTAATTTTGGCATTCTGCATCCCCACCTCTGCTTTTGTTTCGCAGTGCTTGTAGAGGCAGTGGTTATCATACAGCCCCAGCAGAGTTTGCAGAGAGCTGAAAAGCTTGTCTGTCAAGATTTGCTACTGCCTCAGACATCTTAGCTTGAAATCTTCAACCCTGGAAGAACAGGATTGTGGCTTACACATTAGGCTCCATGATGGAGGCTCTCTGCTTGGCTATACTTATGGACTGGTCATCTTGATAAAGGCATTAGAGTCCCCCTGTGAAAAGAAATCTGTTCAGAGGATGGAAGATGGAATCGACGAGTAAATAAGGTCACATGAAATGTTCCCAATCCTGACCTGGAACTCAGCTGGTCTTGGGAGGAGGCACTTGCCTGTATTACCAAAGCCTCTGCTCAGTTTGGAGTTAAACTCCATCTCTCTGTCTCCAGAGACCTCTTAATCTCCTTCTTCATCATTCGACTTGAGGAAATTTCCTCATTTTAGTTTTACAGCCAAATAGCTTTATGTAGGGGAAAGTTGAGATAGTGTATTAGTCATTTAGATGTAAGAAAACAAAGAAATCTCAACTTTTTTTTTTTCTTTTAATAAATCATATTTGCTTAAGGAGCCCCCGAGGAATCCCAGCAGCTAAGGCAATACATATCAGCAAATAGGACCTATTTGCTTGTACCAGTGACCAGAGGAAATGAGTCTGAAATTCTATGGCCAGAGGTGCGTGTGCCCACGAGTGCCCGGCATAGCGAAGCTGCCCTGAGCTGGCTGCCCGGCTGCTGGCTTCCTCTGCAGGGGACACTTTCAGGCAGGTACAGGCTAGACAGCCTGTCCCCCTTCTTGTCCCCTCTGTGAGCAGCCTAAGGGGTCAGCTGACAGCGTAGCAGCTTGCTGAGCAGGTACCAACTTGACCGAATATCAGCACTGGCCGTTACGGTGCTTTCTTAGCAGGTGAGTTGCTGCCTGTAATACCTGTGCCCTGGATCTGCTTTGGTTACTGGTGCTGCTCTCCTGCCTGTACTTGCCAGCCTGCCTAGCAGCCCAGCACGATTACTTTTGAGAACTTCTGTATTACTCGCTTTTCACATGATGTGACTCTCGTGTACCGCAGGAGTTGTTGGTCCCTGCTTGTTCACTTCAGAGCACTCCTGAGCCTCCAGTGAGCGACATGATAATCCCTGCTTCGAGTAAAAAGTGTTGCTTGGTAACGCATAGTACATTATCCAACTGTACTGATCTGCTTTTCCACTGGTGTCCTGGCACGGCTGCTCGGAATGCTGCTTCTTGTGGTATTTTCACTGTCATCGCATAGGCTTCTTTGGAAGTCCACGTCTATGGTTTGTTTGGTTTAAGATGGGAGCTCACAAGGTAAACCTGGAGAGGTGCAGCTGCTAGTGTCTGCTTCAAAATGTCTTGGAAGTTACACATTCCAATATTGCTCGGTGTGTATACCCTGCTCGCCGCTTCTGCAGAGCTGGGAATTAGCTCTGTGCCACCTTAGTGCAGACGCTCAGCTCTGCGCTGAATAAACGGCGTGTGTTTATTGAGAAGCCGTGGAGGAGAGAGGGTCTGAGGGAGTGCAAGCTGCTGTCAAGCAGCCAGAAGGACTCGCTCCCCATGTCTGCAGGTCAGCACGCAGGGTTGGGGCCAAACCTCTCCTGCTGCCACATGTATAAACTATCTGGGCGCAGGTCAGCAGCAGCATTAAATGCAGTGTTTTCCATACCACGGGGTGTTTTTGTTCTTCTCAGCTGCAAGACCACGTCTAACCCCGGCGTTACCTTGGATCCTTTCTAACACTTGCTAAGGCTTGAGCAGCCCTCCTGCAAGCCGAGCGGAGCGGCCCCCGCGCGCCTGCCTGCCACATGAGAGGGCTCGGGGCCTCCGGGGCAGTACTGAGTGCCCAGGCAAACACAGGTGCCCGGCTCCTGGCTTCCTGCTCATTTGCGTAATGGCAGCCAACTAATTGAAGTGGGGAATGGTCGGCCAGCCAAGCACACCCAAAGATAAGAGCACCTCGTTGAAGCAGGTTGCCTTATATCTTCCTGCTTTAGAAATATTTTCCCCCCGCCTCCCGCCCCTCAGAAAAATGAGACGTTAAAACAGAGGTCTTTGGAAGGTGGAGTGAACAGGTGGGCTGTTTTTCCCAGTCCATGTTAATACTTTTTTGCCAAGTGTTTGTGCCAGCCATCCGTTGCTTCAGCCTAATTTCCATCAGAAATTAATGGGACTCCCGGCAGAATCGTGCCTGGCATTTATGAAATTGCGATGCAGGAGCAGTTGGCAGCACTGGATAGTGCATTGGACCAGCTGTGGGGTTGAACCAGTTTCTTTAAAGACGATTTCTCTCTTCTTGCCTATTCAGAATGCAGTCTTTCATTTCATTTTAGTAAATCCTGCTTGTATTGGAATTGGAGTTTTTCTGATTCATGTCAACTAGAAATGAAGGGTTGGGATGTAGAGAAGGGAAAATGTTATTTAAGAGCTGGAGGTTGTTTCTTAGAGTTTTCTCTAAAATTTACGAGTTTGGGGCAAAGTTTTCACTCTTAAAATTAGTAAAATCATTTGGCTTTGTATGAGAAAAAATTTAAGTGCATTGGGGTTTCTTGTTAATCCACTTAGGCCTCTCCAGTGAATGCTGTCCAAATCTTGATAAGCGTCTTTATTTTCAGGGATAAATTTCTCCTCTACTAGTAATATCCCATTTCCAAGTTCTGTTGAATTGCCAGAACTGTAGTCACGCGCAATAAAATGCTTAATATTTACAGATGCTTTCTTTTCTTAGCACTGAATTCAAGTTCCTTGTGTGTCAGGAAGAGGTAAATGTTGTAAATGCTCCCCGAGCAAGTTGTCCTGCTGGTTGGGTACATGTGATGCCTGAGCAGCTTAGTTCTGACTCTCAGGTCCCTTGCCCTAACCACCTGTGAAACACATATTTCTTGCTGAGATCAGACATCCCACAACCACCTCCAGACCCATTTATATTAAACAGGAAATGTTCAATTCCTTCTGTGACTCGAAAACCCCAGGCACAAAGTAGCAATTGGTGCAGGTGGTTAGAAGACCTTCTCAACGGCCACTGGTGGCTTGGACAGGTCGCCCCACCACTTGGGCAATTCTGTGCTAGCTTGGTCACTCCACACAGCACCAAAGCTAACGGATCTGGCTCCTGAGAAATTCTGGTGGCTGTGGGAATCGTCTGAGGGTAGGTTTCCATAAACGTGCTGCCATAGTGCCCTACTCAGCAGTCACGCTGCAGCGTATCTGTTACAGGGAAGTTCACACACAACAGTCGCATTCTTGACTTCTTTTTTTTTAAATTTATATCTTAAGGAAAGTCTTTTTCTGGTAACGTGTTGGTGACTTAATGACATATATGAACAACCTCTTTCTTCTTACTTATTGAACATTAAAACCAGAGAAACACATTTATCTCGGGAATATCATTACCCCTTATTGAATGGGTAATTTTCTTAAAAAGGTGTTATTTTTAGGAATATAGAACTTGACTTATAGATTGAAATTTAACTCTTCAAGGAGTCCAAGACTACTTCTTTAGAATTTCATTTTAAAAGCATATCTGCACTGTGGATATCCCAAAGGCAAATTTGCTGCACCGAGGGACCTGGAGTGCATCCTCCCCAGCCGGCATGCAGCCACATAATGTGCTCGGATAGCTCCCATACCCTTGACTCTGTGCTGTAAGATGAGGCTCCAAAACCTTTTCTTTGCTCATTAAAATCAGCTAAAAAAGGCTAGAAAATACAAATGCTGCTTCCGTGCAGTGTGAAATTAGTTCCTGAAAATACAAGCCTTTTCTTCGTGGGGAGAAAAGCACCTCAGTTCCTCTTTTCCGCATAAATATCCTTTCTAAAGTCAGTGTGAGTAGCGTTTGCTTGAGAAACCATTGCGAGGCCAGTTCTCTGATCCAGAAGATCTAACATACAGGCCACAGTTATCTCTTGATAGATGGCGAGCTGCCACAGCCGTGCTAGGAAAAACACTAAGGTTTCCCCTGGCCTTGTTTTAAATTGGCAGCAGTGTTTTCCGCGACCTTAACCCAGAGCTGATAAAGGGGAAAAAAAATATTCTGGAAGTTAGTGAATGTTGGATAAGTGACAGGAGCGCGGCGCTGGTAGCTCTGTTTGAACTATCGGTGCCAGTGTTTGGTCAGGTGTGGGCTGCTCAGCGCAAGCCAAGCCTGGGAGAGTTACGGAAACTGTTGCAGAGGAGGGCATGAGCAACGCAAATGTTTTTTAAAGTACCATTTACTCCACGGAGTTTCAAGTATCAAAAAGTAAGCACAGTTTTTGCAATTACTTGTTCATTTTATTAAACAATAAAATATATGGTATCACGGTCCATCCAAAGGCATTTCCTTTATGCCTGATTATTTAAGTAGCAGTCAAGAATTTTACAGCAGGTTTTACAAATGGATACGTGCCAAAAATGTCAAAATGTTTGAAAATTTAAGTGTCTCTTGTTATATAATTTCCTAATCCAATTATTTGTTGTCAAGGACGGTTGTTTTTTAACACAGACACAAGCCGTAAAAGTATTCGAAAATGAAGGTGCACAACTAAAAGAAGAAATAGTACGTGCTTCGCTGCTCTTGACATCCATATGCCCTCAGCTGTATTCCTAAGTCGGGACCTTGTGTTTGGGAGTTCAGAGGAGGTTTTGCAGAGGGCTTTTACATGACCACTTGATGCTTTTACTTTTGCTGTTGCTTATAACAGCACCTGGGTAGTGCAAGTTAAAACATCAGGTCAGGTTGGACAGTGTGATCAGCAAACCTGTGTTTTGGCAAGGCTGACCCAAAAAAGGAGGTTTTATAATTTGTAATTCCCATTTAAACAACCCTATTTGGTATTTATTTGGAGATAAATTACTTTTCCTTTAATCTGAGGTACAGACATCTTTCCGTGCAGTTGTTCAAACCCAGTCCAAGCTGCGATTTCAGTATTTCAGTATATACCTTACCACTTGACTGTACACTGGAAATACTGCTGCAGAATAGGGGGCTGGACCCCTGAGGATCAGATTTGGCCAACTACTTAGACATCTGTGTGTGTGTGTGTCTTTTTTTTTTAATTATCTCTTAAATCCTTTCTTTTTAAAACTGAGATAAATCTATAATTAATTCAGGTAATCATGGTGTTTAGAGGGTTGTGTTCAGACCCATCTAGCATTGTTACTGTTTGAAGTAACTTTGTCTAATAGCTCATCAAAACGCAACCGAAGCAAATGATAGGTACAATCTTTTGGTCTTTGCGACAGCAATAATGCTACCTCCCTCCATGCCTGGCGGTACCCTCTGCCACTCTTGGCAGCTGGCAAGTGCTTTTTTTCTTTTCTAACTTTCACTGGGATTTTGGCTGTTTGTTCTTGTGCGAGTCTTCTGCACCTCACCTGCTGTTTTGTGCGTGTCGGCTGAAGGGGGCAAGTGCCCTGGCAGCGTCAGGGCTGTCAGAAAGTGAAGAAAGCGTGAGAACATGAATTAATAGGTCTCCAGAACCAACCCGATATCCCCAGAAGGCAGCCGGCAGAACCGCAGCGAATGGTTTGTGGACATAACGTTTTACAGTTGCTCATATGCTCGCAGAGGAGACAGACTCAGGAGAAATGAACTGAACCTTTTAAGTCGGGCTTCTAATTCACAAGATGGAACATTAACGAGTGAATTTCTGTCCTCATTTCCTCAATATCTTAATGCTTCCCAAGCTTTTACCAGTGCCGTGCCACACGCAGCCTCCCCGGCTTTGGCTGCACCAAGCTGGGCCCATGCCGTGACCTCAGCCTTGCAGCTGGGAAGCTGAGGCATCAGAAACGTGAGTGTTTGATGGTGGAGCAGGACCATGAGCTCGGGTCTGTCCAGCCCACGCTTTATGCGCTGGTCTATATGAACCATCTTGCATGGCAGTCTCTCTTTCCTGTCATAAGGGTATGCACTTCATGTGAAGAAAATCATTATATGCCTCATGTCTTGGAGCAGAGTTGTAGTCCTGCCTCAAGATACAGTGCTGCAAGTGCATGGCACTGGGAGCTTTATACTTAAGATTTTTTTTAATTAAAAAAATATGTATTTCAAGATGAGGGAGAACCTCTGGGACAGAGTTCTTAGGCCTGCCTCCCAGCTAATCCTGGGGCGGGTGTTTGCAAAACAGCTGCTCAGCAGAAGTGAGGCGAGAATGTGCATTCCGGTTTCTGGAGTGTTGGAACGTCGCGTTCACGTTTGCGAGAACAGCAGTGGGACTGTTGGATGCTCTTCCCATTATCTCAGTTTGATGAAAAGCATTCTTCAGCTCACCAGGGCGCCCTGAAGGCTCAACTGCACCGCTCCATTTCCAGCTGCGACTCCAGCGCTCTCTGGAAAAAGCCACATGGTAGACAATAGGAAAAAAGAAACAAGTAAATGAAACCCTTTTCATCATTCTTACAGTAAGAATGTAAGAAATGGAGAGGGAGAAAATATAAGAATGAAGGCACCTTAGTCCAGGTTAAGAGCCTTGGTTCGGTTAGTGTGCCACAGGGAGGCTGCAGAACGCAAGGCTGGGGAGGTTCATGCTCAAGCTGTTGGATCCGGGAGGCTGAGGTGGTGTCCAGGCTGGTGGAAGCTGCTGGATGGCTCTTCCAAAGGAAGAGAGTGGCTTGTCAGGAGCAAGAGAGCATGGCAATTCGTGGTTTCCTGAGAGAAACTGTAAGCATCATGAGAACTGTTACAGAATTGGAAACAGCAGCCGATAGATAATAGTTTATGTCACTAGGAGTTGCTGCACCCAAATAAGTCTTTTAAGAAAAATATGCTATTTATTTTTGCTCAACTGTAGCATTCATTTTCAACAGTCCTTCCATTGAAGGACTTTGTATAGAGGAGTATGACTCATTCTTACTGTTTTGTCTTTATGTACAGATGAACACATCTTTAGGAGGAGGGAACTTGATATCGAAGTTATAATTAATACAAGAACTAGTTACAGAGCATTTCCCATTTGATTGCTCACAGTAATAACATCTTGGGATATGCTGCTTATCTCTCTGTGTCTCAGATTCCCACTGAGTATGAAAGTGGATATTGCTATTGAATCAAAACTGTGGTAAAGGCAATTATGTGTAGGTATCCAAGAGTCACCTCTTGTAATAATTTTGACCAAGCTAATGCTGCCTTGGAAGAAGGGGCTTCCCTCTGGAACA
Organism: Crypturellus tataupa; assembly: GCA_034781795.1. Lineage (NCBI taxonomy): Eukaryota > Metazoa > Chordata > Aves > Tinamiformes > Tinamidae > Crypturellus > Crypturellus tataupa. Next base: position 5,479,635 of record JAWLRI010000274.1, read on the forward strand.
CCCTCCAGCAAGTAACCTGCAGCATGAACTGAATGGTAGCAGTGGTTTCAGCCGGCACACGTCAAGTTTGTTTAACATCAGTCACGCGTGCAATGCCACAGAGACTCATAACTTCATTCAGACCGGCCCCTATTCTCTGCTCTGCTATGCAAGTGCTGCAAGTTTGTGTGAAAAAGCAAAAGCACCTTGAGCCTATGTTGCATATAGCATTGCTGGGATGTGCTTTGCAACCCTCTAGTTTGTGAAGTGCCACGTATAGAGCTTTGGGCAACTGCCACCTTTTCTGTGTTTTCTTAAATGTCGCTTTGCAGGTGACTGCATGTGGAATAACCCTCGTTAGCCAGGAGTTGTGTTCGGTGGGTGCTAGAGAATTCCTCGCCGCTCCTCCCTGCTCGGAGAACTCCCTCGGCTGCCTGGCAGAAGGTGGAACAAACACTGGTGGAGCTTTCAGGAATTCCTGACTGGGCACACCCCAAAATTTCAGCCCGTTTATGCGCGGGGGAACTTTCCCGGCGTGGAATGCCTTGATCTTTGCTTCCCAGTCTTGTGCTGTGGTGGCCAACTAGAGCACACTGCATGTGCGAGCTGCTGCATCTCGGGGAATGCCTGGAAACGTGCTCGTAGAATGGTCCTGAAACGTGCTCGTGGAATGGTAAATGCTGTGAATTTAAGTAAATAAAAGGTTGCAGTTCTTATATGATTGAAACTTAATCTTTTTTTGTTTGTTTTTTTAAAAACAAAAAGTGCTAGCTTAACAGAAATTTGCAATTCTTTATGTGCAAATCAAACTTTTTTTTTTTTAAATCAATTCAGAGCAAGTTTAAATCTGCAAAAGTCCACAGTTTCTTGTGGAGAGTTTATTTAGTCAAATCAATGCCTAATTGATGCATCTTTGACACTGAAATGAGCCTCAAATCTTATGAATGCTCATATAACCTTTTGTCCTACTTAAAATCTGTTAGTTTAAAACCTCCCTTGAGGTAAATGGTTGCAATTTTCTTGTATGGACAAGTCCCTAAAAGGGAAGCAGAATTGAGAGCTGGAACAGGTTGGAGCTGGGCTGGTGAGATGCTGGAACCTCCTGCACATCCTAAGGGCCAAAGAAGTGAAAAAGAGTGAGTCAAAGAAGCAAATAAATGCAGGAAATGAGGGTGCACGTCATTGCCAGTTTAATAAAGGTAGAAAGTCCACCAAGTAGCAGTTTATTTCTACCTCAGGAAAAATGAATGCTTGCTTAGGTACTAGAGAGTACTGGAGGGGAAGAGCATGGTGCAGAGGACTCGATGTATTGGTGCTCATTTGCCTTTGGGCATTGCTTGATACTCTTAGGTCTTTCACACTTTGTGATAATGCCAATGTCAAATGACTAAAACTGCGTCTCTAGAGATGTTCCAAACGTACAAGTGTGTGATGTATTTCTCAGATATAAATACTTTTTTTTTGCCTTCTTTCTCCCCCTCTTTATTACAAAAAACAGTCAGTTAAATCAGCAAGCTCTCCTCAAAATGATTTTGGTGCTCTGATGTTGAGATCAGCCATGATCTTTTGTTTACTATGCTTTATTTAATTGTAATCTTGTGACTATATTTTCTTTATGAGGGGGTCGATCTCTTCAGAATAACTACTGATAAGACAAAAGGAAATGGCCTCAAGTTGTGCCTGGGGAAGTTCAGGTTAGATACAGGGGAAAATTTCTACACAGAAAGAGTAGTCAAGCGTGGAGTCGCTGTCCCTGACTGTGCTCAAGAAATGTGCAGATGAGGTGCTTGGGGATATGGTTTAACAGGTATGGTGTTGAGGGGCTTATGGTTGGACTCGATGTTCTTAAAGGTTTTTTCCAACCATAATGATCCTGCGAGTCCTATGATAGTTTATTTTAGTAAAATTCAAGCAATATCTTTGTTTGCCCATCCTTTTGTAGATGTTGAAACATCTTGCACAAATGTAAGATGATTCTTATTTGTACCTTACACCTTGCAGAGGTTGGCCTTACTGAGGCAGGCCCCAAGTCATCAACATGGCCCATTAACAAGTAAGGCATGATTATACCACTCCAGGGAATTTGCTCAAGGATTACAGAAAGCTGTTTATCTTGTATTTGGGATGTACTGGGATCTTTGTTTTATAACATTCCACAGCTCCGCAATTTTTAACATGGAGGAGGAGAGCCAATGACATGTTCATATTTTTCTGAAATCATGTGGCAGAGCTTTGTTAAATATGTATATATGTGTGTGTGTGTTTTAGTACCTTAAAAGTGGTTGAGGTATTTCAAATATAAGATGTTGACAGAACTCTGTTGGTGATTAAGGGATGAGAGAAAGCAAGTTTTTTAAGGAATGGTGATGCTTCTTAATAGGCCATCAGATGTAAGTGGATAAAAGCAAATGGTATTTCAGGGTCTAAAATGGGAGATACAAGCTTAAAACTAAGTCAGTTGCTAAGCATAGATGTAACATTAGTATCAATTTAATATTAAAATCTGCTAGACAGAATCCAGTAATCTTAATTTAGAGTTCTTAACTGGACAGGAAGAAGATTCAATACTCCATTTCTTCTTTTATAGCTAATTAACTGAGGAATTTTAATCCATATGTTTAGTCATTCTTTTTACCTATTATTTTTATTTTTACAGTGCAGCAGATGCACTTCTGAAACAGCTTCTAATTCCACTCTTTCTGGATAGCAGCTGGTGAGGTAGCCAGAGATTGACCTGACTGCTTTCCATCACACTTCAGAAACTCAGATGCAGGCTTTTCACTTATGCAGTTTTAAGGATGTTACTAATGACTTCTATATTAAAAAAAATACCGGGAGATTTTTTTTTTAAATTTTCCTGACATTCTTTTATTTGAGGCTTCACACAATGTATATTTGATATGAAGTTCTTTATTGTAGTTTACCTATTTAGGTTTATAAATAGTGCTCCTTTTTACTGAAATTTTTGCATCAAGATAATGGCAGGGGAGTTCTAGTACTTCCCTTTTTAGGTAGATTTGAAAAGTTCCAGGGTATCATGTTGAAAAGTTAAGGATGAACTTTTAGAGGTTAATATCCTTTTTGCTGCACTTGGGTTTTTATTTCCTCTCATTTTCAGGGAGGAAAATTGGATTGTCTTTTCATGTTTTGTGTAATTCAAGATACTGAAAGTATACTGACCCTATCACACCCAGTGGTTTAAATATGTAGTAGTTTATTTGATAGGTTGCTGGCTTAAGTGTATATTTGTCCACTGTGGAAGTTTAGTATTCCTATGTCAACATGACTTTGGCAATAATTCTGTAGTTATATAATAACTACTTTGATTAGTCTTGGTATATAATTAAAACTATATGGAAGTGGTATTCAGCTTTTGATGAACTATTCTATATAGTACGTCTGGAATAGCATTTACTTTAAAGAACAGCGTTAAGCGCCTGAGAAGTGTTACTGCAGCGAGGATGCAAAGTCAGGGTGGGCAAAAGGGGAATTAACCTCCTGAGGGCATAGACTATCTCCTTACATTCATAGAGCACCTAGCCCAGCAGGGCACTGAATCCTATGTGTGCAGTAATAATTGGTACCAGTAATATCTGTACTGTTGTTTTCCAGGTCTCTAGCAAGTGCAGGGAAAGAACTCAAGGATAACTTTTTGCGGGCACTAGCTGAAAGAGAGGAAGCCAATCGTACTGGAAGAATATCTGTGAGTACCCATGAGATTATGGCTTTCTTAATAGCTTTCTTAATAGCTTAAAGAGGAATCTTTTCTGAAATGGAAAATGAGGTATTTTACCTAAAGGTTGTGTGTGGAACAGTTTTGAAAAGATGGAGAGAAATTCTTTGAAACTTTGAGACATATTGATGATAACTTATTTAAAAGCAAAATAAATGAAAAAGCTACCTAAAAACTCACAAGGAGATAAGCGGTAGAGTGAAGGATGCGAGAGAAGAACCTCTAGTGAAGTACATTGTGGTTTCATAAGAACTTGTGGGTTTCTCTCTTCCAAAATGTATTGCCATGTGGACTTTAAACAGAGGAAGAAGTAGCCTGCTAATGAAGAACATGTTTTTGAAATATGTTAACACCTATGGGATAGGAGTTGCACTGCTGAGTTTGGGGTAAGGTGCTCGAGGTGTTGATTCTCATAGAGGAAAGGTTTATGAATGTGGCTGTGGGCCTCCCGACTCAGCTGGCACATACAGGGCTAACAAAGTTGTCTGTGTCCTTGGCCAACCGGGGTCTTATTTGCCCACATTAGTGCTAGCAGTGGCTACTCCTTCATTGCCCGCAGTCCGCACCACTTGTAGGTATCGCCCAGATCTGCGGCCGTACTTTTAACAGGAAGGTGGATCTATATCCTACACTCACCAACAGCTTTGGTCCCGCGTGGGGAAGAGCTCGTGCCAGCTTGCTGTGCAAGGAGGGAGTTGAGAATTCCAGCTATTCAGGTCAATTTGTTTCCATTTAAACTTAACAACAGGATGGAAAAAAGTGTCAGAAGCAGTCCTGTGTGTCTTGTGCTGTGTAGGGAGTAAAGCAGTGCTGCTCCTTGCCGCATGGATAGCGTATCTGTGTTAGTTTCCCTCTAGTCCAAAAAAGAGGGGGGGGAAAAAAAAAGGTTGCAAAAGCAATAAGCATCTGGAAGTTCAAGTGATTGTGTTCATATTCTCTTGTTCTGTTTGCTTAGGAAGTCAGTCAGGCACATAGTGATTTTTTTGTTTTCCTTCGTGTCTCATAATTGAAGTAAAACAATAACTTCTCTCCCTTCCTTGTGTAGTTCTAGGATCAATATTTGGGCTTTTCTGGTTAGCCGATTAACCTCTACAATTTGCGGAGGAAATGCTGTGTGCAGTCTGATTCCAAAACATATGTGAGCAAGATTGCTCATGAAGCTTCAAATACCTCGCGGTTTCAGCTGGCTGACAAATATCACAGGAGCTGTTGTGCTTCTTGGGTTATTTAGGGATTTCTATAGGAGAGGGATGATGCAAAAGGTTAAAAAGCAGAGCAGAAACAAGACAGGGTGGAGAATACCAAAAAAGGCATCATTTAGGCTAGAAAATGGAAGCAACTTGTGATTTGATTCAGAAATTTACCATGACTTTTAAAAAGATGCAGTTTTTAATTATAGCAAATACTCTTCTATTTCCATCCCTGGCTGTAGCTCTCGGGGCCCGCTATAACAAAACTGTCATTTCTGAATTTTACAGGCAGGGACCGAGTTAAACAGGATTCCAGACAAGACCTCAGTTGGTACTAATACAGCTGGCTGGCCTTATGCAGAAGGAGAAGGGCTGAGCCCAGCACTTGAGCAAGGCTGAGACCTCCCTGCAGGTCACTTCTGAGAAGCCCAGAGCACGGTCCAGGAGGAGGAAAACCTCTCTTCCTCCTCAGTGTGCCAACAAGGTACCGTGTCAGACCGGAGCACTGGAGCTTGTGCTCCTTGGAGGAGACTCAGTACTGAGAAACCTGAACAGTTTGTTTTCCTCTCAGCTATGGTTCAGCTATGATTTCTATTCTGCTTATGCTGCAGAGAAGATTGCTACAAGGTGGTTGGTCACTACAAGTATCTTAAATGGAGCTTGGTACATAAAAGACTTGAGCGGGAGGAAAAATGAGAAAAGACCATGTCTTTTTCTTTGCTAGGGAAGGCTCCACTTCTGCACCAAAGGCCAGCTCCTTGTTAGTTAGCCTCTCCTGTATGCAAAAAAAGAGAGTAAAATGTTTCCCAGAACATCTGATCTCCAAAACAAAGGGGTTGCACACACTTGTTTATTAACCAAGTCTACTCAAACAGATGAGGCAGAAAAGCCTGAGAGAGGAATAAGCAGCATGTGGTACCGGATAGTTTTGAAAAATGGACAGGGAGGCGGCGGGGATAAGGTAACAGTTCTCTGGTGCTGAGTTCCAAAGCGCTTCGATCTTTACTTCACATGAATTGAAGTATTCTGAGTCTTAACATCGGGCATGTTCTGTAGGCAGATGCTTCCCTACTTCTTTACACAGGTGCATGTTTACCCTATCTCGCCCTCACCTACACCCTGGTATGTATTAGCATACCAACTTCTTGTTGGTTCAGGGCGATGAAGGGCCCAGTGTATGTCATGGTTTGTTTTTTAAAAAGCATCAGGAAATTACGCAATGCTTGGGACCTTTTTTTTTTTTTTTTTTTTTTTTTTATCTCAGAGCAAGGCTCACAGTAATTGGGTTGTCTCGAAGTTGATAGCCAGAGAAAGCAAATTGACTGTGATAGTTTTCCTTATGCTTATCTATAGCTCGAGAAGCTGATGAAGGTACAGTTACTATCATCACATTTATTTCTTTTCTAATGATATGTTATGTACGTAGCAGAAGGGAAAAAACATTCAGGATTAATTGCAGTGTGTTGATTGTAGGCTATTCAATGTGCTTAAAAATTGCATAATTAGACAGAATCCAATCTTTTCCTTGGGAAATTTGCAGAATATTTACTCTAGATAGGAACGACTTGACAAGGGAAGAGAAATATATGAAAGCAGAGTGCATTTTCTATAATAGATCAATTGTATCATTTTACTGACACAACAGCCGTAAATGACTGCAAATTACTCATGCAGGAGCAAGTGGTCGTATTTCAGATCAGCTGACAGCGAGGAATGTGGCATGTTATTTGGATGGCTGGAACTGTCTTCAGAAGCCCTCAGAGTCCACTTGAAGTGCGGATCAAAATACATAATTTCCCTCATGGCATGATAGCTAGTGCGGACATAGGCTGTGGCCTTTGCTGAATGGGAGCCAAGGTAGTCAAAATTAGTTATTTTTTTCACTAGGTGTCTTAAATACAGTACAACCAGTAAGAAAGAGCAATCAGAGTGGGATTATTGTTTAATACTCCAAATGTATTTATAAAGCCAAAGCAGGTAGACATTGGGGTTCAGTCTAACATATCTGTAACAAGAGGATGAGTTGAAGGCGAGCACTTGAGATGAAAAATATCCAGCGTGGCCTAGGAGCTTGAAGAAATAAAATCCTCAGTAGGAAGAGAACTCCTTGAAGTGAGTAATGCTGTGCTGAATCATCTCAGAACATCCCCAAAATGGAAACAATTTGTTTTCCTGGAGTAGCTCTAATCTGTTAGAGCACATTCTCAGCATCAGAGTGCTTATGTGGATATACTTTAGCAATCTGTACAGGAAATGCTTCTGAATGTATTTTTCTGTTTGTAAAGACTGTGACTTTGCCCTGCAAAGGTGGTCAAGGCACCAGCTTGCCCCATCCGGAAAAAGCAGCAGAACGCACAGGGAGCCTGGAAGTGGTTCCGAGGAGTGATTACATGGAAATCCAAGGGCTTACTAATATTGGGGGGATGGAGGGATTTTGGATAGATTGACTGACATGGAATATAAGTCCTGTTTTGGCAGGAGAGACGTAATCTGGCTTCACGGACAGGAATATGCTAAACTTGCTGGCATAGTTTGTTTTGCACTTAAAATTGTAAAATATCACTTGCAAAACTTGTAGTTCAGATCATAAAGTGGCAAGTTTACCTTATGGGGATGTGTGTGTTTTTAGGTTGTCTTTCTGTAGGATCTTGGTACAAAATAGGGCAACTGGCTTCTAGTTTTGTGGGGAAGCTGAGATTGAAGTGGCCATGCCTCTAGAGACGACGTTGGCTATTTGGGCACCGTTGTGTTAAATGGAGCCAAAATTTCAGCTGCTTAGCACGTGTGCTGCCTAATTTCAGTCTTCCTACAGACAGTGCTATTGAATGGCATAAGAGTGTATTAAATATGAATGAGGAGCTTGGGTTCCATACTGCTCTCTTCCTCTGCTTCTAATGTAAACTGAGATCCTGCGGTATTAAAGTGGACCGAATGAATTTAATCCTCAGCCTCTGTAGTATTTTAAGCAGTAGCAGGTTCTTTTACAGATGTAAACCTAAGCCTCGCAGGTGCTGGAGAAGTTAAAACAGACAGTGCAGAAAATATGGTCCATCTTGATGACCCATCTATCTTTTGGAAGGTTTTTTTTTTTTTTTTTTTTTTTTTTTTTTTGTAATTTCTAGGCCCTCATGAACCTTTCTGGGTCCTCAAACAGTCCCAAAGAACCTTGTCGTTTCCCCATAAACAACTACTAACCCATTGTTTTATTTGGAAAAACTGTTTTCCAGAATAATTTGTGTGCATTTGAAGAGTCTTTTAGCATTCACGTTTAGATGCCCTCCCTTGGTTCTTATTTCAGGTAGACTTTGTTTTGTAATATTAGTGCAAGACAAGCAACAAATCTTATATGTGAGTAAGCTCAGTGAACTGTGATAGTACTGATAGAAAAATGGTGATACTTTCTACAACCTTTTTTATTTCTTTCTCGATCATTGACTTCTTCAAAACATTAGTGCCCATGAAAATGATCATTTTCAGCCCTTGGCCCCTTATGGAAGGGATATTTTGTTTTTTCATAGCCATGGAGAATCCAGCCCAACCATCTGGCTGCCTACTGCAACCAAGCACAGTGACTTTCACATTAGAGATGATAACCTCTGGAGGAAGCAGCAGAGAAAGGTGAAAGGGGGCAGTGCATGAAAGACAGAATGAAATAAACAGTCATTCTGTCAACAGCTCATTTCATTGGCTGAAATCAGCTAATGGTCTGATAAGTGAGACTCTGTGAAAAACAGCTGTAAGAAAGGACATTGAAAGCTTTCTTGAAAGAAGTATAAGAAGACAGCTTCAATGAGAGCTAACTGACCTTAAGAGCCTTTTTTGCTTGCTTGTTTTAATGTAGAATATGCAATATTTGTAAATAATTTCTTCTTCTTAGCATCCAGGTGATTTGCCACCTTGCTTGTTAATGTGAACAGCTTATAGCTGCATTTTTACATACCTGTAAACTGTTGGGTTTCGTTAGGAATGGTGTTTGTTGCCAGGGATGATGATTGCTGACCTACAGACTCCTGAGCCACCAGGTACGATGCTTTTGAACCCCAAGTCATGTAACTATCGTGTTGCTGCTTAGAAAGTGCTCAGTGACCTACTAATCCCAATCATTACTTAACTAATGAATACTGTAGATGCTTTCAGTCTGATATGTGTTTTGGGTTGTAGAACCATCAATGACCTCAGCACACGTGCAACGTTCACCTCCAAGTCATTTCTGATAGGCATAGAGTGCAACTAAGGTCAACCACAAGTCTCAGCCGCAATATGTATGTACAGGACTGAAGCAAATAGCCTCAGATTTTATATAACTTCCAAATCCGAAAGTTACCACTCTTTGAAAGAAACGTTGATGTGGGGCTGCCTTGCAGATGTAGGCAGGTACCAGCAGCCTGGTGGGAGCTGACAAATGAGGGCTCGGAATAGGACTGGAGCCTGTATACCATGTACAGCAAGCTGCACTTGCTGTCGCTGGCAGATGTTGCATTTTTTTTGGAAACTTGCATATTTCTTAATTAGTCTTTAGATGTGATTTAAAATATGCTGCTTATGTTGTCGTTTTTCCTAAAAAAAAAAAAAAAAGAAAAAGAAAAGTGAAATTAAAACAAGTAATAAATGGGTTCCAGGAAATGTAGCATCTTGGAGGATCACATTTGTATGCTTAGGAAGAGCAGCTGTACTTTTAAGAAAAGGGGTTATTTTTTTAAGCTCAGCTTAGAGTAAGGGTGTGATTTTTCACTCCCTGTTTGCCCTAAATTATCAGTGCTTTCCTCAGACATAGTTTCTTGTTTGCAAAACAGAAATATGAGAATCCATTCGCTTCAAGCCTCTCCTAGTCTCCTTTTCATTCCTAGTGTTGCATGATTTTATTTGCATCCTGTAAAAAGTGTGTTCTCAGCTTTTTGTTAGTACCGCACTGCTGAAGTGCCAAGGAAAGATGGGATACAGTGAACGTTATTCCTTCAAAAGACGAGAGCTTTTAATTCTGCCCCATTCCTGAGAAAACTTTTATGAAGTCTCATGAGAAATTGAGGCAAAGCGTTGAGAGCAGAACTGAGCTGCTGTTGTTCTGTGTAATGTTTGCAAGGACAAAAGTTTGCCTCATTTTCATGGGGTAGGTTTTATATCTCCAATGCTTACAAGTTTCATGGGATCTGTTATCTTTCCTGTTATGTAGCCATGGGGTATGGAAAGGAATGTAACTTGTTTTTCCATCTCTTTTCACACTAATCTACGTCTGCTATCAGGTACTCCAGAACAGGGTTTTCAGCAGGGTAGGGACCTTGCAGGTGACCTTGGAGGTTGGAACAGGGTGCACATAAGGCCCCACCATGCTTGTAAACAGCTCAATACTACCAGTTTTGAAGCAAAGTGATATTTTGTGTTGCTTGTAGATAAATAATGCCATGTTGTGTTGTTAGATCCAATATAAGCATCTAACGTAAGCATCCCAAAGATGGTAAGTTCTAAAATTTTGTTGCAAGTGTTTGAAATGTACTTTGACTGCAGTTTGCCCTAGAGAGCAGAGTATGTTTGGCCTCTGTGCAAGCTTCGAGCCATTCCCTGAGCGAAGCCTGTACTGGTGCCTTTACCAGGAAACAGTTTTCACTGTGAATAGCAAAATTGTAGCACCACATAAAGAAATGAACCATCTGTAAGAGACTTAAGAAAAAATAGGTAATCATTTTCAGTTTCACAGTTAATCTTCAAAAGGAAACAAATCTAAATCTCAAGACTACTTGTAAATATTTCAGCTTGTATTTAGAATAGTGTTGCAGGGCCCAACCCTTGTACTGGAAACTGCATAGTTAGGAGAACTGATAATGACTTTTGACTGGCATCCTGCGGAGAAGGGAAAGGGATGCAGTTTTGCCTTTAAGAGATAAAGAAAATTGTTTCTCAGAGCGCCATAAGCTCTTGGCAGCGGTGCTAGGATAGGCTCCGCTACAGGCAAGGCAGTTGCAGAACCACTCTGTGTACTCGGTGCTCAAGAAACGGCTCTTGACAGGATAGGAAAGACTTGGGACCTTTTAGCTTTCACAGAGCTTGTAAACGATGGCTTAAATTGTCAGGAAAAAAAAAAAACCCTTGGCCCTCACACGCTTACTTTGCTTTCCTATTTTTATGCTATGCCATCAGCATCACCGCTCTGCTGAGGGAAGCACACGTGAGCTTTTTCAGGTTGGCCCTCCTGGATCACAAACTGCGACGTACAAAAATAAACAGCACCACTTGAAAGTCAGAGCTACCTTACTGAATGTCCTCTAGGCATGTATCTTGGCATATCCACACCTGATAATTATGCAAGTGTTGCACAAATGCCAAATAAAACAATGCAAGTGAAGACAGACTGTAAACCTAAAATATACAAGGTAAAAGTTTCCCTCCCTCTCACTCCCCCTTGCTCTTGGCTTAAAAAGAAGTTGAAGGAGAGAACCAGATCATCAGATGTGTTTTTCATTCTCTTTTTCTTTATAAGTCTATGCACATTTCTTGAATGTTCAAGTTATCTATTTTTTCACATCACTACAACTTAATGGGTGGTTCCATTTGCACTGTGAGAATACTGTGAGACTTGACTTCCCTGGGAACAGTACGGTAGGGTTTAATTAATGTCAGGATCTGGACTCATAACCAGCTATGGCTTATCGTGTCTTGGATCGAATCATCACAGAAATGAGTACACTGAAAATGTTACTTTTTGCGCCTTTGATTTAGTCTTTTATATTTTTTCATTTTGAAAGCAAAAAATAAAAAAGGTCTTTCAGTGCTTCCACTAGTGTTTATATTCTTATTATGGTGAATCAGCTGTTCTTATGCATGGATGTCTAGTTTGAATGTCTAGTGGCCTAGGCAAGGTGACAACTGATTATTAACTCTTGCTCAAAATGAAAATGGATTTTCTTGGAAGTCTGAAGAAACAGGCTAGAAGCTCGCACATACCAGTGTCTTGGGCTAAAGTTCTTGATGTCATAATCTGCTGCAGTGAGATATGAGACGTAACTTTGTGGCACTAGATGGTCAAATAAGCAAATCCAGGCAAGGAATAATGTGTAAACTACTGGAGTTGGTAATTCCCTAATATTCAAGAATAGAAGGAAATAGCTTGTTTTTTGTTATTTAATGGCAAATAGGAACGGCCCTCATGATTGCTCCTTGCTTCTGCTCAGTGTGCAGGGAGTTCGAGCCGATGCTGTGAGCATTTGGCTCCTCCAGGAAGGTGCATTTTGGTATTCTCTGCGTGCTCTAAATGACACCAAGGAGACGATGCATCTCTCAGGCTTTAAGAGGCAAACAGGGACATCTGCTCTTTGCTCAGTGGCCTTTTTCTGTCTCTTTTGCCTTTGCATGGGACTATAACCAAATAGTCTTGCTCATCCTCACTCCAAAGCTGCCTATTTGTCCTTTGCTCTATTCTTCTGCTCATCCTGGCTGGTTTTTGTTCTAAAAAAATCTCCCTAGGCCACTTCCCTTTGATTTGGGAACCTTTGGCTTTGAACTTTGGCTTTGACTCTGCAGTGCGTTGCCCGAGACATCTCTTTTTCTAAAGATAACTGCATAGCATAGAGCATGACAGGCCTGGCGAGAGCTCACTGTCATTACTGTAGTAAAGAGAAATAGAGAGGTTTAAAACCTGGTGTTCATGAACAGTTAAATCTAATTTCTGTACAAGTCATTTGTAAAACTGTCACAGATCACAGCGGGATCTGGGTATGAGATGAGCAAAAAAGAATCATTTGATAGAAGTTCTTGCTGATGGTGTGAGAGGGTTGTGCTGCTGCTGAGCTCCCTGGACACGACCCTGTTATTGTTTATAAATACCCCAAAGGGTCCTAGCAGCCATCCAAAGGTAAATGAAAATTAACTTGGCCAAGTTCCTTTTGGAGTGTATTTTAAGGCTGAATGACGCCTTAACCAAAGGGAAGACCACATGATGTGCACAACTTGCTTCCCCTGAGCCAGTCAATGTTATTCTGCTTTTTTTTTTTTCCATTTTTTCCTTTTTTTTTTTTTTTTTTTTTTTTTCCTTTCCCATTCATCAGCTTGAGGCTTTCATCTCCTTTTTAAGTCACGGCCTTTCAAGCAGGGGTGAAATTAGACCTGTGTGTAATCCATGTTCTCATTATTCCATCACTCTGCCCTCCTACAAAAGGAGGTACGTGGGAGTATGTCCTGCCCTGAAAGCCAGTGAGCACTCTCACTTCCTTTTGGGCTGCACTAAATAGCATCATTTTCATTATCCTGTGGTAAAAATGAGATATGTCAACTGTACATAGCAGGAGTGGTGAAGCCATGCCTGCGTAATTAGGTACAAAGTAATGTCTGAGCCTTCTGCCAAGGAGGGAACATAAAGAATAAATTTTGAGGCTGAAGCCTTCCCACGCCATCGACTGTCATTTTAAGCACAAGCAAGGTCCACCATTCCTCTCAGTCCTGCACTGCTCTTGCCCTGTTTTCCGTGTCCACAGATCTCCTCTGTGTTCCCTCTCTGAAAAGCATGGGATGGCGAAATGGATGGATTTAATCCTTTCTTCATATATTACACAAAGTGCCCAGCAGTGCTGCTGCCAAAGACCTGGCTTTTGTTCTGAAAGCAGCTGGTGAATGTGTGTATCTTTCCTTACCTGAAGACCTACCTTTTCCTGTGTTCCCCCGTTGTGTTTTTAACATCCCCACATTACAGAAAGTGTGAGAGTCCTTCCGAAGTGCTTCTTTGGAGGGCACGACTTCAGCATTGTTGCATCCTTGACAGCTTTCTGTGGTACCCGTGTTAAGGTGTGTAAATCACGTTCGAGTTGCAGATTCATAATTTGGCCCTCAAAATATGAATTTTCAGTGACTAAAGTATTTTTCACATGAGGAAGACACCTAGTTTAGCCCATTTGGTAGAATCACTTGGGACCTGGCTTCCCCCTTGTGCATGATGACAGGATGCAGACCTGCCGGTACTTCCCTTCTCTGCTGCAGTGCTGAAGATGGGAGCTATAGCCCTGTTTCAGGGAGTTTCCATGATGCACTGGTTGGGTCTCTTTGTGGTACTAAACTTTCTTTTGGACTTGTTATGGATGTTGTCCAAGTTGCCATTGAGAACCACATCAGCAGCAGTCTGGAGATCTTGGGTTATACTGGTGGGTCTTGAGTGGATCTGTCTCCCATCCCAGCTCATGGTGGATAGGCCGTGTCAAATGGTAAGAGGAGATGTGATCCTTTGGGGCTATAGTGTCTGCAAGGAACAGTTTGTTTGGACTTGTGTTTAGCTTCAGCTGAAACTAGTAGAGATTTGTTTGTTGAACAATATCTCAGTAGCCTTGAGGTAATTTGGAGTTTTCCAAGCAGAGCTAATAGCTGTGCCCTGAATGTGCGGGACAGTGTAGCAAAACCCAGATCAGTTCCTGAAGCCCTCAGAGGGCCTAGAGGGTGAGGCCACACTTTATGTTTAAGAAAGTATAAGGCAAAGCCCAGAAAAATGACGATGCTTCAGAAGCATGAGGAACATTGACCACAACAGGCTGACACATTACATCAGCGCCTGCAAATTGAAGCAAACGCAAGATATCTGGTGTTGCAAAAATAAATCCACCACAACAAAGGCTAATTGGCAGAAATTGGCCTGGTGGTGTTCTCTCCTCATCTGCAACCCCAGCCTCGAATTTGCCCCTCAGCAGCATTGGGCTTTTTTTGGGTAGACTCTGCTGGCCTTGCTGTGCCAGTAACCTCACACAGCAGGTGCAGCCGAGCGGCTCCTGTTTGGTTAATGTGGAGAACAAAGTTAGTGCTTTACCAGGACTCACGGCTGTCCTGGAGACAGGGAGAGGGTCAAGGTTGGGCACAGAGCTGCATGACGGTGGATGCCCGAGGCTCCAGGGGGAACCCCTGCAGCTTTTGGAGCAGCTTGGGTCTTCACTGGAGCTGGAAGGTCCATTGGTTTAAGGGGCTGGTGAAGCCTGTGCCTCTCTGAACATGAGAAGTGTCCAGAGCAGATGAGTGCATCTGAAACCCTTGCATTCATACCTGAGCATCCAAGACAGAAAAATGTAGAAAACTGGATCTATAGTTACAGGTATTTATGGACTTATATATTAAATATTGAAATGTGTCACTTGAATTGTGCCATGCTATAGTGCTTTCAGTTTTGGGCAGTGATCAGATATGCATGAGGCAGTTTAACGCAACTGGAAGACCTCTGTGTATCAGTGCATATAGTCACATGCTCCATAATAACTCCTTGCCACTTTTCGGAATAAAAAAGGTGTTAGATGGAAGGAAACAGTTAATGGGATAAACACATGGATATGGGTATATGCAAGTTTGTGATCCATGCAGAGGTAGGCAGGTAGTGGAGCAGGGATCTGAAGAGAAGAAGCTAAAGGGCTGGGAAATAACTGGTGAGGAAAGAAGAGAATTTGTCAGGCCATAGATACTGGGAGACACATTGGGGCAAAGTATAGAACTTCTGTTGAAAGCCTCCCTTAGTCCTGCTCATGCAGGCACTGAGCAGGAAGCTCCAGGGGGAAGGCCGGGGATGCTTTGCAAATCCAAATAGGTTGTAGCTAGACTTTGCCATTGTCAGCTAAATTCCTTAGGAAAAGTTTTAATAGAACAGCCCAAAACTCCTGTTTTCAAATATTGCTTTAAAACACTTAGTTTTTATTGATATTAGCGTGACTAGGATTTTGACCCAGGACTTCTGCTTTATATTGGACAGAAAAATACTGTCGTTAGAGGTGATTTTGAATTTTCCTAGAGGAACTTAAGGAAATAAATCTTGCAGGTCTCAAATTGCAGTAACATGAATTAGTGTTCAGAGTAATTACAAAAAAAAGAAAGTGAAAAAGGAAATTGAGATCAAAATGGTCTGTGACACTTCTCTAGGGGAGAGAAGTACAAGGGCAACCGATCTATCCTGGTAACAGAGCCACTGAATGAGACCCAGCCTGCTATATGGGCCCGTTGTTGAATTGAACCTTGAGAGACACTCAGCATTGCTGTTAGTAGAAAGAACAAGCTGAATAAAAGGAAGGCGGTTAAACTGAACACTTTCTCCAGCTTTCTGTTTCTTTCTAACCTTATCTATTATCTTTTCCCCTGCTTGCTTTTTCTTCCATCTTCCGTGTTGATTTTGTAAATATTTAAGTGTTTTTTTTTTTTCTCCTTGACTGCCGAAGCCGAGCGCATCCATTGCGCCTGCCATTGCGAAGCGCGAGGCGCTTCCCTGCAGGCCGCTTGTGAAGGGTCCCCCCTGGCAGCGCAGCACCGAGCTCCCCGCAGCTGCAGCGAGCACAGAGGTACAAACCAAGCAACAGCGCTCTCGCTTTGCCCAGGAACAAGTTAACGGCAGATCTGCAGTCACTTTGAGGCCATGGGGACCTGCTGGTTCTGTGTCATTTGAAATTAGCACAGAAATGCATTCCCTAAGTAGAGGAAAATGAGAACAAATGTCTTCTGTGACTGTTTTAACTACTAACTCCACTAATTTCAGGTTGTCTGCCTAAAGTAAGCTCAAGAAAAAGCTAAGGTTTGCTGTGGCCTGGTCTGTGAAGCTTCACCCATGTTCCAAGTCATTGATCTGGTACTAGATAGCTGTTCTCAGCAAGAGCTAATAAAGTGACAGCTCTGAAGTATATATGAACTATGTGTAGCAGAGGGAGATTTTTCCAGCGCTGTCCAAACACCTCCTGCACCATGTGCAGGACTGCAGGTAGGGGCAAATGCAGTTCAAGTAGACTATGCAAAATCCCAGATCACTGTGGGGCAAACCACATTTTTTTCAAGTCTTTCCAGAGGGAAGCACCACATTCAACTGCTTTGCATCAGCTGCAAGTTTTTCCCCTGTGTTACTTTTTGTTGTTGTTGTATTTCTTTCCCGGTGCTCACATGCAAGTGTACATTTACAATATTTGCTGTACTGGATTAGTTAGCATGGCCAAATGAAACTGCCCAAGGTTACATTAAGAAATCTTCCCCAGTGCTCCTTTGTATTTTCTCAGTAGGTTTGTCCTTAAAGAGCATTTCAAACTATTGATGAGAGTGACCAAACCCCATGCTCCTTAAAAATAAGCAAATTGCAATGCACACGCGCACAGAAGTAGAAAGGCTGCTTTCTTTTTTGTCTATATTTCTACAATTACAAAGATTTCAACTTTTAGAAGATCAACCTAACAACTTGGAGAGTGACATAAAAGAGAACACTTCACTCGGGCCATTGGCATACGCCAAAGAAATGTAATGGTAAAAAAAAAAACATGCTGAATGTCTCTGGTTAATATGGACACTGCTTCTGCTTCATTTGAAACCAATGAGGAGGAGGAGAACCTAGAAGTGTGTTTAATTACAAGTGTGTTTAATTACAAGCATGCACACAACTTTGGATTCAGCAAGGTCTGGACGTGTATGTAGATATGGATATGGGTGCAAACCTCATTCTGCTTTGCAGAGAGGTGTATTGTGGAGGTTATCCTGCCCAGTCCTTTGCCTGCTGGTTGTCCTTAGCTCAGCCTAATTCCTGCTGTTTCTTTCTAGTGAACACTGTGGGTAGAGAAAATAGTAATGTCTTAATTGTCTGCATCGTGCTTACTAATAGAAGAAAAGTTGTAAACAAGGAAGAGATAGGATTAGCAAAAGTGTTTCCATGGGCTTAATGACAGTTACTTAAATGGAAAAAGAATAGATTTGTCTCCTTGGACAAAGTTTACTTAGGAATGGGTTTGCTACAGCTGCAACAGGCTTTGGATGGGGCCTTGTGTGAGCTGTAATAAGTGATGTTCTTGCTGAGGGATATATCGGTGGGTCACTTTTGTAATGGAGATTTTAAGACATTAGTTCTTCTCAGGTCACTGCAGTTTGTATACTTTCTACTTATACAGTTTATTCACTTTTCTTCTATTGCCTTAGCTTTCCTCTTTCAAAAAATAAAATTGTATTTCTGTATTACTAGTTGTTTTTATGCTTCCTTTAAAACTTAAAGCCAGGGGTGGTTTCTCTGCCTACCTTTTCCATTTATGGAACTGTCATTGATTGATGCTTTGTTTGACTGCCTTTCTCTTCCTGGCAGCTAACACTAAGGACCTACCAAGTGAACAATGTCACAGCCGCTTGAATTTCATATAAGGGCAGATATAATCAGGCATATTGATTCTTTCCTTCCTGCATTTCCTTTCGATGTAATTAAGAACAAGTTTCTGCTTGTGAAATAACTCTTGCGTGTTCCTCAAAGCAATTACTTATTCAAAACCTGAGTGCTAAGTAAACTAAAGAGAGAATTAATTTAAAGAGAGAACAAAGGTTTTCTTTTGGGTAATAGTACTTTTTTTTTTTTTAATAGGAAGTCATATATCCATGAGTTACAGTAAGCCCAAGTTTTGGCCTGGTGAATGAACTTGTCCAGAGAAATAAGAGGGAACATAACTGGGGAGGGCTAAAATATAGCATGGGCAATAGGAGAGTAGGATGTGCCTTTGTGTCAGATCTCTTTCCGCTCAGAGGGCCAGAGCAGGAGGGGACAGGAGACCTTGTCTGTGCTACCAGGGTTGTTGCACTGGCACTGGTGCTGAGAGCAAAGCTTGTTTGTGCAGGGAAGTTGGATTTTGGCCTAAGTCAGTTAAGAAAAATAAGATCTGTTTATAGTTGAGGGAGGTGTAAGGGAAATGCAGCAGTCCGGGCGTATATGTGAGAAACAGAGCAGAAGGATTTGCAGATTGGCCTCCTCCATGTCGCTGCTGCAGTGAAACTGCTCTTGGCAGTCAGCAGTGACTGGTTTGCTAGGGGAACAATTGTGGTGCCACAAGTTTGGTACAGCATTAGGAGGTATCAAAATAGAAGGATTTTAAGAAAGGTGGGGAGAAAAAGTCTTACAAAAATAACATTGAAGAAAGAAGTCTAATGCTCTCCAGGATAAATAATACTATGGGAGAAAACCAGAGAATCTAAATGGACTCTTACCTGCTTCTTCTTTTGACTAGTTGAACTTGAAACGCTAAGAAGTCATTGTCAGCAGGTGGTAATAGATACAATGCAATGTACAGTAAAAGCAGAACTGATAGACAAGCATTTTTTGTTCCTCTGCTTTGGAAAGAACTGGTTGTCAGTGCCTCTCCATTTTCTTGACATACTGCACAATGGCCGTATTTGTCCTCGGTTTGTAGACCCAGAACGTTCAGCGTGGAGCAGACCTTGCTCAGCAGAGGCAATAATAACTTGGTCAGTCATGCAGCTGAAGGATCAAGTTGAAAGTCAAAATCAAGAATAATTCCCAGCACTATAGTGTTTCAGCCTCAGGTCAAGACTTGCACTGCTCAACCGTTTGCCCTTGTCATGGGCACCGAAGACAGGATGCGATGTTGATTTGCACATTCTTAAACTTGGCAAGGTAGTTTTGAAAATGGAGAGGGAGACTAGCCTCTCAGGTGACCTAACAGTAAATGTTGTATAAGATAAAAGATATATTCCTGCTTCCCTGCCCTCCACTCCCCTCGTCTCATTTTTATTTCTTTACAGAACCTTAGCCTGAATCTGAGCTCGGTTCAAAACTTGGGTGTTAAGTTCAGTTCTTGTTGTTTAAAGCTTTCATGATATAATGGCTCAATATTTTCAATAGAGCATCTTGGGCACTGTTTTTTTTTTAGGTATGTTCTGCACCACACATACCTCCAAAATTCTTAACTTTTGTGCATCAAGGAAGAAAGGCTGCAAAACAAAGTCAGAAACTCAGGAAGTACATCTGCAATTAAAGCTGGGATGTCTAGAAAGGGGAGGCTCCCTCAGAAACAACGGAGGGCCGAGCAGTTGAAATTTCTGGGGTAAAAATCAGACCAAATGTCAGTTAAGAGGCCAAATTACCTTTGGAAATGGAGTTGCAGTGTGGTAGTAATGGAGCTGTGACAAGAGGGGGCAGGAATGCTCCACAGTGTGCAAGGATGCATCACGGTTGCCTGTGCACACACGGGCTGGAAGAACCATCTGCCAAAGAGGAGAGGAGAGGATTGGAGGCCTGGGAAAGAGCAGTGCTATCAGGCCAGTGCAGGGCTTGCACTGAAATGAACTCGGGGTGTTTATAAAATGCATGTTACTAAATATACAGGTTCTTCCCATCAGGCTGGTAACAAGCACATGCATCTCTGTCTTTTGCCACGGTATCTCTTTGTGGCACGAGGCTGGAGATGATCTGGCATTAAGATAAATTTCTCAGAATTCAGCTATGTGTTTTTTCCTATGTGCTATGTGTCAGCTCTGTGTTTCTCTGCTCTTCTGAGCATTTGTGAAAGATCTGCTGACATTTGTGTAAACTTTTTTTTTTTTTTTTTAATGTAAAAGTTGTCTGTCATCCACTGGCAGGAGCACATGTTGTATTTTGCGTATTTACTTAATCCTGCTAGAGATGTCTTTTAGTTCAGGCTATGTCCTCTAACTCTATTTATTCCCCCTGTCAGCCCTAAAAATAAAGAAAAAAGGGACATTCAGAAGTTCACGAGTGATGTCACCATATTCTAGCCCTGTGCCCTGTGCCAGTGAGGGTGTTCCCCTGGAGATCATTTCTTTTCTGTCTGTGCAGGACAGCTTTGCCAGCCTTGGAGAACGTGTTCACAGGAAGCTTGTGTAGCTGAGTGGACTTAATGGAAGGGAATGTGTCCAAGTAAACAAGGATCGGGCTACAGAATCAGTTCTGGAGAGACTGTCCCTGCAGCGCCCAAGGCCACCCTGGCTCTGTGCGGAGCCTGAGGGTGGTTTCAGGGCACTGCAGATGTAGCCAGTGTTTCACACGAATAGCTTGGACAAGGTATCTTGTCCTCAGCTAACCCTGACCTCAAGATACATGTGTACTCCTCGGTGAAAGACTTCCATTCTTTGAGCTGCACGGGGAAATAATTTTAAAAAAGGAATAGGTGCAGCTGAAGGCAGTATTTCCAATCCAGTAAAATTGAATTGATGAATATTTTGAATAATGTATAGAAAAGAGGATCTACAGTTGGTGTAAGTCTGATGGGGAGCTCTTAGCATAGAGATGAGTGACCGCACGTTGCGTGTGAGTTCACCATTGCTATTGCTTTAACTCTGGTACAGGAAGGTACTTTTGCCTTGGGGCAGTCTAGCTTTTCTCTTCTCTTAGATTTGGTTTGGGCAGTAATTGTTTGTACGCCTGTAATCAGGTGTTGGTAATCAGGAGATCACCTTTGTTCCTTGCCTTTTTTTATCTGAGTTCTCACATCTGGGTTTCATAAGCCAACCAGCTGATAAAAGCATGTCAGCCTGACTCGAGGGTCTCTTGATCCCCTTCTTCCTTCTCTTTTTCCCCTTAAAATATGTTTCTTGTGTTTATTGGGCTTCATAATACATCAATAATTATCAAAAATATCATTACTTTTATTTATTTGGAAGGAAAAAAATAACTGCAATGTAGTCCAAATGTAATAGAGCTGCACTTGGTTAAGTTGAACCACTGTCTTCAGCTGAGCTTGCTGAGTTGAAGGAATGATTTCTCTTAGTTTTCTCCTATGAAAATCTGTTGAGCAAACCTCTCCTCATAGACTCTTACAATGTGAAGAAGACTTTCTAGAAATTGCTTGGACCATAAGTTAATTAAAAAGGATGATTTCTAGTGCCAAACCACAACTGCTTTCCAGTGTCTGTCATCTTGCTTTAAACTGATGCAAATACATGTGTTCTACATCTGTACTGGAGAGTTCAGCCCTGACATTCCTTCATCCCATGCAATATTTGTGAAAGAAAAGAGAGAAAAAAAAAAAAAAAGAGAGAGAGGATTGGACGTGCTTCATACAGATTGGATATTTAATCAGCTTGGAAACGCTTCCACCACCGTTTGTCTATGGTGAGTGTTCCTGGCCGCCTGTGTTCAATTTAAATTGATGACTAGTTGTGAATTAGTCGCTTCTTGCATCAGTTAATTACCCTAGGTCTACTGTATAAAACAAGACAGAGGGCAATTCCCAACCTCCCTCCAAGGGCAAAACTCACCTATCTATCACCTTTCTATCAGGTGTTTGATGCTTCCTGCTTTTCCTTTCAAGTTTTAACAAGAGGAATCACTCATGTTTGTGAACGTGTTGGCCACCAGCTTGTGTTTTTGGAGAAAATTTTTTTGGTTAAATTTTAAGATTCCAAACAAAATAATTTTTATTTTCCATGCAGAACTGTAATAGGTCTGAGGTTTTTCCCCCTCAACTGGCTCTTGCAGACAATCAATATAAAAATTTAAGTTTAAAAATTTAAATTTAAATTTAAAAAATTAAATTAAATTAAAAAAATAAAAATTTTAAATTTATTTAAGCTTTTACCAGCAATGTGCTTTTTTCCACTTTATTTGTTATACTTGCATATATTTATGTTATATATCGTGTTGACAACTAGAGTTGTCAAAATAAGACAGGATGAAATAAACCTCATTTTATCTGTTGCTTGACGAATAAAATTAGATAGACAAGTTTATAATATTTCCTAGGTCGCTCGTATTTCATCACAATGACTGATTGCCTTTCTCTTGGCTCCGAACACGGCTAAAACCTAGCAAAGTTATAAATCTAAACAGCAGATATTGCCAAGGTAAATTGTATTGACTTGGGCGTTAAGCAGAGTTCCTCTGGTTACGTCTCCTGAATGCGAATATGCTTCTTCCTTGACCCTGCCTGCTCTGTGGCCTTCTCTTCTGCGCCGCAGGCATAAATCTAGCAGCCACCAGCAATGCGAGCGCAGACGTGTACTTTGTCACGTTATCAGCACCTCTGTCAGCAAAGACACTAACTGGCATCTCGTTTGCCAGATCCTTACAGTGGTCCAGGTGTGCCACTTCGCTGCCTCTTGAAGCTGCTTCCTCTCCGTAGCTAAATACTTTGGGTGTCAGATACTGTAAGCACCACCTGCGGTGCCAGGCAAACCAACCTACTGCCCTGAGAGCTGGGCCAAGGTGGATGCCACAAGGATCAAAACAGGGTTTCAAAGCATAAACAGAGGACAAAAATGCGGGCTTGGGTGCTAAGATTTGCTTGCTCCAGTAAGCAAATGTTTCTGCCATCCAGGCTTACTGGCCGGCTTTTCCTGGGAGGTCTTCCCTAAGAGCTGCCAATAGATGGGAGAATAATGAGCTGACATGCTTAGAGGAGCACTTTCACATTCCAGCTCTGAAAGCATTTGCACAAGTCACCATTTTTTTTTTTTTTTTAATATCGCCAGCATAGACATTCCTATAAGGCCACAATTTACCGAGGAGATTTATAGCAACCTGTGTATCAGATGAGAACTAAATGGGCAAAGAATAAAAAAAAATAATAATAAAAAAAAACAGGCAGAGTAAAATGATGAATTGCCTTCCACTGTGGAGCCTGAATATCAGTGGGTGAAGTAAATCATAGCGGATGATGATCTCCTCCTCCTCTCTCCACAGTATCCCAAATACCCGTAAGCAAGAAGGAATATGCTAGGGCTTTTCATGCCTTATGAGGAGAAAATATGCAGTAACGCTGTGACTATGTGGAAAAAAAGCAATTAAATACCCTAGGTTATACAGCATCAGCTGTCTGCAGGTTGGTTCTCAGACCCAGCATACGTTCATAGAGAGATGGTTTAGAGGCCTCAGCTGAACCTGCAGCAGTGCACAGCCCCCTCCTTATTTCTCCAAGATGGGGAATTGTTATGGAATTGAAGTGCAGACGCTCTTCCACCTTCCAGGTGCACTGCGAATGCTCCCGGCTTTTGGGCCTTACCCTTCTGTTTGGACAGCAGCAGGTCTGGGGACTAGTGAAATATAAATCATTATCTGTCTCGGATGTTATTCCTGCTTTAACGGAAAATGCAACCCAGCAAACTCCTAATCAACCCAAAATCTGTGCCAAGTATCCTGGGCCTGATGAACCAACTGCTTGCATAGATTCCTGTAGGATACTGCCCCAGGGAGTGAGGTGTGTCTCTTCTGTGCAGAAGCACTTAAACTGCAGAAATCGGACCACTGCTCTACTATTTACAGGAGTGTCCCACCATTTGTATTCTGGTCTGCGCTAGTGTTACAAAGCAAAGCTGTCCAAAGAGTGAAAATTCTAGAACTGCAAACATCCTTGTGTTTCTTAAATTCCCCTTTTTTATGTACAGTCCTTCATCTTTCTCTCCTCCTTGTGTCCTTACCTAGAGGTACATCCACGTCTTTAACTGGCGCGCTGCATGTGGAGAGTTGGAAAGCTTTCACTTGCTACCTGTAGGGGTGTAAAGAAGAGTCCAGGAACAGTTCTTATTAGCTGGGCTTTGCATAGCACGCAACGTTTTGATATTTGGTTTACAAACTTATTGTAAACCTCCTGGTGTAAGGATCTAAATGTAGTGTCTTTGATTAGACCAAACAATAGCCTTAGAATAAAGAAATGAACTTCCAGAAGTGCAAAAGCTGCTTCTCTCTGCTGTTACTCTGTGGCATGTTCCTTGGCTGTAGGACAGGGAAGGTTGGGGATAGGATGATGATGAGATGTAAAATTTCTTAGCTTAAAATAATATGTACATTGTAACAGCTTCCAGAGGTCCTTCCTGAGATAAGGCCCTGAAAATGCAGACCTGAAGAGAATAAAGAGGGGGAGAATGAGATATATATTGATTTAGATGAGAATTTATGGTAGGAAGGAAAGATTTGGGCAAAAAGGCTCAGAGCCCATGTCCGTGTTCTGTATACTGGATTATGCCACTTGTCCAGCGTGTGATCGGCCGGTTCTCAGCACAGGGCGTGCAAAGATGCTGGTGCCAGCCTTGCTTCCTAGACCAAGAAGCCTGGAGAAGGTAAAGGACGTAAGTGGGTCTGCAAATGCGACGCCGAAGGAAGCGGGGGTGGGAAGGACCGCATTAACACAATGTAAATGCATAACTCTACATTCTTGGGAGAGTTTTGCTGAAACCCTGACTTTTAAAGAAAATATTTGGGGATCATAATTACAGGAAATAAATTTCATGGTGTTTTAAACTTGTATCTATAAAAAGCTAGAAAGGATACCGAGTAGACAGAGCTGGTCTGGTGAGCGGGCCCTGCAGCTGTGTTGGCTTCACAAGTGTTTTGCATGTGCTGCTCTTAAAGAGCAAATGAGAAAGGGAAGAAAAAAGAACAAAAAAACCTTTAGTGCCCTCATCTTCCAGACCATGAGAAATTCCTCTTCTTTTGTGTGTGTAATAATTGTATCAAATACGGTCTGCATTTTTCCATTAAATGTTTGAAATAATTAGTGAAGAAACAGCTGTCCAGAAAATCAGGCATAAAGGAAGCCCACCGATATCTGCAAAGTGAAATTGCAATTATGCAAATTCCAGCTACTGGATGCGTAAGCATGGGAGCCCGGCAGCGCGGCGCGCTGGAGAAACACTCGCCCGTGTTGCCCGGGAAGGCTCTGCTTGGCAGTGGGCTCGCGGGCGTGCAAATGGAGTCATTCTGTCCCACTTGCTTCTTCTATTTTGGTGTGGAAGTCAAGCGGCTGGAAGTTTCTATCTTTAATGATTTCCTCTTGTCCACTCGAACGAACAGCTGCGCAGAGTTGTCCAACACCATTTTGAGTATTTACTGGCTGCTGTTCAGCTGAGATGAAAAGGGAGACACTTAATCTAATCTTCTTGGATGTCTCAGTGTTTGCACTTGAAAGTTTTCTTTCTGCAGTCTTTGAGCAAGTGCAGAACAAATGAATGTTACAGTTTGACACTACTTGACCTTTTGGGAATGGTTATTGCTGGGGAGCTCTTAAGACGTATCCTAAAGAGCCGCTTTTACTACAGCAAGTGGAAAAAACTCTTTATTCAGTAAATGACATTTAAGCAGAAGCATGAGCGGTATCTTAGGAAATAAGCCCCTGTGAATTAAATGCTGGCCAGCTTCAAGTTACTGTTGTTGGTAGAGAGTGGTTTGCCTAGGACATTGCACTCATGAAATACTTCAAAAATAGGATCAATGTTTTCAGGTTAGATCAGTTTTGATAACCCAGGCGTGTATCTAGGCAGGAAGGAGGTGCGGATCTGCGGGGAAGTGCGCTCACAACACGGCCTGCGAGCCCCGGTCCAGCTCGTATCATTTAGGGACACTTCCGTGCTGGTAGCTTTTGCCTTGGTCTTGCTCTAGACCCTGGGAGTTGTACTGCACTGTTGCAGAAGGCACTGTGGTTTTCTTCACTGCAGCTCTTCACAATGTGAGGACAGAACTGAACTTTCACAACTTTTTATTTATTTATTTACTTACTCTGGAGCAGTCACGCTCTTTGTAGCCATCGCGAAGGTGCAGCCTAGAGTCGATTATTAAAAACCTGGAGAAACAACTGCAAATGAAACAAGGATTGACCTGACTAATAATGCTTTTACAGACCGGTAATTAGATGGATCTATATTACATGGTGATCCTATATATTGTTACCCTAAAGGTTTCTGCTATGTTTAATGTTAAAAGACATAAGCATTCCTACAGTAGAGAAGATTTTGCTTTTCTGTGCACACTGCATGTGCACGGAAGCAAGGGACCTTCTCCCCTGGGACAGCTAGTCCACTACTGATCTTGGAAGGACTGTAGAAGCCTTGAACCTTGCAGCTCCTGGTATTAGCACCAGGCATCTTGCATCCTGCATTAACTGCAGGAGCAAATCCAGTTGCACACTATGAAGTGAAAGGTTGTGTGTACACAAGGGCACAAAGATATCAGCAGTTACATCCTCAGTTGGTGCAAGCCAACAGTGTTGATGAGCATGAGCCCGACAGGTCAGGGTGAGATCTAGAGACAGGAAGCCATAGTGTAGGCTCCTGTGAAATGCTTGGGAGAGTCCAGAATAGAAACAACTTCTCTTTAACAGCAGAGTATGTGCCTTAACGATAAAACTATTCCTCTTCCACCGTCCAAATCCCTAAGCACTGTTTTGAAAATACATCTAGGACAGCAACTTTTCATTTGCAACTCTGCTCACATAGCATACACCTTAACTTACGTGCAACAAATCAAGATAAGGACCGCTGGTGCATACCTCTCGGTTCAGCTGCACGCTGCGAGCAGCGGTTTTGACAGATGCATCTTTCCCAAGAGGCTGAGCTTAGTTCATCAGACTTAGGTTATATCTGAAGGCGCTTAGGTAAAATTCCAGGGCTCCATCCATTAGCCACCAAGCCTGGACTGTCTGCGTTGGAGCGGCGCTCTGGGGGACACGACCCAGAGCATTGGGAATTGAACGAGTGCCAGTTGCGCCGCTCATTGTGTCATACCACACACATCTGATAAGGGAAGACCTAATGCTGTGGGATAAGTTCTTGTATACAAGAACTCTACAGGTCATGTAGAGAGAGCTGTTTTTTATTTAATAACTGAGGTATGCAGGTGCTAATTTGAACCATATGTACATGAGGCCAAAGCCAAAATGTATTGCACCACAGTGAAATGAGGGCTTTGCGTTTCTAGGGGGGCTTAGTTTTGGATTATTTTTTATTTATCAGAGCATTTGGGCAGGCATGCCTGTATGACATTGTTTGAATTCTTTTATTTCAGTCTAGCTCAAAAAAAAATTCTCTATTCTCCCCCATCTCTCAGAAGCCCTTTTGGTGATATTTTATTTGTGAAAGCCTTTCTGGGAGGGGTTGAATTGGCACAGTAGTGAACTAGCTCCCTGCTGAAATCGGTGGCGTTTGCCATTTGTACCTCTTCCTGGGGAGGAGGGTTTTAGCCGTGTAGTGAGGTTCCCCTACAGCATGCTAGTGTGCAGAGCGAGAGTTTGTGGCTGTGCTCTGTCACCGTCATTGTGCCTGATTAGATGTTTTCCATATATTACATATTTCCCCTGCCTTGTTTTCCCCTTAGCAGGAAATAAATCTTATTAAACTATTTACGTGGTTTGCTTTAGTTAAATTTAATGTGTGCTAACACCAGGAGGATATGTCAGAAAACTACACCTTACTTGAGGTCTGCAAGGGTGGTCAGTTCCAAACTGGATTCATAGGGAAGACTGTCTTGCGCACATCCATGTTTGTTGTCCCTACGTCCAGATTTGTCTTCTGCACAGCCAGGTTATACCACTCTGGGTTGAACTTGGGCAACTTGGACATCAGAGCTTAGTGTTGTGTCAGAGGAGAGTGGAGATTGCAGGTTCCTTGCTGGAAATGTTTTGTTGGGGCCCGTGCGGCCTCATACAGATTGGTGTTTTGGTTTCGAACCAGGTTGATAGGCTGATGTGTCCATCCTTCCTTGATGCAAAGTGAGAATGAAAATGCTCAACCTGCCGACAGTGAATGTTTTGAGGAAAGAATCCCGGCTCTGTGGTCTCACTATAGCTGCTCCCATGGTGGGATGATGGAGAGTGTCTGTCTCAAGGACCACCAGTGGTGGCAGTTTCGTTTTTTTGTAGTTCTAGAGCTTTGATGATTGTTGTTTTATGAAGACAGGATTGTGGAGAAAGACTTCAAAACGACTGCTCTGAGAAATGTTTTCACACATTGAGTAGGGATGGACAGTGGTTTGGCTTAAAGACAGGTTTTCAGAATTGAACCAGTACAAAAATGAGGTTTTCTAAGTCTTTTCTGACTAACTGATTCCCATCCTATCAAAGTCAATACAGTGCCTTGCTTCTCTTAGTTTTCTACCTGTTTTTTTCCTTTTCTTTTGCTTTATAATAGCTGTGCATTGGATGTTCATCTGTTGTTGCAGCAACTGTAGCATAATACCGTGAATTATTGTACCTTCAAACTGTCATAGATCTCAGTGCTCATTTGGAATCATTCAAAACAGCAATCTTTGTTTTCCAGAGTGGGTATGAATTGACCAAATCAGCTGAATTATAGCAGTTACTGGAGCTGGAACTGAGCTTCCTCAGGTGCATGTTAGAGCAGCCATAGACCTATGCAAAGGACTTGTTTTAAACATACGTTTTGTTGCATGAAATTGCTACTACTTACATAAAATCAAAGTAGCCGAGTGTGCGTGTTCCAACGTGAGCTCTTATTCTTCATATTCTTGAGGCCAAGGAGGCTGCTGCGGTCTGCCCTTTCTGCTTGATTTCAGACAAGGAAGATATTCTTTATAGGAGCTATCATTTTCATATGCCAAGAGGAGTATTTTTAATGGGGCAGAGCCTCTAGCTTTATTCCTGTCAAACACACTCAGTGTGATTATTGAAAGAAATAACAGCTGAGTGATGAGGTGACAGCCAGCAATGAAAGAGCTTTTAATTTACTGCAATTGGTAACTTATACATAGACCAAACGGCTTAATGAAGATAGAATATGTGTTCAGTTAGTTGCATTATTCAGACCATCAATGGGAAGGTATTTTAGCTTTGTGATGTACTTGTCCATCTATCCAGACGTACAGAAAGCACAGTCAGGAAATTTTCCTTTTGGAGTATTTCTACATAGACTTTTATTTCAGTGTCTCTTTCAATTTTTCTCTTCAGGATGACAACTTGCCTTGATTTTGATGAATTTCATATTTGTATTTCAGTTTGTTTTTCAAGCAATACCTATGTTCAGGCTTCCCATTGTAAATTATGCTTTGGAGGCTTTAATTTTTTTTTTTTTTTAATGTATTCTAACTTGGCCTTGGGCTCGGTCTTTGTGGGGCTTAGCCCTAGCCAAGTGAGTGGATTCACTGCCTGGCCCTGGAGGGAAATGCCCGTGATACCCTCTGCCTCCCAGGCAGGGACTGATGCTTGTTGCCTTGGTAGACATATAGTGTACCAAGATATCTCAGTATTTGCAAATTGTGTATAAGAAAACTTTGTGCTATTACCAAAATAAGAGTAATATGTTATGAAAACATAGAAGATACTTTATCTCTGGTGTTTGTTTCTCCATTTAAGGATGGGGCAATATGACCTGGGCAAAACTTTGTACAGCTCTCCATAGTTTAGCAAAATGAATGTGAAAAAGAAGCAAGCTAGTCCTTTTTGTCTGGAGCTAATGAAATAACTTTGTTAACTGGCAGATCAGGGTTTGAGAGTGGACCCACGTGTCTTGCTTCCATATGGTCTCTATATGTTGACCACACTGCCCATGTCTTCCCAAGTATAGGTAACGCTGAGCTCATAGGAATCTCTTCAGATAGCCACTGAAAGAATTATAATTTTGGGGAAATTGTTTTCCTGTTCCAGTGGTTATTTTGAATTGCATATAATGGTCTCAGTCCAACCCTTGGTTAACACATTACACAAAGAAAAGCATTTCACCATTGGCATTAATTGTATCTCAGCCCCTCGCTGAAAGCTACTGCAAAGACAAACATGCAGCAATTGATACTCATTTTAATGTCTATGGAAGGTT
Organism: Crypturellus tataupa; assembly: GCA_034781795.1. Taxonomy (NCBI): domain Eukaryota; kingdom Metazoa; phylum Chordata; class Aves; order Tinamiformes; family Tinamidae; genus Crypturellus; species Crypturellus tataupa. The sequence goes on from JAWLRI010000274.1 coordinate 5,509,776, forward strand.
TTGGCAAAGAACTTAATGGATAAAGAAATATTTAAGGATTTCAGCTATGTCTCCACACCTGCAACATAAGACAAAATTGTAGGGAGAAGGAGAATTCTTTTGTGCTTTCTGAGCAGAGATGGCTTTTCCAGAACTCAAATCTACCCCACAAGATCTACCTATTGAGATGAGTCTAATCAACAGGTAAAATAAGCTCTGCAATGTGGGCATTCTTCTGTTTTGGTGATTTTTCCACCTAGTTAAAAACAAAATTCCCGAGAAGCCAAAGCAAAGAAAGTTAAGAAAGTAGGTTTTTTTTTTTTTTTGCCTTTTTTTTCCCAGAAATACTTGCTCATTTCCAGAACAGTGATCCACTGACTATGAAGGGATAGCATCCCTCTCTGCTTTCGTTGCTGCCAGTGCAATTGTGGTTGCTCAGGAGCTAAATCCAGCTCTATGCTGAGCTGAGGAGGATGCACAGGGCATTGAAGGCTCAGATGTTCTTTGGCTTCCTGTTTGCCTTGAGTTGCAGGAAGTAAAGTCATAGGGAGAACGACCTCTGTTCCTGAACAGGAGAAATAGCAGAGATAGAATGGCCTGGCACAGCAGGACCTACTTCAAGCACACAGCTGGAAAAAATATGGGATAAAGGATGAGCCTGTTCTCTATTCTTGCAGGGCAGAGAAGTGGATTCATAGAATCATAGAATGCCTAAAGTTGGGAGGGACCTCTAGAGGTCATCTAGTCCAACCCCGCTGCACACGCAGGGCACATGGCTCAGGGTAGCATCCAAGCTGGTCTTGAAGATCTCCAGAGAAGGAGACTCCACAACCTCTCTGGGCAGCCTGTGCCAGTGCTCTGTCACCCTCACTG
>JAWLRI010000274.1:5510727-5564040 GCA_034781795.1 Crypturellus tataupa
CCAGGTCCCTCTGGATGGCAGCGCAGCCCTCTGGGGTGTCAGCTACTCCTCCCAGTTTGGTATCATCAGCAAACTTGTCGGGGGGGCACACTGTGCCTTCATCCAGGTCATTGATGAACAAGTTGAACAGGACTGGACCAAGGACTGACCCCCGGGGGACACCGCTAACCACAGGCCTCCAACTGGACTCTGCACCGCTGATCATCACCCTCTGAGCTCTGCCATCCAGCCAGTTCCCAATCCACCTCGCTGTCCACTCAACCATCCTACACCTCTGGAGCTTGTCTAGGGGATGTTGTGAGGGATGGTGTCAAAAGCCTTGGTGAAGTCAAGATAGATGACATCCACCACTCTCCCCTCATCTATCCAGTTGGTTATCCCATCATAGAAGGCTATCAGGTTAGTCCAGCATGATTTCCCTTTTGTGAATCCATGCTGACTAGTCCTGAGCACCTTCTCGTCCTCCATGTGCCTGGAGACAACAGCCAGTACGAGCCGTTCCATCACTTTTCCAAGGACAGAGGTGAGGCTCGCTGGCCTGTGGTTGCCTGGATTGTACCCATTTTTAATGGGGAACTATTGAAACATGCATATTTCTTAAGGAGTCTACTGTGGCCAAAAGTTGGCTTAGTTTGAAATTCTTTTGGCCTAAATTTCTCCCTCTATTGAAATAAAATTAGGTAGGTGAATATAGCTCAGCTTTTGTTCTTCCTTTGATCCTCATTCTTTGGAGGATCATAGGCTTCTGCTTCTAACCCTTTAAATGAACCAGAAAAGACTCCCAGTTCAGCTCTTCCTTTTCACCCTGGAAATCATCTGTGAAGAAATACTGTTCAGTTCTTCATCTGAGGATGTCTCTCCATCCTGATCTTAGCAGGGGTGGAAAGACACAGCCACTCGCGATTGACATTTCAATATTTCCCTTGTTCTGTTCTTCAGTGTTATTGAACTAAAGAGATCACTGGAGAGACATCTAGGTTAGGACATGTATGCACATCCAAGGGACAAGTGGAGCATGAAGCATAAAACTGCCTTGTTCTCCTTGCAGGTAGTGAATGTGCTAGACTGAGCCCTTCCTGCTCTTCTCACAGAGGTATTTATTGGGGTTGAGAATCTTGTGCAGGGTTATGCTCATGTAAGAGAGGTGCCAAAGGGAAGCAAGAAGTATTAACAAGGAGAGCTAGGATACCCTGCTGGGGCAGAGGTGCCAAAGTCATGGCAAGGGTTAGGACACTCCATCATCGGAGGGGCATGAATGTCTTGCAGGAAATGAATGAAAAGGCAAGTAGAACACGTGTGGAAGCACTTGTCTCCTGTGGGAACAGCTGTGACCCAAGTGAGCCACGTGTTGCCAGCAGTGTATTGGGGTTACCGTTAACTGAACCATTAAGTGAAGTAAGTGCCAAGTTGCCAGATGGCATCCAGAATCCACAGGGTTAGGAAACAGCACAGACAGAATTTGCTGTCGGTATCAATCCTGCATAGTTGAAGCGATCACCATTTTAAGTGCAGAGCCATGAAACTGGTAGGATTTTACAGGCATTGCAGAAATGCTGGCAGGCTCCAAGTAGGAGCCCTGTTCTGTACACTTTGAGCAAAACCCAGGGATGAGGATGTTGATCCGCGGATGAGGTTGAAATAACCTAGTAACACTGTAAACTGCAGTCACTTGATCATGTTAGAAGCATCAGAATGATTGACTATCTAATATTAGTGCAAATTGTGGGTATGTAGAGAAACCTCCAGCATCTAGCTCATGTTGAGAATTTTTTCATGTTGGGGATCACTGATGTGGAGGCATCTGCGTCTGTTCCTGGTGTTCATGACAAGAGCTTTGTAATTCCTGAAATTACTGGTGTTCCTCCTCCCGCCCGACCTTGTGGCGCTTTGGATTGAGCATACGTTTACTGACATTTAAAACAAATAATAACTAATCACACAACTTATGGTCACTGGCCATACTTGGATTTGCACAATTCCCTGTGCTCTAATAGTACAACCGCTCCACGAAGACAACAGAAATGCACATAAATTGCATTTTATTACCACCTTGTGCCATTTATTTTCACATGAAAAGGCTAGGACAGGTGAAACAGGTACCTGGGGGAGAAAAGTCTGCCTCCATTAGGTCCCTGTGTTATTCCCTACACCCCAATTAGAATCTACAGCACTATAAAACTTTTCCATTTATAAGAGCTGCTCCAGTTGCACACTCAGCGGCCCCAGCCGACAATAATTTTGCTGCTGGCTGTCACTCGATCTTGCAAATACGGCGTGCTTACAGTGCAGCGCTGGAAGTCACACATGGAGCGCATTCTTTGGAAGCTTCTTTGTTTTATCATTGCAGAGCAACCCACAAAGATTTGTATTCTTGCACCTGAATAAATAGTGCTCTGCACTTCACCCACTGAGGTCAGTGCGTGTGGCTTGCAAGGGGGGCGTTCTTCGGCCCTTTCCCTCCTGCTTCTGCCGAACAACAAGCGCCTCAGCACCCGTGCCACGTGAGCAAATGTCAAAAAGTGCATGTTTTTGATACTTATCTTGAAAGGGCAGCTGCTGGCCACCAGTAGGTTTTTGTGCAGCACTATTTTTCTAGCGAGCAGGAACAGCGTTCATGTAACGCAGTTCACAGTTACAACTACCAGCATAGTTTGAGCCGAGCAGACTTGCCAAATTCTCTAAATACTTTAATTTCATTGTAATGCATAATAACAGGTGTACAGAGTGGCTGCCAGTTTCTACTTGCTGGCTGGGAGAGTAAATTATACTCTGCAAAATGAGAATGGTATTTAATTGATATCTTAAGTCGCAAGTGGCTATTTGCAAGGGCCCAAGCTTTAGCTCCTAACAGTTATAGTCTGGTAGGTTTCCTATGGAAATGACAGTAGATGGAAGAAAGTACCTTCCCCAAAATGATGAGAAATCTGTAATTTCAGAAATAGGTTTTCCATATAGTTCTTAGTAGACCTTTATATGCAAGTGTGTGCCTTTTAGAAAGAAATCTTTCTTTTTTTTTAATTTCTCTTCTTGAGTAGCTGCTGTTACTTGGGTGAAAAACCCTCCTTGTGCAAATCCTCTATGGTTGCTCTGCAACTACATTCTTGTATTTAGAAGTCTGAGCAGACACAAAAGCCAGATTTCCATGGTCTTGGCTGTGGAGCCTTTTGGGGCTTACATGATTTGACTACTGCTGAGCTGAAGTCTGATTTAGGAGCCAGACTTTTTTTTTTCCAACATTGTTCTCATGGAAACCAGACATTTGTACTAATCCAGATATATTGCCAAAATCCAAACATGGAACTGCACCTCTTGCACACCAATATTGTGGAAGATGCCTCTCAAAACTGCTGCTCCCCAACTGATCGAATGTGTGTATGTGGCTAGGTAGGAGCTCATGGAAAGCGTTCTCAAATCTGAAGATTACTGCCATGCCTCTACCAGGAAAGGATTTCTCTTGCTACCTTGATTTGCAATGGTGAGGCTTGTTCCATGCATTTCCCTTCTTTTCCGTGATGGTCTCTCTAAGGTGGAACCTCCGAAGGAAAGCAACAGAGTTTCAAAATCTGAGTGAGCGCGCGGTCATGACTAGTGATAGGCAATGAGGACCTTATTGAGCAGCAGATCGAGTTGACACTGCAAGGTATAGCAGACAGCTGGCATACGGAGAGTTGAAATCAGGGTTTTAAATGTGGCCTAAAGTCTCATAGAAGTGGCTGCAACTTTAGCTGGAGCGAAGAATTCAGTTTGAATCTACGGTATTTTCTTTCTGAAGTTGTCTTTGAATCCCATTTCTTCCTGAAATGCAATGGGTCCTCTCCTTTTGCTGCACCCAGAAATAGAATTATCTTCAAGATCATCAAAGATGTCCCGATCAGTTTTAATTAATCTAATTAATAAGTTGCTACATAGTCTGTGTGAAGGTTATGTGTTACCTGAGTATTGGCAAGGCTTAGAGGTGTCAGCGCAAGCGTAGCTGCCCGGGCAATTTCTGCATTCAGTTGATGATGCTTGTGCCGCTTCAGGAGTGCTGCTGTCCATTGAACGTCTTCCTGGTAAGAACAGTTTCCTTCTAAGGGTACCTGCAAGCACAGTTTCAGAGATGAGTTCGACCACACATCCTCAGCCACAGTTGAGGAAATTGGGGTTAAAACCGCAGATATGTGCAAAGCCCCCAGGCTGTGTGCAGAAGCTACGCGGATGTACTTCAGCAGAGGGTGGAGTCTTCCTTGGCCTGTTGGCTGCCAGGATTTGCATTTTATATTCCATTTTGGTCCCTGAAGACTTTGCTGTCTTATGCTTTGGATTAGTGTGAGTGCAAGTGTTTCCCTGCTCTCAAATGTGGTTTATAGAGTCTGCAGCAATTCCTCATGCAGAGGTATAGGCTGGGATTCTGCTTTCCCTTACCGGGCTCGGAGGTGTTTGTGCTTGGGGAAGGATTTGGAGTCTTTATGGCCAGTTTCTTAGGGGTCTTTCAGGTTTCCGGAGTAATCCATTTTATGTGCAACATTCAGAATGACTGGCCTGGGACCTAGGACCAGGGTTTGCTTCTAAACAGCCTTAGAAAGATGCTTGTAAAATTGATGGGGCCAACATTATTGCCTCCAGAGGGGAGGTAGCGTCACGAAAAGCAATAGGAGTTTGCTAAGGCCGAAGGGCAGTTTATTACCCTGGCTTCAAACCTGCGTGTGTCTCCTGGAACGTAGCTCTGGTAGGAAAGAGCTAACAGTTAGTATTGCCTAAAGATCTGAACTAAAATGCTTGCAGAAAACGTGGCTGATCTGCCTTGGAGGTCAGGGGAGCCTGACCAAGGGGTTAATCGCTTTGAGTATGCTCTGAGCGTCCCTAGGGACTTTGCACTTGGCTTTGGTATTTCTTTAACAAAACAAAGGACTTGACTTTTGTTTACCTAGTCTAGTGTTTCATCAGATGCTGCCTTCTTTAAAGTGAGAAAGGAAAAAGTACAGATTGAGAAGCTGCTTATGCTGGAATTGCTAGCCAAAGCGGGGCAGGACCAAGATGAATTTGCAGTGAGATGGCTGCCATCAGCTGTGACATTAGCAGGGCTTGGACACTCTGCTCTTGGAGGAACCCGAGGAGGCAGGACCTCATTCAGACAGCTCCCGGGAGCGTTTCTGAGAGTCTGACGTGTTCTCCCTTTGCAGACAAGGGCTGTTCTGCAGCCCCGACTGAAGGGACATTGTGCTGTGAACTCTGTGACGTCCAGCATGTCCCTCTCCTTCAGCCCTTGGGATTTCTTCTCCAGCAAGTCATCACTTCGTCTCATACGTGGTGTCAGGATGAAGGGAAATAGGCCCAACTCACTTTAGCAACAGCGGAGCCAGGAAGGACTTTGCAATCTGCTTGGACCATGAGCTAGGCTTGGGGAGCTTCAAGTAGCTGACTGTGGGCTGCAGGCCACGAAGCTTCACTGGGGTTGGGGAGGTGGGAGCAGGGAACTTGGTAAGCACACATGGACACTTGCAGTTTACCTTAAATTACAACTGAAAAAATTCCGATGAAGTTTTCTCTCAATATATATAACTGCCGTTGTCGAGAGAAACAGGTGCCCTCAGATTTAACGATGTTTACTGTTGCACTGATACAGTTCACCCGATCGTTTAAGGAACTTGCCAGCGAGCTGTAGACTGTGTTTACACATCGCACATAGGGAACTCATTAAGCACAACAAAACCCGCCCTGGGGCCAATAAAACACCCAGGTGGTGTTGTTGCAAGCGAGGATGTCAAATCAAATGGCACTTGTCCCTGGTGAGCTCGCAGCAGCGAGGGCTGTTGCGGGGTAGACACCTGGCTGCTCTGCGGGTTCCAAGGTGACCGTAAGGAGGACAGGAAGGCAGCACACTGGGGCAAGTGAGGCTGGGGAGGCGAAGGAGGGGGAGAGCAGGTATGGGTGAGACACAAGCCGGAGACATAAAAGGCACGTTTGTTTTTCCCACACTGCTGCAGGTATCGCCTGTTATCTGGGCTGCATCAGTTCACTCCCGCGGCGGCCAGACAAAACAAGCAGAGCGGACAGTGACCATCACCGGCCTTGGCCACGAGCCTATGTTCCCCAGAGTGTTTGGTAGGGCTGAGGTGGGCAGTACAAGTACTCCTGCTTCAAAGAGCAGCAGCAAAGCCACGGCCAGCCGTGTAGGTGGTTCACTCGATGACGTGCTTGTAGTAGTTATAGTAGCTGTGTCCTCGAGAGAATGCTGCTGCTTAGAACTACTAGTAGGGCTTTGACTTGCTACCTCTTCCCATGTGTCTTATCTGCCTGTGCTGTACTTGTGCTATCGTGGAGCTCCCACCACTTGCGCAAACTGGGACAGTGTGGAAATGAAAGGCCAGCGCCGCAGAGCAGGGTCAAGTTATTTGGTACGAATTAGTTTTTTAGCCTGGCAATTAATGAGTGAGAAGAGTGTCCTGTACAGACCCACTATGCAAGGGATGTTTTCTTCAACTTTCTTAACAAGTTTTGTCCGAGACATCTGCCAGTACTGATTTAAATGCGAGTCTAGGGAAAACTTGCCAGAAAATCTACATGTTCCACAGGCAGCAAGCATACTTAAACAGAAAACAGGGACAGCTGTGTCAGGTAATCATTTTTTTGAATCAAGACCAAGAGGAAAAAGTGACCAATAGCGCTGAAATCAGATGTGTTTATTATGAAAAGCAATAGTTTCGTCAGACTGAAGGCATACCAGATGAAAATTTCTAGACCTTCAGCTTGAAAAATTGATTTGCCTCAAAAATTGCCACACTTAAAGCAAATTATGCATCTTTAAATGCTCATGTTATTTTCGAGTTACAGGGTGTTAAAAATAATCACTCGGGTTTCAGACATTGGCTTTGATCTAATGCTGCTTTGTCTCCCTTCTCTTAAAAAAAAAAGGGCTTGTTATTCTCAATTTGTATCCAGAGAAGCTTGTAAATCTACTGTATATTTTAAGAAGAACACACTGTAATTGATGCGAGTTCCTAATTTGTGTTATGTATATGTGGGCTTCAGCTCTCCTGTCAGGGTTTGCAAGATTTCAGGGATCCATCTTGATTCTATTAATGTCATTTGGAGACTGCATTTCTATGTTGATCTTTTTTTTTTTTTTTTTTTTTTTTTTTTTTTTTTTTAAGAAAACAGAAATAGGGCAAAGAAAATGTTGAAAATTGCTTTTAGTTGGCTGGATGCGCTTTGGAAAGAATGTTGCCACGTCTGCAGACGGGAGTTTTCTCTTTAGCCCCAGTCGTTGAAGACCTGTGGGTTTGGGACCGAGAGCTGTCAGTGCTGGTCTCCTGGGTATAAACATGCATCGTGTTACGGCTGTGGCTTCTCTGTTCATGAGCACGTTCTGCAGAGGAAACGTTACCTGGTCTTTGCAAGTCTCCAGGCAGCCAGCACATGCCCTGAAAGCCCTGAAAATACCCTTGGTAGCTCTTGCTCTCCTTGGGCGGCACACTGCGGGTATTTTGAAGCACTGATCTTTTGAATGGAGTGGCTTGAAGCTTGCGTCAAAACTGGAAGAGCTGGGGTTGTGTTGGAAGTCTTGATGTAGGTCAGTTCCCAGGTACATGTAGCCTCCACGTCAGCCTGCCTGCACCGCGCGTGTTGGAAAGGCAGTCCTGGTGCATGACCCCGAGAGCAGCCACATCGCTCTCGGGGCTGCTGCCTAAGTGGCAGTGTGGGGGGACAGAGCCCTAAGGCTCCCCGTGTCACCTGTTGTATCTCCATCAGTCAGGTTGGACATGGCCAGAGCTTGGGAGAAGTTATGGGAGTGTTCTTGAGTGTGAGTGTGTGCATGCAGAGAGGAAGGATCTGTTTCCCAGTGAATCCTGCAGCACGTAGAGCAGGCATTGCTAACCTTCCAGGCGTCTGCAAGGTGCACAACACATTCTTTATGGAGCCTGGAGCCATCAAACTCCCTCCGGAGAGCTGGCGGATGGAGGGCTTCAGATGCCTTCAGTGGGACACAACGCCATGCAGGGAAGGCCCTAACGGAGCTGGATATCCAGGCAGCCTGGTAATGTCGGGGTCAGCAGCTCTTGCTGGCTTAACTCCAGGCACAGCTGGAGGTTGATAGTTCCCTGCAGAAGCCAAGAGCTTTCCTGGGCAGGCGTCTGTCCTAGCCTCAGCGAGGCAGCTGCAGTTGAAATGCTCTTAAACTGCATGGGGTTGGGGCACGGGTCGGCCTGCTTTACCCACCACGTGTTTGTGATCATGAAGGGCTGGAGCCAGTGACCAAGGGCATTTCTGTTGGTCCTTCTGTGCACTTACCCTTCTCACGCTCATAAAGGCAATGGAGCCTAAGGACTTTAAAGTATCCTTGGATTTACACTCAGGGCGCTGCTTAAAACTGACAGCAAATATTGTTCTCCGGGCTTTAGCATCCCTGGGCACAGTGACGCACTGAGGGCTCAAGTGATTTCACAGTCTGAGGTTGCTTCAAAAGATGAGAGTACAAACAGTCTGCTGCCTCTTAGATAACGCTAATTTGAAGGGGCTGCTGTTCAGCAGAAAAGCTGCTCCAAACAAATTCCCCTAAAAATGTTCCTTTAAAAGTAATTTAAATATAAAAACACATGGCCTATCATGTGCACGCTTGTAATTGTAAAAAAAAAAACCTGTTGGATCATGGATGTAAATACTGTTTCCAAAAAGGGCAAGCAATATGGTCTAGCAGATAGGATACTTGGCTGGGAATCAGGAGACCAAGGTGTTTTATTATTGATTTCTGCTCTGTGATTTAGGGGCAGTCATTTTACAGGCTTGGGTTTCTGCTTCCCCGTCACTCTTTGCCTTTCTTATCTGCACAGTTAGTTAGCTCCTGGGAGTAAGGGCAACCTTATCTATATATCCCCACAAATATAGGGCCTTGGTAATAACAAATAACAGAGCTACTACAGAGTCGATTCCAGGACAGCTCAGCTATTCCATGTTTTCTGCAGAGATGAAGAATTTTCAAATATTCTTTCTTTTTTTTTTTTTTTTTTTTTTTTAGACTTTACATATAAAATTCCCACCCCTTGAGCAGCTTCGAGGTGGACAGGGGTGGAATTGAGGGTCTGTAGCTCCTTGTTAGCTTGGCTCAGGAGCCGTTTACCTGGGAGCAGCCGTGTGTGGCAGGAGAGTGCGGCCACCTCTTCCCAGCTCTCGTAGCTGGCCCTGGACCTGTCATTTCAATGCACTCTCTGCCCCTACCCAGAGAGATTTCTAATGCACGTAGGGGAAGAGGAGGAGGTGCTCAGCTGCCAAAACTACGTGAGCCAACTTGGTCTTGTGTCTGCTGCGGGAGAAGGAGCCGGACTGCTGGTTATAACGTGACAAGTGGGCTATGCTGGTGCTTGCGAGCCTGTTTAATCAGCAGCGAGCTAAGCCAGGGAACGCTGCGCGATTTGCTGATACAGCTTCCTTTTGTCCACAAAAAACAGAATACAGTTAATGGAGTGAATAATTGTTAGCAGAAGCCTCCTAATTTGTAGTGGTGTTGGTGGGCTCGAAAGCCTCTGTAATTCCAATCTATGCCTCCTCTCTCCACCTTCTTTTTGGCCAGGCTGTGTTTTGGTGGGATGTACACATTGAATCCTGCTGGTTTTCCAATGTGCCAAGCCCATGCGATAGCCTTTCCAGGCCTGTGATATATAGCGACACTAAACAGCGTCCTCGTCCATACAGAGTTGCTCCAATCGGTTCGTTCCAACGTTGGTGCAAAGCGAACGCTGTCAGTTGATAGTATTCTGCACGTAAAACAAAAGGACACTTAGAAATACTAGTGAGTGAATCTCACCTTCAGCCTCCTCTTGAGAAAAATGGTAAATCGAAACGTTAGGTCTACTAGAGTGAATGTTTTTCCAAGCCCTCCTCGTGGAGGACTGAACCTGCCAGCGAAGCGGCCCCGGGTTGTGCTGCTGGGAGCTGAGCAGGGGCTGTGCCCAGGGCAGCCCAGTGTGGGTCCTCTCACTGCGCCGAGCGCTTGCTCCTCTCCCTGAACAGCGGTTTGGAAAGTGTTAGATGTTTAGCAGCATTGTAAATAAATTGAAATCATCCCGGGCAGAAAACCTCAATAGCTTGCTATGCCGCTTCCCAGACGGGTGCACCATTTGATCGCTTCTGCAGCAGTTTTGTATCTGGAGCCTTCCTCAGATTCCAACAGTGTGCATGCAGGGGGGGAAAAAAGTAATCTGAACTGTGATTTTTCAAGAATTTAAAACAGTCTGACACCCCCAAAGCCTTCATACTTCTTCAAAATTCCATATTTGTAAGTACAGAAAGGGCCTTTCCAGATGTTTCTCTTCCCTGTAAGTTTAATTTATAATTGAAAAAATATTTTCATCTCCCACAAATAACTGACATACATAAATTGTATGCCTAAAATACTCACTGTAAAGTCAAGATGTAGTTTATCTCCTTGTGGCCCAGCATATCACCATGTTACGTGGCAATGGGTCAGAGCAAAGACAGATTTTCAAAAGAGGGCTCCCCCCTTTTTTAACCCACAGTTGAACTGCAGGTGGGAATTTCAGCAAGAAGACGTCAGTCAAACTATAAGTTTCTATTAGGGAGATGGATAAGTATTCTGTTTTGCACCTGGAATTAATTTGCTAGATGCAAAATTGCACCTGCAAAAGGGGAATCCAGTTCTCCCCTGTCCCTGTATGTTGCCAGCTTCAGAGGTTTAGCAAAATGAGTGATAAGTCTTTGAAAAGTTGTTGGGGCCCTGCTGGAAATTGCATTCATTCAGAGCACTGATTTTTTTGCCTTCCCTCTCCACTGAGAGTTCTTGTGGAATACGACTTGTTTCGTGCTGTGATACGTTTGGTTTTGGGTGGTTTCTTTTGCCCTCACTATAGTTGCCAACTCAAAGTCATCTTAGCAGCCAATTTACTTTGAGTATAATTTTTGACTGAGGTCATAATGTAAATTTTAAGTGTATATATATATTTTTTTGCTTCCTCTTCCTCCAGTTTCATTCCAATTGCTTGCTGACATATACAATTGAACATCACAGGTTTTCTTTGCCCTCTCCCTCCTCAGCCATCCAGTCTGTGAATCACTGTGTCAAAAAAAAAAAAAAAAAGTGAAATGCTCAAGTATTTTAAATATATAAATGTATATGTTGCTTAATATTTTAATGCAGGCTTGAAGAACTTGGAAACATTTGCTTTGAAAAGGTTTCCTGAAAAGGCCCATTTGTTGCCCTGCTGTTCCTTTCAGAAAAGCACTCCTGGCTTTGGAGCTGACAGTGGTTCTGGCTCTTCAGAGAGAGTTTAGCCAGGCCAGGCCTCCAGTGGATGGAGGAAGGCAGGTATATTCCAAAGGGAATAGGGCTGAAGGACAGGGTGACATGGGGCTTGCTCGTGCTTGCCTCCCTGACACCTCATCTTACCTGATTTTTGACCCTTGCAGAATTTTTGGCTCTTGTTTGCATAAATTAACAATAATCTCCCCCTCCCTCGTCACAGCACCAAAGTCTGGACTATATGACCTTGGAGGGCGACTTGGGCTGATGTTTTCTGCAGTGCCAGCTGCAGAATTAGGGATTGCCGTTGTGAGGGGACCACTTGAGAGCTTGCTCTTCCAAAGTCCCTGTCCCCTGCAGCTCACCCAGCCCCTGAGCAGCACGCTGTGTTTTGGCACTCGAGTACCACAGCGGCAGCACTTCCCAATGGAAATTCTTTCAACTCGTTTCTTCGTAAAAAGGATTATGGTTTGACTCCAGAAGAGCATTAGGAGACAAATACATTAATGTTTGTAAAAGGATCTGAACACTTGACGAGGAAAGCGTGACTTGGGGACAGCCTCTGTGTGTGTCTCCTGTTCTGTCTGTAACTTGTCATTCCCATCTAGTAGTTCGTGTCTGCGGAGTTGTGTCGCCGCTCCTGTATGTGACGGTATTCACGAGCCACAGAGCCGCTAAGGAGCAGAGTTACATAACTCGGCGTCGGGGCTGGCTGAACATCAAGCATTCCTGAAATGGTGGAAGCAGCATGCCTCTTCCCAAGCCTCTAATTATCAGCAAAAAGTAATTGTCGGTTACCAAAACATTCTGGTGGGTCCCTAGCTCTTGGTACTCTGTGCAGTATTTTCCAAAGGCACTGAACCTTGTAGCAGGCCTTCATTCAGCTTGAGCTAATGCTGTTATTACCACGTTAGCTTGCAGGGTTTTCTTTTTGTTGTCACATATTCATCCAAGTTAGGGTTCTCTTCTCTCCCAACTTCTCTCCCAAATAGTTGTTTTGTGTCAATCCATAATGATATCTGCTTGTGAGCTGTTAGACTTGTATATAACAAAGTAACTAATATTTAATATTTTCTGGACCGCTGAAATATTTATAAGTACAATTTTGACCTATTCAGTAGTAAAATGCACCCAGTTAACTAGTAAATGGGTAATGAGATGGTTCAGTTGGTTAAAATAATTTAACCTTTACATTTTGAAAGTTTTCAGCGAGCCTAAATTAGTACCTACAGATATTCCACTAAAATGAGAAAAATTGCTTCACTTAGTGCATCAAGGTAAGCCCAAGCTTGACTCAATGCTCAATGAGTACCTAATGCTGTGATTATGTAGCAACACCCACTGGGAAACGCTGTGACCTCCAAGTAATACCCCTGTAATTTATACCAACTGAAGGAGCAGATTTTGCTGCCTGCACTGTTAAGTGTGAAGGTTTATGGTGTGCTACATAAAGAGACTGAAATAGATAGAAGCGTTGGAAAGTTTAGTGAAAACAGATGAGTTTAAAAGCATAATCATCTCCCTCGGTGAAAACTCTACATAGTTTCACCAGGGATTTTAACAGTCATTGGTTTAGGCTGGAAAAAGCAGATACATCCTGGTAGATGTTAAGCCTTCTTTCAGAAACCACTTCTCAGTCACAACCAGTTCCAGATAGAAAAGGCGGCTCATTTAAATTTGGAGAATAAAATACCTCAAAAATTAGGCTTGATGTAAGAACTTAAGGGCAGTGCTAAAGTATTGCCAGGCAAAGTAACATGTGTGAGGAACCTAATTGAATCCAGAGAACAAGTCAAATGTCAGGTTTGAGTTCCTGCAACACTCTAAAAAAAGAGCAAAAATGCTTTTTATAGTTCCGAAGAAGGGACTCCGTGTTCCATCTGTTTCATGTCATGACTGCAGCAACTTTTAAACAGTGTTTATTGTAATCCTCCAAAGACATTCTGTGAGAAAGTGATTTGGAAAATATTCCCTATCTTGGATGTCCAGCTGATTTTTTAACTAAACTGTGTTTGGAAGACCAAATTCTTCTCTTACTTCCAGCCTTCTTTTGGAGAAGAAAAAAAAAATTGCCCAGAGAAGTTGGGTTTCTTTTCTTCACGGCTTATCAATAAAAATGGCTTAGTTTGATTTTGAGATTCCCACCGGACATCTGTGGGAGAACGTGTTGGTTTTACACATACCCAATAAGAAATGGAGCTCATGACCTGTAAGAGCAGGAGTTCACCTCAAAGATGCAAAATTCATCATTGCCTAAAGGAATATTTGCATTTCCTATGTTTATTTTTTCCTCACTTAACTAACTTATTAGTCGAAAAGGATTTAGCAGAAGACACACAATATTTTATGAATAGATATTGAAAGTTTGTTTTTTTAAATGCAAAGAATAGAATTAGATAGGAGAGATTATCCTTATTAAACTCAAGTTATTTTTTGTGCTTAGAATTCACTTGTATGTTTTCTTTTGGGTGGAATAAGAGCAAAAAGGCAATTCACTTTATTACTTGCATTAAAACTTTAGTCATGAAATAACTAGGATTGCAAAATCCATCTTCCAAACAAATAATCACAAGTATATTTAAAAATGAGTCTTAAGTGCTTCTCTGAATGTTACATACATGGCTGTCCCTGCTTCTAGTGTCGGATTTGTTTGGCAAGTTAAAACAACCGACACCGACCATCCTCCAGGCGTTTATAACCTTGTGACTATATCACCCTGTTGTCCTTTAAAACTAGAAACCAGAATAAAGGGAAATTGTGGATAAATTGGAGGGTAGTCGAGCTTCTTGTTGAGAACCCTCAGTGGTGCAACCACAACAATCAAACGTTTTATTCTATGTATTTATTAAATAGCAGGAATTGGTATTTCAAGAAGTTGTGATAGTGTAAGCAACAGATGCAGGGCAACAGCAGGCTCATTTTTGTGATAGGCTTCTTGGCTTGGGCAAAGCCAGCACCCTGGCTCCAAAGCAAGGACCTTGGGGCCCAGGTTGCCCTGTCCCTCAGGAGCGGCTACGAGGTTGTGTGTGTTGCAGCCAAGACGTTGGGGCGAAGAGCGCTGTGAGGGTTCGTGCTGATACAGTCTGGATCATTTTATTCACAGTGGTTTTCAGAGACCTCGGAGGGGATGGCTGGAAACCCTGCACCGAGAATGCAAGTTTGTGAGTGCAAGTGAAGTTTCCATCTCCTCTGTCTCCTGCTGCAGTTCCAGGTAGACGTGTTGGCCCCGGGCCTGGACGGGGTCATGGGGCTTGCTCTGCACCGACGGAGACGTTGATCTCGTGGCCTCCATGTTCCATGGGGAAAGATGTTCTTTCCCCCTGCTCTAGTCGGTGAGGCCGTGCACGGGAGCGTGTTCCTCGGCACGGTACGTTTTGGAGCGAGTGTGTAGCAGGCTGAGCACGTGCTCCCAGTCACCAGCTGCGGAGCCTGAGTACCTACTGTGCTTCAACAGCCAATTACTCAACCCCCTAATATTTTTGCTTCTGAAATTAACCGCTTTATGAATTATACAAAAGGAAATGATCAGCGTTGACAGCTGATTCTTTTAAATAGAGGGTAATCAAAAACATCATTAAAAATATGCCTGGAGTTTGCCATTCCACAGTGCTGACTCTCATCAAGTTTTGAAATGCTATTAGCAATAGCATATCTTTCCTAAGATTCATAATTTTCAAGGTATTGCCCTGTCTTACTCAATAAATCTCAATTTCTCCTCTTCAAAAATAATTATGATTCCTGGGCACTGCACCAAAATTTGCAGATGTTTTGAAGATGTCCCGATCAGCCAAGATTAGGACATGAGTGTTTCAAACTTTATTTTATAGATATGGCATCCTTGAAACTTGACTGTATTAACTAGTTAGACAGTTCAGTACAAGGAAGAACAAAATATTGCCTGTTAATGAACAACTTTGTTTCAACCCTGACTACTTAAAAAAAAAAAAATTAACAGTCTGTCTTCTACCTTGGTCTCTTGGGAGGAATCTATGTATTGCTCCTGGTAACTGAACACAATAGGGTATTGTTTACCTCTATTTTTAGTGAGCTCTGATTTTAGCTTTATGGTGATGGAAAATTCTCTCTTGCAGAAGTAAAAAGACTTGTTAGAGATGCATTGTGTTCACTTCTTTCTGTAGTTTATTTTTAAAGCACTTTCCTCACGCGTTCATTTTCCTTTAGTGCATGTCTTTTCCCCCTTGAAGTGAGAGTATTGTCATCTTTTTGAGGGAGCTCAAGAAATGCATATTAATGAATATTAATGAAATACAGGATTTTTATACAAGTTTGAGGAAGAGGTGAGGGAAAACACAACAGAGTTTGAAAACTACCCATAGATAAAGGAGTCTTGAATCTAGATTGCAAATCACTCTGTAAAAAGATCTTCTGATTCATAGACATTCTCTTCTGATGATTTACTTTCTTTTCAGCTCTTGGTCTTTTTTTTTTTTTTTTTTTCTGTGTCTATTTCTTTCCCTTGGGGTAAAATAATTTCGCTCAGTTGGTTTCAGGTTTGAGCCCAGCATTCACGATGTTCTTTGTTGCTTAAATGCAAGTTCATACATTGGGCCAAGCTTGGAGCGAACAAGCAGACTCTCAGAAGGGGAAATAGGCTGACAGGAGGGTTGGTAGAGCTTAATTGTGTTTGTACAAGCAATATGGATGTAAGTAGGCCATCCGAGTTCAAGCATAGATAGTAAGGAAGTATGGACAGAATTATGGATATCCCTGAGACTCTTCACACCTGAAATCTACCATCTGCTTAGTTATCTTGATCAGTGGGGTGTAGTTTATAGACTTTGGGGTCTCATCTTGACAAAAAAATGGACAGACAGGCGCTAGAGACATAAAGGCGCAATTCAACATTGAACTGAGCTATATTCCAGTCATTTCAGTTGCACAACCGAATGAATGTTAGAGAGGACAGAAGACTAATGAGTGAGGAAAATAACTGAAAGTGCTAGTTTGGACTCTGCCTTGAGTCACTTTCTCTGAATGATGCAGTTGGCTTGTGGCTTGCGCTACAGATCGGAACAGGTGCACGTTTGGTGCTTTCCCATTTTGTCATTATTTAAAGCTCTTGTAGGATTGATCCTGTTTGTTATCACTGTTTGGGCACTATGAAAGGGGAAAATCATTGGTCCTCTTTGGGGGAGCATCTTGCCTGAGTTAAGGGAGAACATACAGTCCTAAGAACAGTATCAAATATAGACCAACTAATTGTCCAAACCAGGAGAGGTCTTGGGTTGGGAGGACATTGCCAGCATGTAAGGGCAGTAGCGGGGTTGCCAGTCTGCAAGTTTGTTGGCAGGGTGGTGGTAGCATTGGCAAGAGCCGAGTGGGTTGGTGCTGAATGCTGAGGGAAACATCACCCTTCACCTAGGGCTTTGGCTGTGGCCACTTCGGTCTCTGCTTGTGCAACTTGTGTTTGTGCCCAGTGAGACGGTCGGCGTCCTGGAAACTATGGATGACATTTTCCTGACTAAAGCCAGCCATACTAGAGCTAATGTGTTCAACAATGTTGTCTGTAGTAATATGATTCATCACGTTCAGCATGAAAAATACATTCTCTTGCTTAAAATGACCAGTAAGAAGTGGATTGTAAAATATTCCTTGTAACCACCGGCCTACACAACAGTTTTCCAGTTTTGTAATTTCTTTCTCTTTGTATCTCTGCAAAATCAAAATTAGAGCAATGTATCTGCTAGTCATTCCCCACAAATGTTTGCTCTGTACAGAGATGCACTGGTTTTATATTTGGGAAAAAACAGCTGAATTAGTTTGCTTGTGAAAATGAATGTTTGTTGTAGTCCTGTGTTAAATAATTAAGCTCTGTTTACTGTTCACTACTTTAAATAATATTTAATAGCCCTGGTTGTTAAAACCCATGTCACACTGTGAAATGCAGTTACGGCAACAAATGAAATGAGCATGACTCATATCAAGTTAGACAAATGTAAACAAGGAAAAAGTAAACACAAACTGAATGTCTTTGAAGGTCCTGGGGTGTTTTAGGCATGTACCAGTCTTGGACAACACTGGCTCGTGCAAAATTGCTCTCCAGCCCCGGTTACTCGGGTGGGTTAACAGTTTTATTAATGCATTTGGCCATTCCCAAGCTTTAAAACCATTTAGACTACAGATTTTTTTTTTCTCTGATAATGTTTTTGTTTGACTTTAAACTTTTAGTACTATTTTTTTTCCTTCATCTGCTCTGCCTCATCAGCCCCTTCTCTTTTATGGCTGCTGTGATAAAATCAATAGTCACAGGTTCTGCGATAAGGAAATAGCACCAGGTCATTAGCCTGTATTTTTAGGTTCATGTGTCTAACAATTCAAAAGACTCAACTAAGCAGAAATTTTTGTAGGCTCCATCTAGCATTTCTGTACTTTTTTAAAGTGCTGTCAACCATATTTTTGTACGCAAGCCAACATCCTTTTGGGTGATCTCGGCGCTCGTGCAATTGATAACATCTGATTGACTTCACCCCATTAATACACTTTTCAAGTCTTCCATTTGTGAGCATCTTGCTATATTTAGCCTAAAGAGTCTCGCTCCGCACCGTGTTTCCTTCTTGTAACGTCCTCATTAAAAATGCTTTGATTACCCAGGAATGTCCTTGTGTTGGACTGGTGCTGCCCTGTGCGGAGCTTGTGGTGTGTGGTGCACAGACACTCGGGGCAGGAAGTTGTGAAAGGCGCTAATCTGATTGGAGAGGAGCCAAAAAAAGGCAGAAGACTCGAAGGAAGTGATTCAGTTTCATGACTTTTCCGTATAAATCTTAATGCTGCTCTGATTTGGAGAACTGCCATACGTGCTCAGGGGCCTCGACTGCAGAAGAGCACACCTTGCCTTTCCCATTACGTGTGCTAGGCCTTCCCAAACGCCCAGCATCCTGCCATGTATTTCCTTTGAACTGCAAACTGAGCGCTTGCCCTCCAGAGTTGAAACTCTGCATAGATGAGAGCTGCCAAGGTTCTTGCTGGTACCAAAATGGTACCTAAAGGGCTAGCAGTTAAATGCTGGTGTGGAGAATTTCCTCTAAAACACAAAGCATCCTTAGCTTGTATGCTTGTGTTCATGCACTGAAATCACTGTTTTGCTGCACGCACCACTGCGGTAGTGGTACTTCGCTCACGTCAAACTAGCGCTTTGCCAGGGTAGGCCAGGACTGCTTCTCCTAGGTGAGCAGTACTCAGACAGGGCAACCATGAGCTTTGCAAGGCAGGGTGCCCTGGGGCCCGTATCTCAGCTGGCACCAGCGCTTCCAAACCCCAGAAGGGGCTAGACACCAGCTGGGGTCTTTCTAAAGTTCAAATCCTGACTGGATATGTGGTTAGGAAGGCTCAGGAGAGAAGACAAGGAGGTGCCAGTGGTGGGATTTAACCTGCAAATTCCTCGTTTCTGCTGACTTTTCTTACTGCCTTTGCAAAGCCCCTTGCATTTCTGGGCAGCCCTGTGCCTCCTGTAACGTGTCACCTGCTTCACGGCCTTGTCTGCCAGACCCCTTGTAAAACAAGGCGGTGACGTGCTCAGATAAGAGAACAATATGAGATGTCTATGGGTCTGACCTGGGTAAATAGCCAGGACTCTATGTGAGAGAGATTGTAGACTCCTACATCCTCTGCAGAAAAAAATGGTGATTCTTCTTAGTCGGTCATTCCTTACTTCCATGGCTTTATTTTTGACATTTCTCTTTCTCCTCTGCCTTCAGTTCTCAGCTTGTGGATCACACTGTCCATCTCCATAGGCAGCTTTTCCATGGCACAGAGGAGGCTGGCTGCCTTTGAGGAGCAGGGAGCCGCAGGGTGTCCCCAGGCCAGGGATACTACTTGCCAAGCCCAGTCCCATCGCGACTGTGGAGAGAGCAGGACACGTGGTGGGGGCAGCCAGGCTCACCCAAGTCAAAGACATCTGTGCTCTGCTCTTGCTGTGATTCCCCTTGACAGGTCCTTGTTCCTCAGTGTATTGGGCTTGAGATTTGGCCTTGTGCTGTGGTTCCTGATGCAAGCTTTCCAGGTGGGAACAGGACACAAGCCAAGCTCTTGGAAAGGTGGCAAAGCAAACACTTTTTT
Organism: Crypturellus tataupa; assembly: GCA_034781795.1. Classification (NCBI taxonomy): domain Eukaryota; kingdom Metazoa; phylum Chordata; class Aves; order Tinamiformes; family Tinamidae; genus Crypturellus; species Crypturellus tataupa. The sequence continues at coordinate 5,530,037 of JAWLRI010000274.1, forward strand.
ATCTAGCTTTTATCACTTGTGTAAGTTACACATTGTCAATACTGTATTAAATTCTGTGATAGCAAACAAGAAAGTGATTGGAGAGAAGTGTATGTTATCTTATGCCATGGACTCTAGCAACTGGTTTGCCTACCGTAATGATAACCGAGGAGGACTTTGCGTCCCATAAAGTTTATGGTTAGATATGAATGTTTGTCTAGATATTGCACTTCAGAATTACTGAAGAGTATTTCTGGGAGAGTTTGTCTGGTTTCCTTTCCAGAACATTCTTGTTTTATTGGATGAAGGTTGCCAATAATGTTCTTGGTAGAGAAATGTCTTCACCTGGAAGCAGCATCCTTACAAATACCTGGTGATGGTGGCGCTTCACAGCGTGAGGCCCCAGCTCCATGTGGAGAAGAGACGGGGCAGGTCGGGTGCTACTAGAGGCAAGACAAGGCAGTGAAACACGGGCTCTGTTTTGCGGGCTTGGAAGGCTTTCGATGATAAAATGAAGGACTATTCTCTAGAAATGATAAAGTTACTCAGTGAAGTGGCAAAATATTTACTTGGCTGCAAGCAGTGGATGTGCAAACTCTGGTGTCCTTCCTTCCACGAGATTATTGTTTGCCTTTAGCAGAGCAGCGGACAATAGCTCGTAACAGCATACGCGTTGTTCTTTGTGGCACACAGAGCAAAGCATTGAACCTGGCTGTGCCCATGAGTTTGTGACAAGCGTTGCCACTCGGACGCCTGGTTTGATGCAGGTAGAATGCAGTTTGTCTCAGAGGGGTGAGCCCCATCTGGGCCATGCTAGGGCATGTTTTCTAGTGATTTGTGGTGGGAGTGAAAGAAGGCTTGGGGTATATTAAACACCTTTTCAAGTATATCTGCAGAAAATTAGCATATTTGCCATCACCTTTTGCAGCACAAAGATTAGAGGCTACAGTTTGTGTTTTTATAGCAGCCTTGCAAGTGCTCTCGCAAAGCTCCAAAGCAATGATTTACAGAAAATTCTTAATTTTTCAAAATACTCTGGGGTTCAAATCTGGTTTGGGATATTTTTTTATGTATCAGTTCAGCATCCTGATATTATGGGCTCGCTACATGTGCGTTAAGGAGTAAATACACCATTAGTGTAGTGAGGCTTAATGTTTACGGTGGAAAAGCAATCAGTAATTTGAGATGCAAATTTACCAGTCACAGCTTATGACCTGTTGGAAATAAAATATCCTATTAGAAGAATTGTTGGGTATTCAGTACTGCAGCCTCTGTATTACAAATTTAGAGACCAGGTTTCCATTATGAGAAGCAACACAGAAATAGATCTTGAAAGCACTTTGAATGTAGAATTAGTGTTTAGATACATAGAAAAAACTATTAGTAATCTCATCTTTCAATACAAATACTGCAAATACTCCATTTGTATAATTTATACCAGAACATTAAGTCATTGTACTTGATGTGTTAAGTAAATGAAGAAACCAATAATGATGGCTTTAAAAATCATTAAAAACAATTACATTTTAAAGATGGCTTAAAAATAATTTTAAGTGCATAAATATTTATATGTCTGGGATATGTTTTAAATCCCTAAGGCAAAGAAAAAAATAGTTTATGTGCTGTTAACAAGCTTACTTTGTGGTGAAAGCAAATGCCGAAGGCATGCCTCAACACTACTGCTTTTCTTCAATGGAAAAATCTGAATGATCGTAATACATGTGCTGTCATAATTCATTTACTCAGTTGTTTGGTTTTTGCACGGGGTAGATAAGTTCTTTTCAATTGCATCTCACTTTGCAATGTGAACTAACGCTAGCGTATCAAGGAGCTATCGCTCAGAGCACCCTCATCTTTGCGAGTCCACGTTTCTGGGTGAATTGATCGGAAATGCTAAGATATGACACATGGTGATTAGTTTTGGCTTTGCATTGCCTGTATCTGGCATTTCTCACTCGGCTGACATGGTTTCTAGGTGCAATAATGGTCAGTTAGGAACATTGAAGGACATCGGCGTCATCCAGATTTACGCATTTCCAGAATTAGGCTTCCAGTGCTTGGCAGCTCATTCCCAACTTGTATAAACTTGCAGCAGTAAAAAACTTCGGTTAATTAAAGTCCCACCCTGTTCAATTATGATTCAAAGATGTCAGCCAGTTGAGAAAATAAAATTTTCAACCTCTCCCGTTCTTCATATGGAAGCAAAGCTTCCAGGAAATTGGGAATTTGCCTGATAAAGCAGTTGGGATTAATCTTCTCTAGAGCTATCATGTTTCATTATAGCTAATTGATCCTTTTAAGTACCAAGTCAGAAACTCTAGACCAGTTTTAAGAGGATGTAGAAGAATGCAAGCATGGCAGTATTAGGAGGCCTGTAAACAGATAAGCAAAGAATGAACAAACCTAAACACATTAATTTAAATGCTTCAGACACTTATTCAGACACTTATTTGAACCCCGAGACAGAGAAATTCTGGGAGTTGCAGACCATTCAGCTGCATGGAAGAAAAAAATCAAAGCTCTTACCAAGTAGAATAGTATAGAATAACATTGGTTTAAGTATTTCCAGGTGGATCTGACTCAGATGGCTTCTCCTAGGGAAAAATGGTGCTTCATAAACCTTCTGGTTAATAGAATTCTAGATAGAGTTGACTCAGAGCAAGTAATTTATTTTGAATTTTCAGAATGATTTTTTTATGAAGTTGCCTGGTATAATGTGCAGGAAAATAGCCATGTGATCAGAGGGCAAGCATTTTTATTAAAATGAAGCAAGCATAGAGCTGGTTACAGAGCAGGAAGGGGACTCGCTCATTTTGACTTGGTCATTCATATTCTGAGAATAACATTTGCAGACTGGGAGAGCTGCCTAGGCCCTCCAGGAAAAAAAAGATGGATTTTTTTAGGAAACGTGTTATATAAAAGGACTAACTCATCGAGCCTTTTTTCCTTGGGCATATTCGCACTGAAAAGGATGCAAGACCTCAACTTCGTATGTTGGGAGTTTTTGGCCAACATATATAAGGTGCTGTGTATGAACAAGTGCTTAACTTGTATTTCGAGTAACATTTTAAGTAACAATTTAAGATTTTGAAGCAAATCCTTGGATTTTTGCATAACGCGTGTTATGCAGCACTTTCTGCGAGGTTTGCTTTAGGCCCTTTGGATTGGGACAGGTGGCCTCTAGCATCAGGAGTTGGAGTAATTTCAGCAGGGGATAAGGCTAAGCTCTAGAGTTGAGGATTAGGATGTATTTCCTAGGCAGAAATCTGCTCCAGAGAGGCAGGGACTTGAGATTTTCATAATAGCGACTTGATGGCGTTATTCCTTCATTACCTCGCCTAAGGACTTAATTCCGTCGAAAAGGGGATTTTCCTCAGAGAACCTCGTGGCTTTGTGGTCAGTCAAGCCAGAATGCAGGATGACAGCGTCAAAATGGGACAAAGGCCTTCCAAATGGTGGAGGAAATGAAACCTGTTATTTTTTGTATCGGCTCCAGGACAAACTTCTCGGAGAAAGAAGATGTCTGAAGTGCTGCAGGGTATCTGTGTACTGCAGCCATATTCCACATTACCATTTCGCTCCATTTAATTACTGATATAGAACCTTCAGCTGGAGACTGCTGATTATTGGCCTCACGTGTGTGATTGCAATCACAACTGCACTGATTTGGTTACTGAGATTCATAACTATGGAGTAGCTGGATTCACCTGCGGCTTTGATGCTTGGCACCTGGCCACGATTAGTGGTGGTTGGGAAGAGAGCACCTGTCCTGCCAGACCTAAGTGGCCCTGGCCAACATGAATGAGAGAAAGAGCCCTTGTCTGCTGAGTTCTGCGGGTTTGGATCTGCGAAGCCGCGGACTTGCTGCCTTGCCCGTGATTTGCTGCGTCATGTTGAATAGCTGAAGCGCCGCTGTGAACGTGGGCGAGGGCTGGTGGTTGCATCATTGCTTGGCCATGGAGCCAAGTGGCGCTGGCAGAGCCGCAGCAGGTCAGGGGAAACGTGGCGGAGGTCTCAGCAGCTCTGCGAGGGCTGCTCCCCCACATTCCCCCCACTATCTGCCTCGTCTTGCTCGCAGCATGGGCTATGTCTTGGTGCATGCAGCCGTTTTACACTTTGGAGGTAGTGGAAAGCTTGTGTGCTTCCGAATCTGTAGAATATAGTTTGCGTTCTCAGTGAAGATCTTAATACTAGGCACTTTATTTCTTGTGAGGATCCCCTAGCTCCCTTTATTCTTGCATACTCCTCTTATTTTCCTCCTCTTGACAGGAGAAACATGACCTTGTGTTACATTTATGCCTCTCTTATGCTAGGGCATTTTGTTTTTAATATTACATAACTCTTGCAAAATGTAAATAAAAGAAAGATCAGGTTTTTTTTACTAGCTATTAATTTCAGAAGGTGCAAAAAGCATCATGACAGTGACAAAATAGCATCTCTACAGCAAAGGTAGCACTTGGGAAAGACGATGTGAAGTGGAAATGCTTTTATTGTTGCAGTTGAAATCAGATTGAGTAACACTGGAATTTGGTTTCATTGGGCATACTCCCTCTCCTTTCCTCAGCAAAGCAAAGTGCAAAGGTGTTTGCTTTCTTTATGGGGGGAAAAAACGCCCTTTTTGTTTTGTCATATTAGGTGATTGTTTGTCCTAAGACAAAAAAAAACCCCAAAACAATAAGCTTAGCCATTGGGAAAATGATGGAAAGCACTTAGAAATATGTTGGTGGGGGGAGCAGTTTCTTGCACAAGGCCTAGGATTGAAGTTCCTCATGTCAACCTTTCACCCTCTAGGGTGCTAAGTGAGTAACTTCCAATGCCAATTGATCTGAGTGGGAAGTGGAAAGCCACTATAATCCAATTAATCCCAGGATACTGGATGCCTCCTGGTCAATGCGAAAGCAACTTGTACACATGCTCAGCTGTTACTCTTTCACAATGAGTAGTACAGTTGTCACGAGGTGCCTCCTGCCAGCAAAAACATCCGCTGGGTTCATTTTACCACCAAATATTTTTACACTTCTGTACTAATAAATATAAACTACCCTGGCTGGAACAGACATGTGCAATCTTACCAATGCTTGCGTGTCTGCAGAGACAGAATTTGAGCTATGCTGTTGTACTGAGATCGGCCCCTATGCTTGCCAGTGTTGATTCCTGCCCTAGTGTCAGAGTTTCTTCTCCAGTATTGATCTCAGTCCGTGAAACTTGAGTATCTGCAAGAATAAAACAAAAAAGTAAACCGATCTCTAATAATTACACACTGTTGGCAGCCTACACCTACTACCTACACCCTTGCTTAAAGGAGCAGGATGTTATTTTCTTGTAGACTGCTTTTGTCGTGTGTTTATCCACACACAGGCAGAGGTGCGTGCTCTGGTGATGCACCATTAATTTGCCCAGCTCCAAATCCTACCATGTGGTAACTTGCAGGGGAACGTGACAGATGCAGTTTTTGTGTTTGGCTACATTTTAGTCTTTGTCATTTAAAAATAATGTGGCAATTGCTGGAATGGGCAGAAGGCAAGGGGCTAAGCCGTGCCTTTGGGAGAGCACATAGGGTGCCACCTTAGGTAGCAACCTGAATCCTCTGATACCGTAACTGCTCTGCCGCTGTGTATCATTATCTCCACCTCTGGGTGCCAAAGAGCCAGCAGGTGAGTTGGTTCCTGCTGCACCTTGCCCTGGTAGTCTAGAGTCTTGACGCAGGCAGGGAGATGGTTTGGCTGAAAGGTTGGTGCGACAGCAAGTCCTTGTTCAGAAGGACCTGCCTTTTAGGCTTCATCTGAACTCTCTTAAAGAACCTGCCAAGCATTTAAGTACTGAAAATATACTTGTTTTCAACACTGTGGAAGGCTTACACAGCTGAACTCTCCACTGTTTATGTTTGACGTCAATGGGAAGGTTGCCTGAATGTGGGATTAGAACCACCGCTCTGTTTTCCTCTCTGAGCATCAGAGAGAGGTTCCCCAGCCGCATGCCGAATCTCCACGGCCTCGCGCGGTGCTGGTGCCAGCGCTGCAACATTGCCATTAAACTGGTATTTGATAAACTCTGGCCGAAATAATGTACTCCTGTAAAACAAAGACTTTTCCATGCTACTTGCTAACACCAAGGCAATCTTCTAGGTAAATGCCATTTTTGTTGACATTGGACAAGTGCATGACTGGTGGGATAGCGTCTCAGCTTGGATTTCTGTTTAGGGTCACTGCTGTCAGTGACTTTGTTCTTGTTTGTGTTCCTGTGGCACCCCGTCAAGGCCAGGGCCCTCGAGAACTGTATGTTGAAAAAAGAAAAACAGGTTTGTGTGGCCAAGAGGAAGAAACTGTTTTAGAACACGACAAGGTTGTTAACACCCAAGGGTTTTTAGGCCGGATTAACCCAGCTGGTAGTCTTGCTTTTTCAGACGAGCAGGATAGAAATGTCTGCAGCATTGCTGAGAGGGAGCACCAGAGTGAGAGAGGAAGCAAGCTGAGACCAAGGTAATTGCACCCAAACCTCTCATGGGTGAATGAAACGTGCTCTGCTGTGGATTCCTCTGTCACTGTAATCTTCAGCAGCTAACTCTGGGAAACTGCTGGAAAGGGAACATTTCTTGCTTGTGGTTCAATGTGCCTCTTTCCAAACACATCACTAGAGTCATTACTTCATTTTCTCTTAATTTCCTACTTTGTAAAAGCACCGACTTCCATCTCTGAGATTTGGTGTCAGATAATGACAAGCTGGGCAAAAGGATGAGGAAGATAAATCCAGGCTGTGTTCTGCTTTCCCAGTGTGAAAAATGAGAAATTAATAATTTTCCTCTGCCTTAAGTGAGATTTTAGCAGAGTAATTTTGAAGATAAATTAAAGGACGAGAGCTTCTCAGTTTCTGTGGTGATGGGATAAATATAGGTGTCTATGATAGCTTATAGCAAAGCCTCAGTGGGTGAGTTTTGGGTAAGCCCTAAGATATTGGCGTGAGCGTTACGATGGGCATGAACATGAGCGTTAAAGTAACCTCTGACATAGCTATATGTGCCAAGATGTCTTGGTTGACAAATTACGCTGGAAACACAAGACTGTTATTGATGAAGCCCTGCTAACCTTGCCTTGGCAGTCATCAGGAATGCTTGCCTGTGCAAAGCAGGGAACATTTCAGAGACTGGATTTGGGAAAAAGTCCTGGTTCCTCTTGACTTGGGAATGCCCCGAGAAGAATTTGCTCAAATTAATTAGTGTTTTCAAGGTGGTGTGAAATTCCGATCTTGACATTTTTCTTTAGTGGTTTGTCTGAATAATAGATTCGGGTTGGAGCTTGTTCTTGTTCAATGCAGGCTGGTCAATCATAATTAGGACATAGGGGGATGAGTTAGGAATGAAAAAGATTATCTTAATGTCTTGTCCATTCGTTTCTGAAGCCAGTTCCCAGTTTTCTGCTGCTCCCATGCCCAGATGAGGAAGGTGATTTTCCAAGTGCTATAATTCAACAGTTTTGCTCTTAAGTCAGGGACTTTTATCAGTTTATGGCTATTGCAGGTCTACAGATATTAATATGTAACTGCTTTTATCTGTGAAATGGGATGAGTTTTATTTACCTTCTCAGCTGTGTCTTTGAGATTTTAAAAACATCCATGAAGAGGTCTTTTCAATACATGCCCTGTAGTACAAACAATAAAGAATAACCATTTTCCACCCAGAAATACCAGAGGAAGTCAGTTGTCTTTAATGGAGTATTGATAATCCGCACATATACTGGTGCAATGAGATCAGACTTAGCTATTCTGAAGTCCTGGTGTGCTGAAAAGCAGTGCACTTAGTAAGAAGCTGTACAGGACTTCCATTTAAAAAAAAAAACCTCTTCCCTTTTTGGTTTAAACCTGGCTACTATGACTAAACCTTAATCCAGTGCTCTGATTACCACAATTATATTTCTCCAGCACAGATGTTCTGGAAATTTGCATTTTGTTGACATCAATATTTAATTTTATTTTCCTAAAGCTCTATGTAATTTTTCTAAAGAATTCTATAAACAAGAACACGTGTGTAACTGAGCTATATTCCCACCCTGCACAACCTCTTGGAATTCAGTCCTTCACTTCTGGGTGGTCATTCTAGTGCTGGGTGTTTTTATACCATAGGGTATCATGTAGGAATATAAGTGAGAGCCCAATGGCATCCAGATATTATTAATTCAGATATTATTATTATTAATTCAGATATTATTAATTCAGATATTATTAATTCAGATATTTGGGCTGTCTTCCTGATATCGTCCATCTCTTCCCATGATCAACACAAGGAGATATTCTACCTGTTGTGGCAGTGACAACTTGGGATGTTTAGCAAAACAAAAAAATAAACTGAATTTGAGGAAGAGATCTTGGGAGGGATAAGGGTTCGGAGTTTTAGCTTGGATGGCAGATCCAAAGTACTAAATCCTTTAAACTCCAAGGAAATACCTAGGAAGCTGGATTATGCCTTTTGCATCTTATCAGTCCCTCCCCATCCTGCTTGCTTTGTGTCAAGACAAGCAAAGCTGCTATTTCCACATCTCCCCTCGCTTGCTCTACCTCGAGCATCCCCGTGAAGGGAGAGGTGCTACTGTGCCCGTTGTCATCTGACACAACTGGCGAGTTCCAGCAAGGTAGAAACAGCTGGGCAGAAAACCACAGCTCAGGCCTAGTTGTTTTTTTTATTTTAAAGGGTCGGAGATTTTAAGAGGGAATCTACCATCACAGTGCCCCCGAATGCAGCCACGGGTTTGGTAAAGTGCCATGTGAATGGTTGTAATAAAAATCCAAACCTGTCTAAATATTGGTGTGTGCAGTTTGCCAAACCACGTTCCATCATGGCATTTATGTTTGGGTTTGAAATAGCAGAAATGTTGATGAATCCTTCCAGATCTGGTTTTACTAGCCTCCCTGGGTGCCTTAGAGTGAGCTGCCTCCTGCCCAACTTGGTTTGAGGATTCTCAGTCTCTGAGCTGGACCCTGTGAGATGAAACAGCTTTTTAGGGCGAATTCTTTTGCTTTCTGATGCACTTGGTCCTGGTTACCCTACCAGCCTAAAGGGGTGACTACAGGCACTGTTAGTGTGGTTCCAAGTTACAGATTTCTAGATCTATTTGGTCTTCGGCATAGCTTGTAGCTTTCCTTATACCTATAAATTTTGCTTTTCTCATTTTAGGGCATGATTTTAGTTGATTCTTTCAGGCCTTCAATGGTTAAGGCTTTGAACTTACTGCTGCTCTTAACCAACTCTATTTTTATAATAGCGCTTTTGAATGACACAATGTCTATATGGAAACAAAACTGCCTGCAGCTGACCTAGTGCTCCAGCCAGAAGGAATTCGGGCTGGGGAAGTGGAGGAAGGAATAGCGAGGAGTCAACCTCCGCCTTGCCACAGAGCCTGTGCATTACTACTATCGATGTGTGTTCCCATCAGAGGTGTCTCTGAGCACTGAATTTCCTCTGAAGGGAGCTGCTGAAGCACTCGGTGCTACCTTAAACCTTCATAAGCTTGTGGGAAGCTGATTAGGGAGGATAAATGAGAGTGGAACGTTCTTTAAGGGAGCAGAATGCAGGAGGATCTCTGTCCTCAGACTTCATTTAGGTCTTGCATAGCAAAAAGTGTGTCTGTTGCTTGTCGCCCAGCCGTGTTCCTCTCTGCTCCTGTGACCTTCATTCAGAATGACTTGACTTGTAGGCAGGATTTTTTACCCCTGCTTTATTTTGTATGTGCACAGGGTGGGTGTATGTGGACAAAAGAGGAGTGTGTTTATGAAAAACCTGCACATTAGAAGCCAGGAGCAGCCTTTTTTAAGTCAAGAAAAGACAGCTGTGATCACCTCTTCCTTCTTACCTACTTCCTCAAATGCAGTATCCTTCTGCAGGGCTTTTTTATGAAGTATAGTACCTGCGTGCTTCCATTTGCTTTCTTTCTTCCTGCGAACAGAATCAAACGATCATCTTGTGCAAGATGATTTTCCATTGCCTCTGGTAAGCTGATTTACATGAGATAAGTTTTGGTCTTATAAATATATATATATAGAAAACAGGGGTTTGTTTGTTCACTTGTTTTCATACTTATAATGTTTAACCATCAGACTTTTTGAAGAAGGAAGTCTGAGGAAGGACCATATTTGAGCCCATTCCCAGTGATGCTGTAGTACCACTGCACGATGGTGTTACCTGCTGTCTTGGTGGTGATCCATTCCAGGAGAAAACAAGCTAACAAACGAACGGAGAAACAGAAGTACCCCCCAGAATGTCAAATCTAGCTCCTATTTCTCCTGTTGTGTGGATGCAAAACTGAGTATCATTCATACGCTGGCATTTTTTATTTTGTAGCCACTAAGTTTTGTGTTTTTCCATTTAGCTTTCTCTGTGATTTTTGGAGACGGGCTGCCCACCAGCCAGCCATTTTACAGCATTTCTGATGTTCTGGAGTGTTACGAGTCTGTTTTTAATAACATCCCCAGAATATTAAACTGTTTGAAAATGACATGAAATCCAGTAATTGTGAACAGAGAAGGTTTGAGCTCGATCATTTTTGTCTTGCCAGTAGAGAGAGCGGCCAAGAACATTTTGCTCTAGCCATCCTTTTCCTCTCCTGCTCCCGTGAAGCCAGATAAGTAGTAGTCCATCCATAAAGACATCCGGCCTTCCACCATTTCCTTTCTTGCAGGCTCCCGCTTTCAAATTTCCATGCCAGGCTGCAAGACCAAGATGGACCTGAGCTGTATCCTGTTATCTGCTACTTCTTATGCTCTCAGTATCACGGGTGTTTGAAACCAGGTCGAAACCAAATATTTGTTTAGGCTGTTCTCATGAAAACAGTGTTGGTAATGATCATTGGGACAGAAGGACATAAGCAAGCTGTGAATTTTCTTCTTTTGCCTCCAGGAAATCACTGCTCATTCCTCTCTCTCTCAAAACATTTCAAAACAGCTGCTGCCCATTGGTATCTCCTCCAGGATAGATGAAAGTTTAAAAATTATCCTGTATGTTTTCACATAACTCATTGAAAAAGGTTACCCTCAAGTCTGCCAACTTCTAGAAACAGCCCTCCAGTCTGAGGAACAGATGTCCCGTGAAAATATATTTCAGAGCAGGCCAAATGCAGAGCTGCAATAGGCAGAAGGCAGTTCCTGGGAGGGTATCAACTAACTGCACATCATTCCCGCTAAGAGGACTTCTGAAATGAGTGTGAAACTTTGGAGTTGATCTGAATGGAGAATCTGAAGAGCTCTGTTCCGCTGGCTGGTGGGCAGAGACTCGACATGGTCTCCCTTTTCCTCCACCCCCATAAACATTTGGCAGGACTTTCTGCGTGAGACATTCTGGCTTGCCCATCAGCAGGGGTAGAAGCTACCCTGAGTTTTAGCATCTGCTCTTAATCAGTAAGCATACCTGTGTGAGTAACTTAGTTGTAAATAGATACATGAGGATGAAAGGAGGCTTGAATGGGTAGGTATATTATTTGAATGCACCAAAATAACTAGGTTGACTGGGAGTTTAGGAACACAGGGACTCAGCAGAGTGAACTACAATTCTGAACTACAGTTTATGCTGTTTGAGCATGTGGGCATTCCGTAAGGGAATTCGTGTCTGATAGGAATCAGCGGTAGTTCTGGCGAGAGATGCTCCTTTTTTTAATTTGCAGACCAGAGCATTTCTGCCAGCTCCAAGGTACTTTTGCCAACCGTGATGCTCCAGGACAACCTAGTAGAAAGTCAAATTAACAGGAAGCGGTGTGAGGTACCTGAGGCTGAGGCCTGAACATTTCCAAAACCATACTTGAAAATAATTATTTTCAATGAGGAAGATTTGTTCAACTTGCAGAATTGGTGTAAGTAACAGCCTGCTGTGTGATGGACGTCTGTAACTCCTCAGTCACTGCTTGCTTGGCTTGGGTTTGGATGAGGAAATGCCCAGATGTGTGTACGTCAGGTGGTTGAATCACTCTTAATTAATAGCTGGTCACCAAGAGGAACCCGTTCCCAGTGTCTTAGGGAGAGTGTATGTTATTGGGTGGGACTAAAGAAGAGAAGTTGCATTCGCAGCTCCTGAGATGTGTTCGATACCCTGCAGTTATAGGGCAAACTGCTCCTGGGAAGGCGTGGAGGGAGAGCGAGGTCTGGGCTTCCACATCCACAGCTCCGGGTAACGTAAAGGAGAACAAATAATTCAGGGGAGACTGGTGCTGTTTTTCAAAGAACAAAAAGAACTGAAATAGATAAAGGAAAACAATGAAGAAAGAAGCTCCAGGGGGAAACAAGAAATGTTATGGAAGCAATGGAGTAGTGAGTCAGAGGCAGATGCAAATGGAAAGAAGGGGATTAAAAAACAAATGAATAGGCAAGAAAAGATCCAGCTCGTGGGGATAGCAATTTTGGTTTAATTTATATTTCAAATGTTTTCCTTGCTCCAGATACTATCAACACTCTTAGCAGAAAGAGAATACCTCCCAACTGCCTATGAGCTTTTGTCCGCCTTCAAACCAGACCTTGAAAGGGAGCTGCATAATTAAAGCCTTCTGGTGTGCTACATAGCGCGGCGCCTCCCGCGCCAACGAGCTCTATCCGCGCAATCTGCCTTTTCCCGGCCTTGCGCGTTGCTTACGAGTCAGAGATTTGCATTCATCTGCGCTCAGGATGGTGCCAAGCGAGTTACCGGGTGCTAACGTGTTCCCTGCGACGCGCCTGCGCTCTGCACCGTGTCGCGGTGGTGACCGCACGCGCTGCCGCGGGCTCGGTGCGAGACCGCTTGAAGGATGCAGGGCGGGTTAAGCCAACTCTTAGCCCCCACTTAGGGCGGAACAAGCGAGTTGGCAGCAAACAGGAGATAATCGGATTTGCTGCTTTAGCTCCTGTGCAATTTGCCTTCCCTTCTGCAAGCACAAGTGGCAGCTGTCAGAGAAACTACGACCCCAGCAGCCCCTGGTGTCTTCCAGACTCGAGCTGCCCAGGTGGAGCAGCTCTATTGCTGTTGCTCAGGGCACATCGTAGCCTCCATGTGCTGGCAAGCGGGCGGGCAGCAGCATTTGGTGCTAGTTTTGCTTGGTGTACCTGCCTCCAGGAGACAGATCCAGGATTTGTCCTGTGTTGCTGACATTAACATAAAAATACTTTTTATTTCATGCATCCCTGGAATTCACAGAGCCTGAGTCATGCTCGGTGTAGCTACAGTAAAGTCACTGGAATGATAACAAGGGTGAATTTGGCCTCGCATATGGTACTTGAAGCCCATCGTAACCAATCTTGCATTTCCAGCATTTACTTCCTGGAACCCGTCTGGAATCCTTGCAATAGCCTAAGTGTAAAAAGGGCTGATTTCATGCTCAGTTATTGCAAATTCTCAAGTCATTTCCATCCTAACCGTCTTGGAAAACAACAGCTGATTCGAGCGTGGCGGAGCTCCCCGCACTGCACCCGGGCCACGTCCGCCGCTGCCGCCGACAACTGCGGGGGCCGGTGGCGCCCCGACCTGGCGCGCGGCCGGGACGTTCCCTGCGCTCAAGAGCAGCATCAGACGCAAAGACAGGAATTTCCCGGTGAAATCCAGCCGGTTTCCAGCGGAGGGATGGACCTAAGGAGCTCTCGTTTAGGTAAAACTCCCATTAGATTAAGGACTGAGGACTAAAGGTTGAATCGATGATTTTGTAAACCAGTCCCTCAAGTAGCAGGACTGCTGTCACGTGAATGCACCCAAGGGTTGAAAGTAACCAGTCATTAGGTGACTTTAAATCACCTTGGTAATTTAAAAAAAAACCCTCCAGCAGTAATTCAGTACAATTGCGGTGCTGCTGGCAGTGCGATCGTGTTACCCTCGCTCCATGCAGGGAATGGACCTGGTCTTCACGCTGCCAACAGCGAAGCTCACGGTGCAGAATGCTCTAATTGCTTTTATTTCCACGCTCTGCTCACGGGCTGTATTCATCAGGGGAATAAATCGCAAGGTTTTGGATTAGGAGAGGTGCTTTTTTGTCGACGGGGTTCCCAGAGGTGGATAAAATACAGGGTGCTTTAGCCCTCACATGCGGTTTAATTTGCACAGACAGATTATACCTACCTGCAGCTTTAGGGCTGTGCTAGGAAAAAGAAAAATCACAAATGTATATCTTCTCTGAACACCTTCCAGATGAATTTCAAATATCAGGTTGAGCATCGGTGGATATGACTAACCAGAGCACGCATATATTTTATCCTAAGAATGACAATTTCTACCTTATGTGCTGTATTTGTGGGCCTGATGGTTCTTCACTGTTGCACATTAAAGCTTCCTAGACTGAATGCATCCTGTTAATTTACACTTTTCTTTGATTTCCAGAAGTCACTAGCTCCAATGGCTGTAGTTTCACGTAAACTATAGCTTAGACTTAAGTGGTGCAGAGGTGCCTGGGCTGGGGAAACATGGTGCGTTGCCTCTAAGGCAGATTTATTCACATTTGCTGACATCTCTGTGCAAGCAGAAGCACTGTCAAAATGATCAGTGACAATCTGGAGTTGATGGAGTGATTCTGTTTCATTGCCTGGAACTTCATGTACAAGGAATGATCATGCTAATTTTGAACTCCAAGCCTTGGGCAGCAAGGAGAGTAATAATATATCTATTAAAATGCCTGTGGCTGCAGGTGTACGTGGTCGTCTTGGAGAGCAGCTCCTAATGTCACAGCCTGAAGCTTCTGCAGGCTGCCAAACCGATGGGACTGCCCTTGTGTGAAGTGGAAGGCTCTGGTAAGGACGCTGCATTGCTGGTGTGCGTCTCTTACCAAAAACGAGTTGAATTGTAAGAGAGGAGAGAGAAGCCTGGGCGCCGTCTAGATGGAGTTGGAATGTGGGGTCTATTCATAATGTTTCTGTGATGCTCTTTCCCAGGTGATCATGTCTCAAGAGAGGCAGCAAAGATACATAGGCTGACTTTTAAAAATAATAATAATGAAAAAAAGAAATAGAATTAAGACTCCCATATTCCCTAAAGTGACAGACTGACTGCATTCTCCACCTTTCTATGAAGATCCTTGTCTCTGTTCATTTTATGTATGCAAGTACTAGACAAAGAAATACAAGCCTGTAGGTCCTCTTCAAGCAGTTACAAGCTGTGGAGAATTGACAATTACTTTTGCTGTTTTATAACCTGAAATTCTATCAGATCTGTAAACAGAAATATTTAGCTTATTGAATACTACTGATGGAAAGAACTGACTGGCTGCACACAGATTCACACCCTCCTCTTTTCTCTCAAATAAAAGGTAGAGGAGTCAAACACATTTTCACTTGACACATTACTGAGTTTCTTGTTGCCTATTGAAAGAGGAAGAATAGTTCAGAGGAGTTGACATATGAATATTAGAGGTATTTTCTATGCAAAAGGAAAAACTGAAGAAATGAGGGTAAAAAAATATACTTGCTTAAATATGAAGGATTATTAGAGGGCAATTTGTCAACATAAAAATATATCCCTAGAATTGTCAGGAGCTGCGAGTTGTGCTGTATATATGCAGTGCTGATGTATTAAGTAGGATCAGGCTGAGGTTAAGTATGGCTGTGGGCTGTTTTAACGTGTTTATATACCTAGCTTTGCATAGATTCTGGTGTATATTTTCAAGGTTATGCAGTGATTTAAACAACTTGTTTCAGTAAATAAGCTAGGAAAACAATGAAGCAGTACAAGTTACTTAGTAGTGGCTTTCTCAAGTTGTAGATGATGCCATTTTTCTGTCTTTTTGTGCCTACCATCTTTAAATGCCACCTAGAATAACTAGGTGCTTATATTCAGGGAGTTAAATTCATTCTTACTGCTTGTCCCAATTTTATCTGAGTGGTAAAACAGAGTCTTCTGAGAGGCTGCCAGTATTTAGTAATCTCCTGTGGCTCTAATTCCCATATTTTTTTCCAGTCTTCTCTGGATCACATGTAAACTTTTCACATCCACATCCGGTGACAGTGAGTTCTCTAGATTCCCTATATATTGCCCAGGAAGCCGCTCTCTTGGCTAATTTTGAACCTACATCGTGTTAGCTTCTTTTGATGGTTCCTAGTTCTTCCTTAGATGGTGAACACTGAATCCCTTTCAAATGGTTCCAGGTCATCATAGCTGACTCGTAATTGCCTTGTATTGAAGACATTTCTATCTTTGCTGTATTTTCAGATGTTTGATTTTTGTTTTTGCAATCCCTATTAACCTCAGCAATTTGGTATCATCAGCTTTATCAACCCTTCACCCCCATCACATCTTCTTGCTGTTGCCTATAAGTAAGTTTGACCGGACAGATCCTAGCGACAAGCCCTGCAAAACTCCTAAACTTTCCTCCGTTACAAGAACAACTTCTGCCTTTTGTTTCCTCCATCCTTTTCTGGATAAAAAGCCAATATCTACAACTGTCATCTTACTCGTGACGCCTTTGCCAGTGCTGAATGGCCGATTCTCACCCTTTGCTCTTGCTCCGTCTCGTTGCTGGCGGAAGGAACGGAGCCAACGTGCATCACTGCTCCTCCACAGAGTGTATCGGTGGGAGGGAGAGGGCGTTGTTCAGCCCCTCGTCTCCATGTTAGCAGAGAAAATAGAAATAATTGCTCCCCGGAGGAGCACTGCCCTTGAGGCTGACCCTTTCAGTTCAAGGCTGTTTGCAGAACACAACATCTACACATAAAGCACTGAGAAAACACGGCTGTTGCCAGAGGTGCTGTAATTATGTATTCAAATCTCTCTCTGATTTTACTACTCCAAAAATTTCCATGAATCTCTTCAGTGCCCTCTTCCTAATTCTGCTTACATGGCCCCTGGGTTTCCTTGGGCTTTTACGCAGCCCTGGATTTTTTTTCCATCCAAACCCAGGTACATGGGAGATGTGTGTGGTGGGGACTTTAGGGCACACCTGATTAATGACATTGTCTAAATGTAACTCATTAGTCCATGGCTTAGCAGCTTGACTAAGGTTTAGTGGCTTGAGTGGAGGAACTAGAAGTCATCCTAGTCCTTGGTATTGAGGAGAAAGTTGGTGAACTAAAGGAAAAAAAGAAAAAGACTAAAAGTCTATGTGAGTAATGCCTGACCATCAGGAAATGAGGATGTGCCAAGCTGCAAGTGGACTGAATTGGCTTGGAGGCAGGAGAAAAAAGAACAAGGTCTGGATGGACCGAGTCTTGCCCGTCCTCACGCAGTTTGTCACTCTCTTCCTGGTCTTGTGTAAGTGACTCCAAGGAGTGCTGGCTGCGTGTCCTCCTCCTTGAGAGGCTTGCACAAAAATGCTCCAAAAAGAGATAGCAGAGGGATGCATAAAGATTTGAAGATGCAAAAAATAAAACCAAACCCAGCGGAAAGCAAATGGGCAATTTTCAAGTATTTCAACAAATGCAGTTTGTGAAAACAAAGTAGAAAGGAACTTCAAAACCAGATAAGACAGTACTGGTCTGAATGCAGGAGAAAAATGGGGGGAATAGGGAAAAGGTGGGACGAATTGCATCTCCTTGGTTTACTGTGTAGTTCTTGTCTTGAGCTTGGACAAGGTTCTTTTGGAAGTTGAAACCTAAAGCATTTCTAAAACAATACTGCATTTTGAAAGCATTTTTGTACCTCACGGTGCAGTTGTGTACTCCAGCAGCAAGCAGAACTTCATGGGACACTAATGAAAGTCTGGCCTAAAAATGGGCTGCAAAGTCCTGCAACAGTCAGATTCGCTCCTGTTGGGACTCTCGGCTTCTGTGTGCTTGTATCAGGGTAACTTTGGACAAACGTTTTGGCCAAACTGACATATTAAATAGTGCTGTCAAAAATGTGCTAATAGACAGTTCTGTAGGCAGGCTCCTTGGTTATGCTCTGGCTCCTTTACATAGCTCTGTTGACAGGAAGCATATGCAAAGATAAATTATTGGTATTTTGTATTGCAGGAGCACCAGAAATAGCCAGACCCTAATGAGGAATCTATCCTTTTCCCTTTAATTTGTCATAATTATTGATATGGAGAATCTAATTCCCCATTTCACTGGAGTCACAAGAATAAGCGTTAGCAGGGAGTTGGAAGGCAAAAATGTCCCAGCCTCCACCTAGAAAGTGGTGCCTTAAAAGGGACATGTGGATGCCGAGCTCCCTTCAGAAGGAGCTTCCAAATTCCTGCATATTTTGTGAGCTGTAGTTACTCTGAGGGTTTGGCTTTCAGAAGCTGTGAAAGGTAAAATAAATTACCACCAACTCTGCCGCTTGCTTTCTTTCAAACAGTGCATTCTTCTCAAATCGAAATATAATTATGGACTTGATGTGCTCTGAACTTTTTATTTAGCCAAACTGAAAATTATATTCGCTATAAGTTGCTTTAAGCCAAAAAAAAAAAAAAAAAAAAAAGAACTCAATTATAGCAGCAGTGTGGAGGAGGTCTGCTAGTATATTGTGTGATACATTTTGACAGCTGCTTTTTACTGGAAGACTGTCAAGACCATCACAAAAAAAATGTTTTGAAATGCTTAAAATGGGTGAATACAAAATCTATAGCAGTTGCATAGCTGGCAAAGGCAAAAGGACTTCTCCGTTCGGTCAGGTCAGCGTTACAGCATGTGGTTTGTCAATGGTTAATAGACTATTCTCATCTTAATTGGCATCTAAGCTATTTTCGGAAGCTTTACTGAATCTGTAAAGGATGAAATTGTACCAATATGTAGCACGTATAAAAATTCTCCAAAAACATTCAACTGGTGAAAGGCATTTCAAGGTGATTTTAATTTCCAAGATTTGGCATCACAGGTTCATTGTTTTTCTTATGGTCAATAAACTGAAGATAGCTGGGACAACTAGAGCAAAGTCCATCCCTAGCCCCTTCCTTCCCTCCCTTAAATACTGACTTGTATATGCCAAATCCCCAAGCTTTATGGCAGAGAAGAGTAAGGAATGAAGTTCTAGATATGTGGACGAGACATCTCATTCTAACCCTAGGGGCAATTTTAGACTAGCCAAAAGATAAGGTGAAGGTTTGGACTACTGAAGGAACCATGTATATATACTGCGAATTGTGGATGTGATTTTCAGCTTAATATATTGCAACCTTTCCTTTTGTGCCAGATGAATAACAATGACACGTGTCTGGATAAGGAAAATTAGAATTAATTAAGTTCTGCATAGTAGCTATCATTGTTTAATAGATTACTTTTGTTGGGAGATGAATAACCTGTAATATTCTTACAGAGAATGAGAAAATATTTTCTTGATGACCCGTGTAGGCAAATTCACCAACAAGTTGTACCCTGTGTGAATTTGGCACTAACTCTGAATGCACTTAGGTATTTCTTCATCTAACTAGTGCTCATTTACATCAACTGACATTGGATCAGGCTTGAGGGGAAATAAGATTTGTTTTGATTTAGCTCTGTTGTGAAGTACACTCAAGATTTTTTTTTAATTATGTGCTGGTATGAGGCCCATAAACTTGCGTTTGAATTTAAACAGATGCATTGAAAAAGTACCTCGCATGCTTTTTTGTTTGTTATTTCTCTTAATATCATTATTCTAAACATAGATGCTTACAAAACACTGCTAAGCAGGATTCTTACATTGCTTAGTCGTGATTGAGGAATCCACTGCTTGTCTGGAAAAGGTCGTTTCGCTGTCGATAGCCTTTAGTCACACTTATTTTGAATGAACTGTAGGTTCCAGAGAGGACTTACTGCCTGTCTGCCCAAGGGATTGGAGTACGAGGAATAAATGTGAATTGTCTAATGTGCAAGGGGTGGCGATGGAGGTGGCTACTGATTCTGGTTGTCGCACGCTTTGGAAAGAAGTGCCATAGGTCTGGTGTCTGTGACATGAAAAGTTGCTTCCTCCGTTTTCTTTTGAAATTGGACTGCACTAATTTCAGTCAGCATCTGTCCACTGCGCTCCTGGAAAAGCCGGTCAACAGTCAATGCAGGGTCCCCCATCCCACTGAGGCACGTCCCGTATACCCGTCTGGGATGTAGCATTTGTCTATACTGCATCTTTCCGCAGTGACTACTGTGCAGGGCTTTTTTTTCCCTCCAGCTACGCTCTCTGCTGACTCTAGCTGACCTTCCTAAGAGGCAATGTCACTCCTACTTTATGTGATACTTTCTTTTAAGGAAGGACTCCAGAAATCAGCCTTTTTTTTTTTTTTTTTCAAGGGATTTTACAGTATATTTTCTTAACCGAGCAGTGCCCAGAAAGCACGCTGGCACACACTGACATTTCTGTGCTTCTCTTTGCTTACGCTGTTTCTTTTGCTGGTTTGTTTGAAGACGCTTTTCAACTGTAGCTTGAACTGTTATTTTTTTTTAGTAGAAAAGATTGCTTTAAATTTTGCTGCACGAACAGCAGATTTGATGCTCAGTGACAACCTAACCATTTTTCTTCCTCTGGAAAGTTAATCTTTAAAAAATGCGAGCCTGGTTAATAGAGTTAGCTAAGAGGAAATCCCCATGCTTATATTTGAACTGTGTTTAACATTTCCTGTGGGCCTGTGCATACGTATGCTCAGGTGTACAAGTATGTTCTTGAGCAGGAGCCACACTTGACTCAACTTCAAAGTAAAAGGATGAGGGGAAAAAAGTAATCTGTCTGTCAATGTTTATACTTTCATGAATTGGAGGGCAATAGCACAATTATATATAGTACTGCACTGCAGCTATTCTGATAGTTATGTAAAAAAAATATAATATTTATTCCAACAAGAATGTGGAATTTATACTCTGGATGGGCCTGATAAAGTTTCTGAATTGTGATTTAGCTAAAAATGAACTCAATGTATATTCCTACTTTTACTTAAAAGTAGCTGACCAGTAGATAAGAAAGCATTGGGCCAGCCGAGCAAATGGTGAGCTTTTTTGCATTATCTTTGTTTCTTGTGCGTGTTTGCTTTATTTGAGAGAGAAATTTGGCATTCGTTCTGTCCTTAAAATTGTCACAGGGAATATTTAACAGAGAGCTCAGGCTGAACATGCCCTTGTCAGCTCCTGCTTTCATTGATCTCTGTAGTCTAAAAGAGTAACTTAGCCAAGGAAAGCAAAGGAAAAGCTGATGGAGAGGAGGCTCTTTTTAAGCAACAACACATCCACCAGGCGAGTTTCGGGGTTTTCACGCTTAGATGGGGAGTCCTTTTTAGCCACGGTTTCTGTTACAGTTGTAACTTTTGTGCCTCCAAGCCCTGATTTCCAGAAGGAGCTTGAGGGCACAGACATCTACCCAAAGGACTGTGGACACCATCCTCCTGTGGCACCTGGCAGATGATGTGTGCAAGGGCTTCTCTGTCTGTCTCCTTTTATCACAGCAACGTCTTCAGGGGCAGCAATATATTTGGCCAAAATACTTTGCATTAGCAAATGTGATTTTGCTTTGATGCACCTTCACTCTATGCAACTAAATATTTAAAAGTAGAAGTTGATACCAAATTGATTCTGGTTATGGAATAGATGTACAAGTGAAATACTAAACCACTAAATGGTGCCTGTCCATCTGCTCCCCAACAGACTCTACATTCCTGATTATCTATTAAGTGGTCATGACCCTGATGATATTATGACTCATATATTTACTTTCTTCTCCAGTGATGCTTTTCTTCTGTCCCCTACAGTTATTGCTCTGCTCATAAGCTTTTTCCAAAATACCTTCTAGCACCACAACCAAGCAGTATATTAAAAGCAAACAAAATATCTCAAAAAGAAAATTATCTCATGACGAATTGCAAGTAAAAAGCAATGCTGGGTTGAAATGAACTTTATAGCTATCATGGCAAGTTGGAAGCCTAGATATCATCTCATTTTCCTTATTTTTGGAGGGGACATTTCAGGAAGTTTTATGTTTTCCTACTTGAGGAAAACATTTCCTTTACCTTTCCTACCTACCTTTATGTTTTCCTACCTTACAATACTTTTTTTTCCTCCGATTAATAAGTTTTGTTATTAAAATGTGACTTAGTTATATATTGGGATTTTAAAATCAAGTACATTATAAGGATATTTTTTAGAGTTGGAGGGCTATTTAATCTATTTGCACTGCAGAACTGTCAAGAACAGCCAATTGCTGGCTCAAATTCCTTGTAAATTGTCAAAGTGCTCTTTTCAAAAGCTTTAAAAGTGTGGGCTGTGGGCATTACATTGATTTAAGAGGTAGTGATTTAATTTGAATCAGAAAATGCGTTTTGCCCTCTGAACTTCGACTGAGGATGAAGTCGAAGCTGTGGAAGTCAGTCTGATCGGTGATACTGAACTACAGTTTTTGAGGCGCAGTGTAAACCAAGTCTGTTGATATTAGTGATTCTGTGCTGGAAAAAAAGGCTACTCAGAAGCTGCCAGGGTATCACTGACGAGCACCGTAAGGGGCAGCGCGGTGCTGAACTCCACAGGGGCAGTGAGGATGGGGCAAAAGCTGCAGGTGCAACACGGGCTAAGCTTGCTTTTCTAGCCTCAATATGGGCCCATTTTTCATGTGGTGAGAGGTGGAGATCAAAAAAATCCAACTTTCCGAGGTTCCTGAGCTCCTTTTATAACAGAACATTTTCCCCTCTGAACAGCTCCAGACTCAGTATAGGTCATATATGCGTGTTTTCCATCCTGTCTCTTTGCTAATTTTGTAAGCTCTCATATCTCTTCCTTTCTCTCTGGGGTTCTTGCTACAAAAAGCAGCCCCCAAAGTTTTCAGTGTTTTGCATGCTGTTACTGCGGGCTCCTCTAAGGAGCCCACGAACACTCTACGTTCCTCCTCGAAAGAGTAGGCCAAACCAATCAACAAGGGTCTGATGACTTCAGATGAGGAAACAACAGCAACAACAACAACAAAAGCAGATTAATTCATCAGAAATAAACGCTCTTAGTGACATGAGGGGAGAGGACACAGAGCAAGTGAACCATATGGTTTCAAATCTGTTTCTATAAGCTATCAGACTTTTGGAAACATTTCTGATGAAATCAGCTACTTTGGAAACTGGTGCTGAGGATGTCTTCTGTCTGCTTGTCTGTGCAACCGTACAGATTTTGTTTTAAGCTGCCTTTGGTCCCCAAGTTGTTGGCTAAAGGGTTTTGCGGATATAAACAAGCGGGGAGTGCGCTGGCAGGCCTCCTGACAAGGGAGACTTCAGTGGAGTTACCAGTTGGATTTCATTAGAAACGTGGAGAGATCATTTTATCAAAAAGAGTTCTTGTCTACACAGGCGTTTCTCCATATAAGGGCTAGACGGCACAAAGCAGACCGGGGAGATAGCAGATGCGGGGGGTTCATATGGACCGACTGGGAGCAGGACAGGAGCCAAGCGCCTTGCTGGAGCTTCCTGAGGACGGCTTTGCCCTAAGGTGGGTTTTCCAGAGAGCTTAAACATGGGACTTGAGCTGGTAGCACTAGCTAGTTGCACCTTCTCTTTTCTCTGTGCTTGAGCACTGCCTGTCACAGCTGGCAAGGGCTTCACCGTTTCGCAGACACCTTTCTCCATCATCTGTTACCTTGGATAGCTGAGCATAATTAAAACTGCCAGCCTCAACTATTCGCAAATTGTGAGTTGACTTAAAAACGTTGAGATATTTTCAAATCATTATTTAGCTGTTTGCTGCCGAGACTCCAATTTTAGTCCAAACTTCTGCAATGTCCTTTCCAGGGCTGAGGAGTCTTAGTTTCCTTGTGTGAAATCCGAGAGTCTTATTAATCACTGCTTCAGGCACTGGGGCTACCCGAAGTACCGCAGACCTCACCACAAAATCATGAATCTGGCGTCAGGGTATCTCCATCCAGGTCCCCAGCGGACTGTAAAAGGTGCCCAGAAAAAAATCGTAAAATCAAAGAAGGAGTCAGCAAATGGGCACAATGCTCTCTGCAGGTAGCACTGCTGGGCCACGCTCCAATTTCCTGTGCTCCGGAGTAAGCGGCTCGCTAGGAAAGGAAAATGAAAGCTCCCGGCGGAGGAAGGGAGCCACAGTGAAACAGAGAAGCAGGGGAAGCGCTCGAGGTGTTCAGATGCGTTTGAAAACACTGAGGCACCTGAACAGCCGAGGCCTGGGCCCAGGGGTGAGCGCCGCAAAACCCAAGTGCTCGGAGCAGCATTAGAAAGGGTGGTCACAGCGGGAGCTGGGGGCAGGCAGGGAAGGGGGGAAAGGTGGGAAGGACAGCACCGGAGCTGTGAAATTTGGAATTTGGAAGCAATCCTAGGAGGGAAGGCTTGTATGCACTGTGTGTATATGCAGTGCCTCGTGCAGCTCGGGCCCATGCTCATTTTGCAGTGAGGGATGCAGTGCTGTATGATGAATGTTAACTGAATGTTAAATACAAGGGCATGAAAGTGATGAGAAAGGAAGGCTGCAGTGGGATTCAAGAGAAGGGAATTGCATTTCTGTTCCTTTGCATCTTTGCTCTGAGAGATCTGTCCCTCTCCAGCAGGTTCAGGGTAGAGATTGGTTGTAGGCATCTTTACCATTTGCTTCTAGGAATGTAAATGACTAATGTAGGGTGACATCCATCATCTTTTCTCTTTCCCCTCTTCCTTCCCTCCCCAGACGTGCCCCTTTTCCGAAGGGAAACAGTAGGGTTGCCATAAATAGAGCCGTGCGTCCTGGCAACACTGATGTTTAATTAATGAGCGGCTCGGAGCGCTCCGCGGCGCTCGGCTAGCGCAGCCAAACAGCAGCACGGCAGTGCGGTTTCTCCTGCTTTGATGTTGGAAAACTGCCGTCTTTGGAAGAGCCTCTGAGGAAATGATCAAGACATGAAGGGGAAACCCTTAGAACTGAGTCCTCTGGAGAAGACTTCCTACTGCCTTCCTCACTTCCCTGCAAGACAAGGATTCACTTTCCATTTTCGCTGTAAAACCAGTTGGCAGCACAACACAGGCGACAGTTTTTGATCGTGGCTTGCCTAGAAATAAGTGTTCTGGGGAGGTGAGGTGCTGAAATTTGGTCTCCTGAGCTCCGCTCCAATCCCAGATAACGGTTGTCCCACAAAGAGCCAGTGTTGCACCATGCGGGCCACAAAAGCCACCCGTGGGTTCTGCCTGCTGGACTTTCTGGCTTGCGCATGGAAAATCATCCCTGGAGCACTGTGCTCTTCCAGATTACGAAGCAATCGTGCTCGTGCACGAGGGCAGCGAGGCTAGGATAGAAAGGACAACCTTAGACTGCTTATTCAGTTTACAACTTGGTTTTTATATCCTCCTCAGGGTTGTGAGGCACAAGAGCACTGGAATACGGTCAGCGGAGTGGGCTGAGGTGCTTGCCAGGAATTTGCCCTCAGTATAAGGCTGGCCCCCTGTTCAGTGACTTGAGCCTTGCCCAGGATGCTTCAGCTTCATGCTCATCCCTGCTGCTCCATCGTTAGCCTAAGACTCTAACTGAAAATGCCGTTTAGGCCAAAGTGTCAGCAGTTTTGCACGTTGTTCCCTTGTCAAGCAAATAACTTTTGAGGGGGAAGAAGAGATACTGGCCTGTAAGCCACACATGCAAGTCATTAACTATGTGACTTTCAACCATCTCCTTTGTACAACAGATCTGGGGCCAAATGCATGTGAGTCCACAGAATTGACTTGATTCAGTCGACCAAAATTATAGGCTAGCTGTAGTTTTCCCTTTTTTTGTTCATGGCAGAGTTTTCATGTGGTCGCAGTACACAGTCACATGATTTGCAATCAGATGGATTAACCACTGACTTATGCTACACATAAGAGTTATAAATGCACACGCATCCCTTCCAGATGCTCGGCAGTGGCAACAAGGCATCTTTAAGATGGATTAGTGAGGCCATTTTCCGATAGAAAATCTATGTGTGGGACTGCAGCCCTCTGAAATGATATTTTAGGAGAAATTACAGCAATGATGTTCTTGACAAGGCCCTATAGCTATTTATAGCGACTTCTGTCAGATTTGGGGTAAATTTCTTTTCTCTCTTCCGACCACATTTGCTGCAGGATTCTTCTGGTGAGTTGTGGGCAGGCAAGGCTTTGCATGAAGGCATCTGCACAGTGGCAACACCCTGTAATTACATGGGAAGGGATCTCTGTCCTGTGATTTCGCTGCGGGATGTGTTGCCAGGCGCTCTGCCGAGCGGGGCCGTGGAACGTGCGGGGTTTGCACCGACCTGCGCCGCGACGTAGCGAATGACTGCTCAGCCCAAAACTTGTCTCGTCCCTTGGAGCCCTTGCAAGTAAGGCCGTGCTAGCCAGCCCTTCCCTTTTCTTTGCCAGGGAGACTTTGAAAAATTAACCTTAGGCCAAGGATTCACAAATGATTCCAGTGCTGTGAAAAGCAGCGCTCGCTTTCACTACTTAGCTTTTGGCTGAAGATTTTCCACATTCAGCCACTGATCTGCTGGCTTGGCTGCTGCTTCCTTGATGCTTCGCAAGGGGTTCTCCCCTTCCTAGATCCTGTCCCCTTTGCAGCCCGCGCTGTTATTCAGGCACATCATTTACCATGGTGGCATCCCACTGACTGGAATACGTCGTATATTTATTAGGATTAATCACGTGTCACCAATCAGAAGATGCTCAGCGAGGAAGCCCAGTTTGCTTTCACCACATGAGGAGTCTCCTGTGTAGTAATTAAGTCCTCTGAAATTAAAAGGCAGATGTAAAACACAGGGGCGGGCAAAGCAGAGCAGCCGCGGAGCCGTCTCTGTGTCTGTGATGTACTTTGCTAGAGGGGCTGTGAGCATCCAAGCTGGCCTCGGTCACATCACTGAAGCAGACAGGAATCTTTCTGATGGTTTTCCCAAGCTTTGGATCAAACCCAGAGACTGCAGGGCTATGGGGTTTCATTCTTGCTTTAATTTTCCTGGTATGTAGTATTTGCAGATGCCACAGGTGAGTGGATAAGGAGCAGTTCAGCAAGACTTGAACAGTGATTGTGGCCCAGGAGAAGCTTATCCTGGAAGTAATAATAAGCATTGAGAGAGACTTTTAAATGCAGCCTCAAGGCCACTTTGCAAGCAGGTAGAGTGATTTGTTTTCCTCTCTGAGCCTTTCTGATAAATGGGAGCCACAGAGCACAATGCAGGTATCTAATTGTGTACAATTTCTTTGGATTTGATATTTATTAATAGGAATCTGTACATTCCTCATTGCTTACCTTCATTTCCAAATGAATACTTGGATTGTGGTCATTTTATTATTATTATTATTATTATTACTATTTATTTTATTTTATTTTTATGTTTTTAATATGAGCTTTTGGGATAGGTGTTTGCTCAAGCTAGGGCACTGCTTTAAATCCATGTTCTGTCTTGTTTTCTTGTTGAAGACTCAGCTTCTGATAGCACCCTGCAAGAGGGCACCCTCTTGGGTCATTTTCTGATGTTTATTCGGGTTGATTGTCTAATTCTGCCTTCCCATGATTGAAGCAGGTGACTTTCACAGGTGAAGTCTCATTAGCAGTAATCATAATGGGGAAGTTAATGTTCTTGAAAGCTGCTTTCCTTTAAAGATGTCTTCTATGGGATTCTGCCAGCAGCTGTTGGGAGTAGAGGTCAACCCGGGTGCCGTACCCAAAGCAAGCAGCAGGAAAACGATGCAGGATTCTTGCATACCATTGCTTTGGATTTGGTATGGGTTAATGGGAAGCCATGCATTTCTCCTGCAGCTTACCAACAGGCGTTATTAAAAGCTTCTGACCCTGACAGACCAGCAAACTCTTGAGTCTTTCCAGCTCCTAACACTCACGTTACGTCTGTGTAGACTCACGAGATGAAGTTGGAATCTAAAATGGATCACAGCCAATTTTAAGGCCTCCTTGCCTTGTCTTGGTGCTTTAAAATAAGTATAAGTAAAAATCGGGTGTCCCAGCTGACACGTGCCAAGTCAGCAGAGTTCCCTTTTAACGTGAGAAGTGTGACCTCATCTGCTTTCCTATCAGTGCATGTTCCTCAAATGCCTTTTCTTGTTTTTCTTTTTTCTGCCTTTTCTCTTCTTTCTTTCCTTCTCTCTCACAGATCGCATCAGGACTGACCTCAAGAGAAGCTGAGTCTGATGCATTTACTTGTTTCAGTGTTCACCCACTGGAGGCTAAGGCTGTTAACTGCTAGACGAGTAGTTGTTGCTCCAAGGTGCGCACTAATCGGGCACACGAAGGCAATGTGTTACTGTGGGAAGCTCCTCGTGGGAAGACAAGGCAAGGAAGGCTCTTATCATAAATCACTCCAGGGTTTTTTCTTTTTTGCCAAAGTGCGGAAGAGCCCCTTGGAAGACTGGGCCCAGCATTTGCCTTGATGACTGGAGCTATAGGTTGTCAAAACAGAGTGTTTGCCAAGGCAGTGGGGTGTCCCGCGGAGAGCACAGGTTCTATCTGTGGAGAACAAAATCTTGCTGAGTTTTGTGGATTTACTGGCAGCGATGGACTCCCCATCTTGTGCGACGGAGGCTGTCTCCAGGGGAGGCATTTTGGCACGGAGGGGCCGATACTGAGCGCTCCTCGGCCGCGTCCTCCCTCCCTCGCCGGAGCCGCTGCTGCCGCAGGTCATCCAGCAGCGGGAGCGCCGCAATCTGTTCTCCTCATTCATGTCCCCGGGTGCTTTTGGACAGCCTGCCCGTGTGACCTGCGCTCACCCTCGGGGAAGCTACTTGCGAGGCCGTTTCGTAGTGTCCCTGAGAAGAAACCGCGGTCCCTTGGGCGGCATTGCCGTGGTTCATGCTTTACTCTCAGGTCAGCAGATCTGACTTAAATAGGAAAAGATTTAGAATTTGAAGAGCATTGGCTTCTATTTTTTCACGCGATTGTAGGAAGGCTGCTTCTCTTTTCTTCCTTTCAAAGAAGCAAAACAACACGCACATGCAACCCCAAATTTCACAGTCATGTAAATGAAGCTTTTACTATTTTTGCAGGGTTTTTTTCCCCCCCCCCCCGCTGAAAAACAAGCTGCATGAACAGACCTACAGAAAGCGCAGCCCTCGGAGGCGGGCAGGGGAAGCGCCCGGCCGGCCGGAGCCGCGCTGCGGAGCCGCACACCTGCCTCCAGCTGCTCCCGCCGCCGTCCCCAGCGCGCGCGGCCCCGCTCTGAAGTCCCTTCCAAGGCAAACAAGGAGCGATTTGGAAGTAGCACCTCAAGAGGAACCAGGCCAGGCCTCGCCGGCAAAGCCCCCCAGGTTCCCGCTGGACGGGCTTTATTTTCATTTCCCTGACCCGTTTGCACAGCAGTGGTGCTGATGGCCCGGCCTGCGTTGCGGGCCCACACGGAACAAGGCGGCCGCTGACCCCGCTCCCGGCACCTGCAGGAAACCCAACAGTGGGGGATTGTGCATCCCGGCGCAGCCGCTGCGTCCGCTCCTCCTGGCTCCCTCTTCACACGGGAGCTCCCTCGTAGCGGGCTGGGGCTCCGCGAGGTTTCTTGGCCGTTTACTAGAAAACATCTCTTTTTTCTTTTTTTTTTTTGTATTTTTCCGACCATGGAAGAGAGAGAACGATGGCCCCGCGGATAAAAGGCCCCTTTGTGCAGCTCCACTGTTGTCTCCGAGGCAGGCTCACCCGCGGAGATGCAGCCCCGTGCCCTGTTCGGGCAGACTTTGCGGCGTCCCTTTCACCGACTTTAAGGCATCCCCTTATTATTGCAGCTTCTCTTGCCCCACTACTTATTTATTCATAAATTATATTTTTGCCAGGGAAAATACTTTGATGCCCTTCTGATGGCGCAGGTACAGGAGAGTGAGCTGAAAAAAAGAAGAAGAAGAAGAAAAAAAAAAAAACCCAAACCCTTAAGCAATATTTATGGACTTTTGAAAGTTGAGATTCTTGGAAAAAGCACTGCATTTCTTTTCACATACTTTCCAGGCTGAAATCTTTTGCTAATTTATCCCATAGTTTGCCTGTATAATAATTATGCAGCTCTTATATGTGTTAGCAAGAGAAACAGAAATGTAGATTTTGGTGAGTAAACTAGGGAAGCGACTTGAATTTTCCCATTTCTTCCTGCACGTTCACTTCCCATAGGACCAGGAGCGAGTGGCAAAATGCTGGTTGCTCTTCCAGCCCTTGGTCTGACCTGCTGTTCAGCTGCTTTGCAGTCGCTTCTGCTGTCCCATTCAGATGGAGTTTGATCTGGGTTTTGCTTAGGCACAGGAATACAGAATTCCCATCAGTCTTAAAGGAAAGATGGGGTCAGATGGGCCTTTCCTTCTGGTGATTCCAGAGCTTTTCCTTTCCGCCATCCTTGTTTGCTATTTCTGCATAAACTAACTGCCCTTATAGTTCGTTCACTGGACAATACATTTTATTATACTTAATATGATATATTTTGTTTGATACGATATACTTAATTCAGTCCTGCCTGCTCAGAGAACTCCCTGGAATAACTCTTCTCCATTGACTCAGGTGGCTAATGCTGCTCTTCCAGAGGAGTTTGCCTCATTTGTCAGTCCCTCCAGAAGGTGCAGATCCGCTCTCATAGCTAAAGCTGCCGATCCATGTCTGCCTGAGCAAATTTTAAGCGCTGCATGCATTTCTGTTTTTAATAAGCTCCTTTTAATAAGCTCCATTTTAATGCTAACAGCATTAATCGAAACTCGTACTCGGAGCAGGCTGTTCTCAGCCAGAATATTGTTTTCAAACTGAGGCAACACCCTGTTTACACAGATAAGCAAATTCACAGTCCACAGAGCTTCTTCCAGCCGGAGCAGCCGTTGAGCGCTCCGCAGCAAGGGACCACGCGACACATGTTTCCCAGACACAGCAAACAGTTCTTCTTCTGAAGAGCAACCAGCCTTTTCTCTTATTTCTGTTTCTGAAGAGTTGAAAGCTGGAACATCTGCCTCTTGGCCGGCCATTCTTTCCCACAGACACTGCTGCTCAGGTTCAGAAAAGTTTGGGGAGGTTAGAACAAACTTCCCTCCAGCACCGCGTTTGATGCCCTTGTGTCTCCATGTCCCACGCTTGGGAGCCACGGCCTCAAGGAACAGCCTTAGTGGCTACGGGGGCCGTCCCCAGGGTTATCCCTGCGACACGGCTATGAACTGGAAGGCAGCGAAACGCAGAAGAGTTTCAGCCCTTGGCAAAAGGCGGCGGGCACCTCCGCGCCGCGTCCCTGCCGTGGTCGTGCTCTGCTGGCTTCTGCCAGCCGCGGTTTCATGGGGCAGCACCGGCCCGTGCTCCTCGTTGCTCCTGGGCTCCAAAACACCAGCACTGTGCACAGATGGGGTGTTAGGGATCAGAGCCGCAAGATATCTTAGTGCAGGGAAAAAAGAAGCAAATGCACTTTTTATATACACACACACACACATATATATTATATTTGTGCATTTGTGTTTGTTAAGACAGAGTTTTTCCTTTTCTCTCTTGGTTTGCACTTGCCTTCAGACCACATCCTGCTTGGTTTGGATAGATTAGGAGGAGGCTAAAGGCTGCAGTGGTCTCCGTAACGCGGTGTTTTTCCTTCTTTTGTGGAGGAGAGCGTAAAAGATGCCTGCTTTGCAGAAAGCCGGTTAGCGTTTTGGAGCATAGGAAATGGAAACTGAGGTAATTTCCAATGTACTGCAACTTGTAGAAGCACTTCAAAGTTCGGATAAGGGAGAGGTTGGTGTTCACAGGCCAAGCTGTGAGGAGGTGTGCCTGGCCGGCTCTCGGTTCAGTTTAGTGGTGCTTCAATATCTGCTAAAAGGAAAACATATTTCTTCTCCAGTTTCCCCTTTCTCTTCCCCCCAAATCAAATTGTGCGAAAGGTAAAATCCCTAACTGTAAGTCTATTTTAAATGCTATTTTCACTCTCCTCTAGCCAAAAGCACAGGTCAGCAATTTATTCTTACTTGCAAAGCAGAAATGGTAATAGCATCTGTTTTAAAGATCCAGGGGTGAGGGCCTTGCTCTGACTACTGTTGCCCGCTGGTATTTCTATTAGATGTAATGTGATCTGCAGGTGGCAAATAAGGCCAAGCACTATGCAAGAAAAATAAATGGCTGCTCATTAAAAATGTATTTTAACTCATAATGTATTTTAAACCTGTCTCCTTCAGCCTACTTGTGCTTGGACCCTCGGGTCCCCACCTATGAAAAGAGCTTCCTCAGGGAGTTACTAACTGTCTCCTAAATATTGCCCACCTTTTCTTTCCCGTCATCTCCCCTCAATCTGGAGTGCATTTAAAGTGCTTGTGTTACAAGACTGTTTCGCCAGACAGTAGAGCTGGCCCCTTCATTTTCTCATGTATTCCGTCTCCTCAGCTACGCTTAACTTGTGTGTGGCTCCATAGCAAGAGCTTCTAAGTAAGCTGAATCGTGGCGTGCTTGGGTTTATTTGCTATCTTGGAGGTCGCAGCCCTGCAAAGTCCTTCGATGCCGTTAAAATGCTGTTGAAATTAATATTTGCATGTGCTCACCTAAGTGCTTCAGGAGGAACCTGCTATTTTCAGAGTAGTAGTGCTCGCCTAAGGATATAGGGAAGGCAAGGGCTTAGGAAGAGTTTTCTTTAGATAACTGCCACACACCTTGAGATCAAGCTCCTCCTGAATACCTGCTGCTTTTCCCCCTGCTCACGGATATTAATTGATGCTATAAGCAAAAATAACCCTCTCTATAAACTTTGCGTCACAGACGAAAGGCCCAGGTCCTATGGGCTCATTTGCTGTTCTTACTTGTAGTGTTAACACCAGAGGGAAAAATGCATTCATTTTTCCAGCTTTAGTGCTGATGCTGTTCATGGTCTGCCTGCTTCATGCGTTACGGCTCTGATGAGCTTCTCAAACCCGTTCCAGCCCCTGCGAGCTGGATCAGTGCTCATAGGTGTCAGTGGGAGCGGGGCTTCTGCCTTTGCTTAGCTTTGAGACTGTCTCCTAGTGCCTATGAAAACACAAGCACAAGGATTTTGATGTCTGTGCCGAGGGCTTGCTGGGAAGCAAACCTAGTCTGAGGAACATGTTCAAATGCATGAAATAATGCACATGGGAATGTCTGGCGCTTTGAAGGTTTGTCCTTACAACTTGAAAGCTCCCCAATGGGAGCAGACCCGGCTTGGACAGCGCGCAGCCTCCATGTGGAAATTCTGCACGGAATATTTTGGGTCCATTAAGTTTAGGGTGCAAAACCTTTGTGGCTGTATGAGCCAGTATTTTAACTGGATGGTTTTAGTAGCTTTTGAAGCCCGGCTGGAAGAGCATGCAGTTGGGTGCCTCCAGGAAACCCAGTACAAAAATCAGTCTAGTCTGGCTCTTGCACACCCTAAGGCTACTGAAGTATAAGCATACTGTAAGCAGGAGGTATGTGTAATTTGTGCCTCCTTTAAAATCCTTTTATACTCCCTGAACAGTATATAATGGCATTAATATATGTGAGAATCAAGTCCGCAGTGTTTACTGAAATGATGGCAAAGGAAAGCTGTGTTTGTATTTTTCCTGCCTGAACAGCTTTTCAAATACCTCTTTTTCTTTCATGAATCTGAATCACGACATAAAGATCCTACACTTTTGTTTCGCTAGTTTGAATGCACTGGATGAAACGGCCCCTCAGGGGCTATTCCAATTACCCGGGTACGCAGGGGGCTGCAGTGGGGCCGGGTGATTAATGGGGTTTGTGCCACCAGCAGGAAGGGCAGCCCAGTGTGTGCCGTATTTGTCAGCGTATGGATTTATAGGAAGCAGAGGGTACCAGGGTGTGCAGCTCCCCACGGATTTGCTGTTTAGGTTCGGTATAGAAAAATTGCCTCAAGATTATCCAAAGTAGCTGAACATCTAGAACGTGAAGTCAATACAGTCACCAAATTGAAAAGGAAACAGCGTAGTACACTCAGCACGTCGAGTTCCTACCTGTGTTGGAAGGGCTCAGAAGCTGATTTTCTTGCCATGTTTATCCCTATCTAACTTTCCTACTTCCCGTGTTTCTGAGTGTCAGCTGATTTCAAGTCTGTGGAAATTAATGCAAGTTTTGAATTAGTTTCCATGTTCTCTGCATGGAAGAAATGCATTTACTGGAATCCCCCGGTAGAAGTGCACACCGAAAGGCAAACATGGATGGCAGCAGAACTGGAAAAGTCTAGGGTGTAGCTGAAAACACCAACAAGTGCTGGGATTCAGGATGAATCAATTATTCACAGTGTTTTCTCTCCTCTCCTCTCCTCTCCTCTCCTCTCCTCTCCTCTCCTCTCCTCTCCTCTCCTCTCCTCTCCTCTCCTC
>JAWLRI010000274.1:5564140-5593382 GCA_034781795.1 Crypturellus tataupa
CTCCTCTCCTCTCCTCTCCTCTCCTCTCCTCTCCTCTCCTCTCCTCTCTTCCTTTTTCCCTTTTCAAACACAACCGGTTGCCTTAGTCCTTCCACGTATACACACTCCCGAACAAGTGTGTATGGGGCGTCCAAACGCACCCCATGTTTCAGATAGCCCATCTGCGGCTCCCCAGAGATTTGTCTGCTTCTCTCTATAGGAAGCAACAGATGCAAATAGTTCTGTGATAATCAAAGCATTGGCATCTCCCAATACTTATCTGCTGTAAAAAACACATTATGGAAGATTGAAATGAGAAGGATAAATGGAAACGTATGGGCTTGTCTTCTGTCCCAAACGGTACTTTTCAGCTGTTAAGCTCTATTGGCCTCCTCAGCCTCCCCACCAAGGTGTTCACTATAAATTTGTCATGTCCCTTCTACGGGGGTTTAAACCTCCCTTGGTGCCACCTGCGAGGAGTCAGAGCATTTTTTTTCTTGGAAGCTTCTAGAAGCTGGAAGGGCAGGATGTGAGTGTTACCTTCCCTGGTAAGACCCATGCGGAGCATTCCCGGAGCCACCGTCCCACTTGCACCCTCCATCAGCCGCCTCCAACATCAATATTGGGCTGTGCAAAGCGCTTGACTTCGCTCCAAGTGCGGTGGATGCACTTACGAGACGTACCTAAATTTTAGAAGAAGGACATGTTCATTCCTTGTTCTTTGGGGTGAGTCACAGTCCTTTAATACAGCTAAGTCTTTCTGAACCAATGACTTTTTGTCCCTATTGTATACAGCTAAGCAGCGTGTCCACATAGGTATTTTTTGACTGGCAAATGTGGATTTCACCTGTGCTCACCAAGACAGGTGAATTACATGTGGCTCTCTCAAAAGCAGTGGTATCAGCAACTGTTTTGGGCAGGAATGTGCAGGTCCATAAGGGCCAGATTTTTGGCTGAATGGATCGGGCACAATTCCATTGGTTTTGGCAATGGAGTCTGGTGTTCCATCTGTAGAAGGTAAAAAAACTCTTGAATCCTTCATTAAAAAGGTCCCTTGAATGTGACTCTCATTTCCCATCAACCAGCTAGAAAGATGAACTCGATGTTGCTGATTCCTCCCAGTTGTAGTAATCATAAATCAAATTACCCAAGTTGTAAATATTTTTAGGCCCCAAAGATATAGGTGAATGTGCCTTCTAAACACCATTTTAAATTTCAGATTTTCCACCTTTCACATGTAAGAGGTCCTTCAAAACTTACAGATGTAAAGGACTTGCTTAATACTCTGTTGAGTTAGAGGCAAAGGAGGAGTGGTAATAAAGAGCCCTTTGGGAAAGAAATTTCCTGTCTGGGGGTTTGATGTTGTTTTCATTTCTTTATAAGAGAAGAATTTATCCAAGTCTCCTCTGAGGCAGGAAGATTTGACAAAATTAAAAAGTTCAGAGCTTCTTAAGAAGGTTTGAGCGGATTTATGGGTTAATGAATGAACGCTTATAGGTGTTTAGAAATGAATCACGGGATGAAGAATGAAAAGAAACTATGTTGACAGGTGAGGAGGATCAAAGGGCTTTAGTTTTGAGGAGGAGACCTCAAAAGTGTACCTTTAACATAGAACATTTCTATTTAGATAGTTTGGTTGATTTCTTGGCATCCATAAAGCAATTTTGATAATGTATTCTCCGCCTGCCTTTCATTTAGGGTTGATTTACGGCTGATTGTATGTGAGCGCTACTTTCGGAGATTGATTTTATAAGCGGAAGAGACTTGAAAGATACCCTTTGCATTAAATATTGTAAATAATAATGTCAGATTTGCCAGCTTTTTTAAAAAAAATGAGTGGCTCATACTAAGCAAGTCAAGGTATTTGTTTAAAACCAACTAGTCTGAGGGATGATGAATCCCTTATTCAGGTGTATAGCACATACCCCAGGCGGTATCTAAGTGTGGCTGTGATGTGCAGTGTTCTTGCTCTATGCCAGCAAGATTCTTTTTTGTTGTTGTGTTGTAGCTGCCCTTACCTGGCCTCGCAGACTCATAAATCATTTAAAAGGAGGTGTTCTGGACGTAGGAAGGAGCAGCATTTCGAGATGGTGGGGTGTATTGCAAAAGTCTTCTGGCTCTTCGCAGCAACAATGCTGAGGGTACAGAACTGCAAAATGAGTAACACATGTTTTGATGGAATTAAACGCAAAATTGGAAAAGGAAACATGTCTGAGTACAGCAGCAGCTTGCCAGATAAACCATTACACTCTAGAAATCTGCTGCTGTCAAAGTAAAAAATATCTTTTGAAAGAGCTCCATCTTGTATTGTTTTAATTTTCCCCATATTTAAAAAAAGAAATAGCACCTGATTTCAGCTGAGGAAAACCAAGCATGCACGCAGATAAAAAATATATAAACTTTCCTATCTCGCCTGCCTAATAATCTCTATGTGAAGCACTTAGTTTTTCGCGTGTGGGCCCCAGAGTGCAAGAACCCTTCTAAGTCCACATTCATCCTCCCAGTTCTGTGCTTTTTTGCACTGGAGAAGCATGTCAAGAAGAACTGCCTTCTGCCAACCTACTCTTTCGTTTGGATAGTAAAGCATGTCAAGGGTAAAGAAACAGAGGAAGAGTAGAAATTAAGAGAACAACACGTCCCACCAAGAGGTAGGGTAAAAAATAATCCCGTCACTGATTTACTCCATGACTTGCATCTCAGCAGCACCATTAGAGCCCATTGATTCTGTCCTTTCAAGTGTGACACAAAAAGTCATCTCCTTCAGCCAGAACTGCTACCTAGTGTGTAGCTGTTCTCCACGTGCCTTATTGCCACCTTGAATTCAGCACTGATAATGCATAATTCAAAAACTAAACTGGTAAATTTACAGAGCCCTGAAGAGGAATTGGACTAGTAATTCTGTTGTTCTTGGCATTCTCCTACTTATACCCACCCTGCTTAAGTCAGCTGTATTTCCCTGTACATGTTTTGTTGGGTTTTGTTTGCTTGTCTTGAAACCATCAGACTTTTTCCTAGTACTCATTAACAGTCAGGAATTAAAATGGCACATGGATTGTCTTGGGAGAGAGGGAAAAGAGAGGGGTGCCTGGCCAATCTCCAGCCACTCATCTATCTGAAAAAAATAAAAATCTGTTGTGAATATTAACTGAATAAGCTTTGCTTTTGGTGTAGAGATGAACCACCAAGTGAAACACATTCTCACACCGTCTGCTTTGGTGCATAGCTAATGCGTGGCCTGTAGCATTGGAGACTGGTCAGACAGAATTGTTCTTGGTGCAGTTGGCTTGGATTAATACGTGTCTAATGGCATTTGACTGCATTACTATTATCTGCATAGGGCCCATACGACCCATGATCCATGGAGAATCCATAGGCTCCTGAAGGAGCGACTGGAGATGTGCAGGATACATAAGGGCCTTCCAAGAGGCATCTCTCAGGTGACATTGTATCGAGGCAATTGAATCTTGCCTAGCCGGTATTAAAACCTGGACGTCATAATTTGTCTCAGTTTCAAATAAAACCCTGTCCCAGGTGGAGTTGGAAAGATTGATGTAATCTAAATATGCTTTAATGTAGGAATTGATGCATACACGTATGTTTCCATCCCTCACTTGTCTCTCGCTTTTGTTTCCAGTCCATAATCTTCATTCGTGACCGGAATTCTCGTCGCCAGGAGGTGTCCGCGTACATAGACTACGCACACAGGCTGACAACAGATGACTTTGAAGTCTACTTCAATGGGAAGAAAAGACTTTTCCCACGGAGCACTGATCTCAGGTATTTACCTACACTTTTTTTTTTTCATTTATTTGCATTTAGACAATATGTATATACAAAGAGCAGGTGCTTGAAATGTTTTTGACTGGAAAGGTGGTTTGTAAAACACTTTGTCACTGGAAGGTAATTACCAGGGATCAGTTATGAAGAATGGGTCTAAGGAAGGACCCTATGAGTTGGATTTAGTCATCCCAGCAGCAGACTTTGCTTCAGAAGTGTGCAAAGGGCAGAGGTCTTCTAGTGGCCAGTACGATGGTGTTTTCTACCCTCTGATAAAAAGGTGCGAAGAATAAAGTAGTTGATCCATTTTCTTCATCTTCAGTGAGAATGGTTTTCTGTAATCTAAATAATCACTCTGGAAGCAATGCAAATCCCTGCAAATATGGTTCAGTCAAATTTTGGTATGGGTTACAGAGAGAAAAAGCAGGATGGAGTGTAGGAGAGGGCGAGCTTGCTCTTGAAATTTTGTGCTTTTGTTCCTGGGACAGCAGATGTCAGCAATGAGGCAAAGGAGCACACTGGAGTCTGGGAGCATTACAGCGATGGGAAGCAAAATTCCCTATTTTACACTTTACATTTTTAAGTCATAAGGATGAACGGTTGGGTTTCATTTATGATTGAATTAAGAACAGCAATGAACATAATATTGTGATTGCTTTGCTATATATTTGGATTCTATCAGTGACTCCGAAGCCTTTTCAGTCATCAATGTCATACGCAATGCAAAATGTCACCACTGTATCCTGTAGTTGTGCAAAGTCCTTTTT
Source organism: Crypturellus tataupa (assembly GCA_034781795.1). Classification (NCBI taxonomy): domain Eukaryota; kingdom Metazoa; phylum Chordata; class Aves; order Tinamiformes; family Tinamidae; genus Crypturellus; species Crypturellus tataupa. Next base: position 5,568,664 of record JAWLRI010000274.1, read on the forward strand.
ATTCTGTATTGAAAAAATGCCACATTGGCTGGTTCAATCACTTTTTCTATCCCTTGTGTAAAAGCTGGGATGAACTGCAAGCTCTTCATGGACTATTCAGTGTGTTCAATTACGGCTGAGGCATTAGGGCTCGCGTTAGTGACGATGACCAAAGGGCCACCGACATGAGTGTCCTCCTGCTAGTATGGAATATATCTGTTACAAAAAAACGCTCACAGATGTCTTCTTCTGGAGGAAAGTTGAAATGGGCAGGCTGCGGACCTTGGCACGTTGCCTTAAATCTTGTGGTTTTCTTTAGCGAAGCTGGTAGGCAAGGGCAGATAGCTGTGTGGTTCTGCTGATGACCATGTAGCACAGCAAGAAAAGATGCAATGGGCACAAGAAAAGGTAGATGATAATTGTGACTTGACCCCAACAACCTTTTAAATACAAAACTCATCTGATCTGTTGAACTTCAGCTTTATGTCACAGGATATTTTCAATCATAAGATCGTGGTTTGTATCCGGTATAAAAAAAAAGGATCAAAAAAAAAGGTTTTAAAATAAAAGATTGTCCATTGTAATAAACAAACAGTGATGAGTTAGAGTGTATCCCAATGTGGATCTCTCTAAATATGAAATGTAGCTTGTTTTCCAGATTATGGCAGCAAACTGGGTCTAAATGCGCATTTATTATCTAAAGCGAAATGGCAAAAATCTTTTCTTAGACAGTTTCTGTAATTTCCACACATTTTTAATACTGCTTTTTAGCCTTTTTTAATTAAATTGCTTTTCATTTTATTATGTGACTGATTTTTCCTCCACTATGCATTCAGTACAATGCACCACTCATAGTTTCTTCTTAGTTTCTAATTTTTATAGATTTTAAGTCCAAGAGAAAGAATGACAAGGACCAGCTAACATGATCTCCTACATATCACATACTGTAAGAATTTAGTAAACCCTGAATCTAGCACATGGGTAGACGTGAATAAATCTTGTAGAATGGCATCCAGTCGTGATTTAAAGACTCCAATCAGCAGAGAATTTAGTGTCCCTGAAACCTTTTTCACTGCATAGTTCTTTCTATTTCTTCTTTCTATATTTCTATAGTTCTTTCTATTTCTTCATTTGAATCTATATTTTAACTTCCATTATGGATTTTCTCTTTGTATATTCGATTAAATAAAACTTCACTATTAGATAAGCTGTGATTTCAGCAGCGGTGCTCAAAGCTACCGTTAGCCATTCTTCAACTATCTAAACCGACTGATTTTTCATGCAGTTGATTCTACATTTTATGATGATGTTTCATTCTGACAGCCTTCTTTTTCTGTCTCTTTTATCCCTGTCTTCTTCAAAGTGCAGCAAAAATGCTGCATGTGAGGGGCACTATTCTGACTGTATTTAGAATTGCATGACTTCATCTTTTAATCTCTTGGCTAACTTGAAATCTAAGTCTTTTCATCACATTCTTCTTCTTCTTTTTGAATACTTCTGTGTTTAGGCAGGTAAAAAAAAAAACTCTTAATATTCTTATTATTGCAGGGGTGTAGCCTATATCTGAAGCGTAAAGAACAGCTGTGGGTTTTGGTCAAGAATGGTTGTTTCTAAAATCTGTCATATCAATTTAGATCGTTCCCGAATGCTGCCTTCTTTTTTAAGGAATTAGTCTCTGTGGGAAATGGCCTCACTCAGAGCTTTACGAAGCACTTGGTCGTATTTACTTTTAGTCATCTGAGAGACTGAAGTGCAAATTTTGGATTTTGTGGGCGGGTCAGTGTCTCAGGCAAAGCTGTCAAAAATATTTTTTTCCTATTGAAATTGATCCTTTGCTGCAGTACATTTTTTCATTAGCTGTCTCAAGTTGTCAAGAGATACTAAACTCGAGCTTAAGTGCCCTCCAAATCTAATTCTTGTTCTCAATATGAAACAGAAATGCTTAACCATTAAGTTTATGTGACGTTCATACTTCAAATCCGGCGGGTACTTTCAGAGGTTACTGTATTTGAGCTACGTGGTTCCTCAGAGTATTTTTGCCATTTTATTGCATTGGCCTATCGAGGGAGCATTATTTATATGATATAATCCTCATTTGGTTCCAGTTTATTAAATGAAAGGAATGTGTTAGGCAGTAAGTTAGTTCTTAAGAGGTCTGGAATCTGGACTGTAATTGAATCCATTCCCTCTTGGCTAATTTATGTAATCTGATGAGAAACAAGTGTAATACAATTTGTTCAAAGAAAATGGAGAATGTTCACTCTATGGAACCATACCAAAAAATTCTGCTGAATTAGGACAGCAAAAGCTTCATTTTGGGTTGACTCTGATCAGCTCTGCTTGGACTATCTCAATTCCATTTGTGAATGAGGATTAAACACGTGTTCCGGCAGGATGTGCTCTATCAGTTCTACTTGAACTCCTGCTCTGATTTTTTGCTATTTTTCTAGGTCAGTGCAGTCCATACCATTAGTTCAGGGGAAGACTCTAGAACCTCTGGTCTGAAATCCCCTCCTTATCTCATCAGCAGTGAAACTCGTTTGGTTTTGGCCCTGGCATTCACCAGGCCAAGCGTGGGAGGTGCCGCGTTGAGGGCTCCGCGCTGATAAACCTCGCCCGCGATAGAAGCGCATCGTGACACACTGGTACTTTCAACGCAGCGTGTTGGAGTTTGCTATAGGCAAGAACCACCACATCAGATCGTGCCCTCTGCTTCGTGTAGCTCAACCGTGGCCCCTTCCAGCTCAACGTGTGCGTAGGAGTTGGCAGCCGTTCGCTCCCTGGCCTTGGAATTCCCTCCCGTTCTGTTGTCAGGTTTACACCAAGATACCATCTGCTAATGTGCAAAGACCTGTAGGCCAAATTGTGGCCGGCAAAACGCTCCTGAGCACGAGGCAGCTGCTCCCTGCCTTGCCGTGCCCCATGACCCCCTAGATTTATCAGCAGGACGAATCCCAGGAGCGCTGCAGGGAGGGACAGGGAAGCGTTTTCATGTGCCCCTTGCGCCAGCTGGCGTGGGCAGCGATGCCGGGCCAGGCCGGAGCTTGCAGAGCCTCCCGCTCCTCCGGGAGCAGCAGCACCGCACTCCCGCGAGCCCCAGGTAGGAGCACTGAGGCCGCAATGACTCACACCCGGGGGCTTGGCAGGTCCACGGGGGAAATTCCTTGGGATGTATTGGGTAAAATGTGCTAGTTTTAAAGGATTGGATGAGGAAAAAAATTAATTTTACCCCCTCACAAAAAGTCAATGTGTTTTTTTCTTTTTTTTTTTTTTGTCGTTTATCATCGTATTTAGTGCTTACAAAACCATCTGGTTCGCTGATTCCAGCCACTCTGTGTGTGTGTTGAGTGCTGCTCAGGGAGGCCCAGACGGCTTGTGCTGCGACTTGGTGAGAATCACTTGCCAAGGGGGTGAAATTAGGGTGCCCTCTTCATGGAGAAGCCAGTGAGGGCTGGTGTCAGTTTAGGCCTGTCACCTGGAGGACAGGGACAGTTCGGAATTGCCACCTGGGTGGACAAGGCAGAGAGCAAATGACAGATAAACGTTGAAGTAGAAATCAGAGTTCCTCAGGTCTGGGTGAGCGAGAAGAAAATTCCATTGCTGCCAACTCAGTAAATGTTTAATTTGGAGATGTATACTTCCCCATCTGGCTTATATTTAAATACTGTAAATATTACTTCTTTCACTTTTAATTTCTTTCTTTTTTTGCGATTCAAACTTTAATTTATTAAGAAAGATAAAATCTCCGAAGGGGAGAGATTGGCTTTTTATAGCTTTGAACGAACACTGCAAATTGTTAAAATTTTAGGAGAAAGATGTAGGGGAAAGGCTATCTTGCCCTTTTTGTCAGTGTAGTAAATCATCACCTGAAACAACAGAACGGTAGGAAAAACGCCTTGGAAAACAGAAAGCACCCCAACGCTCCAGTGGAATGTGGCTTGGGTTACAGCTTGCACATGCAATTTGAGAAGCACAAATGATTCACCGCTGTTTACTCATGTGCAGACAGTGTTATGATGCACAGACAGATGCCGAAGGAAATGAGACCTAAACACGATGGTTCTTTCTCCTGCGGCGGATGAAAATGAAAAGAAATATTTCGCGCTGCTCTCCGGTGCATTCGCTACTTCCGAGGATGCTCTGCAGCTCACCGGATCCATTCCTGTGCATCCTGCCTCACTGGATAGCCAAGAATCTTCCCAGCAGCCTGAATTTGCTCTTAATGCGGACCAGATAAAAGAGTGGATGGGGAGAAGTGATGGGGAGAAGAGTTCAGGAAGCTGAGAAAAACAAAACAAAAAAGCACCAAATTTTACCAATCCACGACATGAGGGTCCCGGTATAACGTTAACCAGCTTTGACTCAGCAGGCAGAGCTTGAGTTTCTAGTGCAGCAGCTCACCTGGATACTGCTCCTTAGTCAAGTAGGTGTGAGGAGTATTTGTACTGAGGCAGTAGCGACCCGCAGCTTTGTGACTGCTCTTCTGGCAATGTGGTTTTAGTTCGTTTGGCTCTCAGTGTCACTCAGAACGGTGTGTGGGGATCGTGAGGTAGTGTGCGCTTTTTGCCACATATGGGTGTCTGAGAAACCACTTTCTCCTTAGAGTTAGACAAGGAAATAGCTGTGGCTGAAGTTGGTATGTCCAGAGTTTTTAATGAAGGCTTGTATGGAATTACTAGTGCTTTCTGAAGTTACAGTTTTATCCTAGTGAAAATTAGAGTAAAATTCTTCCATGTTGCCTTGATAAAATAATAGGTGTTGCTTGGCTTGTCAGTGGCTGTAGATAAAGCTGCACAATTGCAGCAGATGGTGTTAAGGTTTCATTGGATGATCACTAAGTCTTGCCAGAAGCAGAATTTCTCCTAGAAGTTCAACATGGTGAAACCCCATCCCTTGTGATAGGGAGCCTAGCTGTGTGCCTACCCTGAAAGACCACAGGTTGTTCCATGTGTTAATCTCCAGGACCTCAAATTGATACAGAACATTGCTGGGGTTCCCAGAGGTTGTTGGGGTTCTGATTCTTAGAAGATGATGGCAGCTTTACATCATGTTGCTGTTGAGAACGTTCTTGTCTGGGTTCCTTAACGCCTGGGTGTGGATTTTTCACTCTCTTTTGTGAGCTGTGTCAATGATCAAGTATCTAATGAATGAGGGATTTGCAGCTACATCTTCCACCTCCTTGCGTGAGGTCTGGGCAGTCAGGATTTTGAAAGAAATACTTGGTTGAAACATTCTCTACACTTGGTTGAAACATTCTCCAGTACTTCAGAGGGAACCTGCTTCTGTCTTGTGCCATGGCAGTGGCTTTTGCAAGCAATTTGATCTTGTACAATGAAGTATTTGGGGTTGAAAGTTGTTCGGTATCTGTGTTTTTCCTTCTTTTGGATTATCCTGATGTTGTGTGGTTTTCTCCTGTGTGACACTAGTTGATCTTTGTATAAAAACGTTTTACTGATAGAGTTATTTCATTGCTCATCCTCATGTTGCTTCAGTAAAGAGCAAATATATTCATGGAAATGAACAACTCATCTTTTCTGACGACAGTGTCATGTCCAAAGTTGCTTCATCAAAATCAAGTTGGTGTAACTTCAATCACTTTTGGTTTGCTCCAACAACCATCCTTAGAAAGGAATACACCTGTAAAAAGCTGTGCACACTGATTTGAGCGTGTTAATGCCAGTTTACTGCAGCACATGTTAGCATTAAAAGTCCATTTTGGGGGGTTTTAGGAAGTTAAGACAAACTCCTGACCTCTAGCAGAGATATGTGTAGATAAATAACACCTTTCTCTGTGATTCTCCTTTTTTTTTTTAATCTCTGCACAATCTTTTTTGTTTGTTTACATTACAGGATTCCTATTTACACGCCTAAAAATCTTAATGCGATATACAATAGTGATTTGATTTGTCAAAATATCCTAAAGGCACTCATGCTTGCGGAGAGGAGATGGAGGTTTGGTTCATGACTCCGTAAACCCTCCGGGTAATCCTAGGGGTTGTGTTTAAGTCTCATCCACTTCCAGACAGGGCAGAGTAGTTAATCACAGCAGAGGGGATTCCAAGAAGGAAAAAATGTGCTTCAGATTTCAAAAGCTGTAAACTTTAGAAAAGGTGTTGTGCCCTTTTCCCCCTTTTTTTCCCCCTCTATCACCCATCACACCTCCCTTCTCATTCAGGTGAGCCTGGTGGGGCTTGTTCACTGCAACTGGAGGCTCTCAGCCCCAGTAAATCCTCTTGGTGCTTCTCCAGGGGCTGAAGTACGAGACCAATTTAAGGCAATAATCTAAGGTCCTGCTGCAGTAGAGGTAGTGCACATCTGCGCGTGATGACAGCTTAACTGCAGGTACTCGCTGGGTCCCCCAGGTTGTGTTTACTTTGTCTCTGAAAATGACCACGAGCGAGGGAAGAGCCTTAATTCTCTCACTGATAGGGCATTTTTGGAGGATATGGTTTTCCTTTACTACAAGTTTTAAATAGGACTTCCCCCCCTCCTGCTGGCCCCCTTTCTCGATGAATGCCTGGAGACCCTGGATTTAGCATGACATTCCAACCTGCTCTAGTAACAAGGTTTGGATGTGGAGCGGCGAGCGGCGAGCCAAGCCGGAGGCTTCGCTGTGCCAGAAACACATTGTTTCAGCCCTCCGTCTGGGTAATGCACCTGCACCTCCACACGAGAGCCGCCGCCGAGCAAACCTCCCGGCCCTTCTGCTTCTCCTTACACCCCGGAGCAAAACCCCCCGGGTATGGATGGCACCCTCTCCTGCCCCGGTGTACCCCGAGGTTGCTGATACCACGCGCTCCAAGATGCTCCAAAGCTAAGATAAACATTCGCTGCTACGGATTTATGGCCTTCTGTGCACATGCAGATCACACATGTTGTAACCGCACTGAAAATATTTCCTGAAGAACAGCAGGAGAAAGGGTGGGAGGAAGACGGGCTAACGTTTAAGGTGGGGAAGGAAAGGTAATTTTTCTGCCCTTAATGCTCTTATGAGCTAATTGAGCCATTTAAAGCACTGCTTAGAAGTTAGTTTGGGGAGGGTAAATGCATCTTTTGCAACAGAACGTTCCAATCCAAAGTGTTAAATTCCGCTAAGCAGATGTGGGGAAAAATGAGCACATCAGTTATCATAATATTTGAGAATCCAGCACAAAACATTAGGGAGGAGAACAACTTATCTAGGTCTTCAATTTAAAATTGCCAGAAGTAAATAATCTGCTAGAAGTCTAAATCCTCCGCTGCTAAAAGCACAGTGCTCTTTGGGAACAAATACCTTCGTTTTCCCCTTGCGTACACACGTACGCCTGCACGTTCTGTCCTCTGAGAGAAGGTTCTTTCACTGAGCGCCTGGCTATCCTTGTTTTCCTCAGTCCTGCTCCATTCCTTTTATCCTTCACAGTTCATTACCACGTTATCTGTTGTTTTGCCCGGCAGTGGGGATGGCCACCATCACTTGTACATTTTCACTCCTCCCCATGTAATTTAAATCTCTGCGACGGCAGATGACAGTCACAGGGTTTTCCAAATATCTTCCTTCTGCCAAGGCTTGTGATCTTGGTCACAAGTGTTGCTGCCCACCCACTAGTTAAAATCAGAATCCTCTTACTCGAGGCACTTTATGAATATGTTCTTTTGCTAAGCCTGGAAAGGGCTTGGGTTTTGTTGTTACACTGTGAAACACAGCGCTCATACTTAAATAAGAGTTCTTACTACATTGTGCCTGCATAAGAGAAAACTTAACAGGATTTGCAAAGGAAAATTCTGAATATACTTGTTTCAAGGGGAAGAAAAATGCTATGGCCCAAATAAAAGTATTTGTGTTAACCTCTCTGGAACAGGGTTTTACTCATGTCCCACGGGAGCATGTCAAAGGCACAGTTTTGCTCCCTGTGAAATTTTGCAATGAGCCTGGCTGAGATGAAGACTATTTTTTTCTTTTTCTTTCTCCTGGAATCAGAGTCTTCTCAGAGATGAAAGTATCCTTCAAAGCAGCCTTGGAGAATTCACAGCAGATGGGATCCACTCCCATTCTCCAAAGGCTGCGAAGATTCTCCATTCTGTTCTTCAGAGTATTTCTCAAAACACAGAAAAGTGATGAACTTGTGATGGAAATTCAGAACTGTGGGGGAGTTTGTCTGTTTGTTTTGGTTTTCCTCTTCTTATCTAACTGGTGAGGGAACCAGCCTGGGCTCCAGGAAATCTTCACCTGCACACTAGGCTTTCCAAGACACCTGCTTTTCCATACTACTTCGCTAATGTTTTGTGTAATACTTTTTCTGTAAAATTATATTGCCGTGTTTTAGACAAGTTCAGATCATTGGCCCGATGCTTCCCCTTCTGGATTGCTTTCATCTGGAAGCAACTCCACCAAAAAATAGTGTCTTTTGACCTGTGAAGATCAGTGATACATTCATGGAGAACAGAGAACACACAGAGAACAGGGATTGTAAGTTCTTTTTTCACTTCTATCTCTGGCATTTTGTTGTTGCACTCGCACAGCTTCTGTCAAACCTGTCTTCCTAATAGAAGTGATATTTGATAGTGGAAGCCAACTCAGGCCCCATTTGCTGTTGTCACAGCAGTCATGAAATACTTTGGTTTTACACTCCATACCCATCAGTTTTTTTTGATTATTGTTGTTCTCATGCGAAATAATTGCTCTCTATGCTAATGGCTGCCCATTTACTTTTTACAAAATACTGTTAAACTTTTGCGTTCCATGTAACGGTGAACATCGTAGCAGTATGTGAACAATCCTAGGGAAAGAGCTTTCCATCGTCTTTGGAAACTCTTGACAGGGAACTCTGTGGAGCCCAGTGTAGAGCAGCCTTGGAAGAGCTACCTTGTGATCTCAGCAGAGCTAAGCCTGCAGCTTCAGCATAAGCCAAATGGGTGATATTGGATGTAGGATGTTTTGAAGCAGATGACAAAATCCCATGGCTGAGCTGTTTGATATTAGCTTCATCTTCTCCTGTCCTATCCTGGGGTGAATATTCCATGGAAAAGAGGTGAATTTGCAGCTTCTGCACTGATGCTCAGAAAGTCACTAAACTGAAGCAGTGTAAAACTCTCCAACTCAATGAAGTTACATAGGAGTGTCCGATTAAAGCTGTAAGATTCAGGAGCCTCAATCATTTAGGCACCACAGGTGCTCTTTGTGGAGGGGATGACTTAAGCAACAAGTTATAGTTTTTGATTTTGAGTATTGAATGTGAGTACATAACACTGTGCATACCTGTACAATGGATATGCACAGCAACAACAAAAATCAAGCAGACCCCTCTTTTAGGTGGTAAGCAAAAGAGTTTCATGCATGTAAACACGATAAAAAATTGCTTCTGGGTTGAAATGTTCTGAGAAAGTTGCTGTGGTGGTTCTTCATCTCGGGCATGCCGTGATATCCTTTATTCACTCTTCGTGCTAAAGGCCAACAGGCACGTGGATTCTCTAAAACAATTTTGCTGGCTTAGCCTGTTTAATAGCTTTGTTCATGAAGGGACAGGCAGATATTGAAACAATCGTACTAAGCATCCCTCCTCTGGATATCTGATTCCTCCGATCTTACCAAAATGCCTAACATTCATGTTGTCAGCTGTCGATCTAAAATGTTTTTCTTGGAACTGTTTAAAAAGCTACAAGCTCAGTAGCCCTACCTATCAGTTTATCCTGTTTTGAATCTCTTCTCTGCTCCTTTGTAAGGACGTGTGTTGTCTTTGCGTCCTCTGATTCAGACAACCTCAGGTGGTTTGCAGCTAATAGGAGTACACGGCCAACTCACTCCCTTCAGACACTCTCTATTGGCTTCTTCTATCCCATCAGGCTCGTGATGTTCGTCCTCACCTGCAAGACCCAACAAATGTTCTCAAACCATTCACCGTTCTCTCACGTATGCAGTACCTTTCTACCACATGAAGCTCTCCTTCAACTCCTCTCTCATTTTCCTGCTTTCTTCTCTTCTGTCTCCTCATCTTTTGCATAACGTCCTCCTGGAGTGGGTTCCTGACCCGAGCATGTGCGCAGCTCGCAGTGCGCTCAGTAGTCCTGTTGTATTCAATGTGTTTAAAGCACTTGCTGGAACTGGGGCCTCTCTCCTTTTTATCCCCTCACATTTCAAAGCAGTTCTGCTTATAGACTGTTTCTCATTTTAATCTGCAAGTAGATGACAGAGTTTGACTCTCCATTATACATGTGTGTCTCATGTGCAAAAGCTTTGCAAGCAGATTACAAGCTATGAAGCTATTGTAGAGAAGAGATAAGGGATGTGAATACTCTCTGCTGTTTTGCTTCACTTGTATCACCAACTGCCACGTTGTTTGAATATAGAAATAGAAAAGTTGCCCGCTTAATGCCCTGTCATCCCTCTGCTCTGTCACTAAATATACATTTAAATTAGCCATGTCAGTCTCTCAGATTAAATGTGTGTTTCTGATTTGAATGGGTAAAAAATCTGTTTTCAATATAGATTTGTTGATTTAAGCCATTCGTGCTACATGTTGCTGTGCGTCACACCGGTAGCTGAAGTGAGTTACGTCACGTTTTAGCAGCAAAGGAAACGGGCAGTGCCTTTTCGGTACTGAAAGTTCAACTGGAAGCAAATAACTGATCACATCGAGAGCAGTGTTTTCAGGAAGAACTGTCTGAGGTTAAAGCTACTATTTAGAAAATAACAAAATATGTTGTGTGTCTTGAAATTTTGTTTTTATATCACTAACCCTTAGTAGTTCCCTTCCAATTCAGCAGTCTCCTGTGTGCTGTGGTCACAAAATCCTTACAAAATGTTTCTTTCTCTTCAGGGCTATTGGCAGGCTGGAAACAGCAAAGTCCATGTCCCATTTTGCAATGGTTTTCACATCGTGACGTGTGTGTGTGTGTGTGTGTGTGTGTGTAATCCAGAGCTCTCTGAGGATACGTGTTTTATCTCAACCCTTGGGATCTACTCACCGTAGGAATGATTCTCCCCGAAAGTTTTTCCCCAAGACAAACATCTCTTTCCTGAGTAAATGGCACTTCTGCCATTGAAAGAAAGTTAAGTTGTTGAAGATGGAATTACTGCTGAGTTTTAATCTCTCCTTTCTTGCATATTTAAAACCAGAGGTCACTGCAATATAAAACTGCATATATAAAATGCTGAGAATTTTTGGAGGCAGGGAGTTGCAGAGCATCATTTTGAAGATGAGCCTAAACTTTTAAGACTTTCCTCCTCAATTTTTCTGTATGGCCCTCAAAATTTTGGAGGATGAGAGACTTGATACGCAAGAGCTTGATCCAAGCAAAGAACACAAAGAAAAGGTGTTGATTTTTCATAAAATTATGATTTTTCAGCAGTTTAGCTAATACTCAGAAGTTTTGGCAGCTGATTTTATGGATTAGATTTTTTCTGTTCAGTGCCTGAGGAGATTCCAGTTGGAAAGGAAGAAGACCCTTTGAAAGAAACCACAGGGAGAAAGGCAGCAAGAGATACACGCATATATTAAGCATGCTTTGAGTAGGTGCCTTCAGAAAAATCTAGCTTTGCCTCTCGCTTGCTTAATCAAACTTTGATCAAGGGGGCTTATTTATTCATAGATGTTAACCCTGCTTCCTTCAAAAGGGAAGATGTTTGAGTTGCTGGCGCAGCTCCACCAAGGACATATCCAAATTGACGCGTAGCAGCACTTCAGCATTTCCTTTGCTCACTCACCTACCTGTCTCACTGTCATTTAGTTCCTCCAGGTCTTCCTGCTCATCATGACTTGCTATGGCTCTGATCCAAGCACTGAAGCAGCTCATACTTTTGAAGGTGTTAAAGGTAGGTGCCCAGGGGGATTCACAAAGAAATGTCGAAGCCTTCCCCACAACAGGCCCTGTCTACCACAAGAAATCATCAGGCAAGAAATCCTCTGGTTTTGGAAATCCTTCTTGGCACTTACCTGTCGCTTTGGCACCTGCAGCAAATAGCTGAGTGATGGCACAGGGCTCAAGTCATGCTCAGGACCTTGGTGGGAAAGGAAAGCAAGTAAGCGAACCTCCAGGACAACCTTTTATACTAAGGCCTGGCTAAAAGGAAGACTTCTGTGGCAAAGATTTTTATTTTTATTTTTATATTATTATAAAGGGACTCCTGTTTTGTACAGCTGATCCATCAGTTATATACAGCTTCCACCAGACCCTCAGTGATTATTAATTGCACAATATGTATAAGCTATTCATCCTGTTGTTCTCTCGACAAGTACATGCCTCTCTTTTTCTTCTTCATTGTAGCTTCAAGATAAAACTTTTTCTTTTCTTTTGCCATAAATCTTCATGTGCTGGGTGGTTTTATTCTTTTAAAGATGGAGAGAACTAATAAGATAATAAATTCTGAGTGATTACTGCACAACTTCTGCAGTCTGAAAGTATTTTCATCATTTCTTGGGCCTGAGCCTATAACCCCGAGCACTTCATTTTCTTTCCCTTTTATTGCTTTCATTTCTTCTCTTTTTGTTGTTCAGTTTACCCTTCATCCTGCAATGCAAATGCTATCCCCACCGAAGTTCAAACAGAACGGTGGGAGCACTAGGCACATTACACACACACACACAAAACTATCTTGGCTCTCAGAAATATTTCTAAATGCTCCAGTGCAAGGATGTCTGCTAACGCCCACTAAGAGCGAAGACACGTGCACCCGCAAATCGGAGCTGTTAGACCAGGACCTGAGCTGCCAGCTGTGGAGAGCCAGGTTGGATTAGAGGAAGGATGACCCAGGCGCAGCTCGGGTGCCAGATGTGCTTCAGTTCCCAATATTCTGCTGCGCAGCCCGCGGCCACCCACATCTTCCTGCCGCTGAGGATGGAGCGTTGCATATGGGGATGCCGAGGCAGGAAAAGCCACGCTGGTTTAAAAAACAAAACAAGAAAATAGCAGGGTTATTGTACACCATTTGCAATCCTCTGTTAGGCACTGTTTGGATTTCAGGATATTCAGCTCACAGAATTGGGAATTTAAGAGGGGAGCTGAAGATGGAGCTACCCAGCTACTGGTTTCACGTGTGGTTTGTGCTTTCTGTTGGATAAAAGAGCTGGTTTGTTGTGTCCATGTATGCACAAAATAATGTAGTGTTATGGAGAAGGGAAGCGTCAGCGAATGGCACGGGTCCAGTGTCTGGAGGTATGTTATAAATGTGTGCAGGAATAGTTGTCATTAAGAGTTTTGTCAGGCTGACTTGGAGGTAACTGCCAGTTCTGAAAGCTGAAATGTCACCTGAATTACCAAGCAGACACTGACTGAAGCTCTGCATGCTGATATTTTGAGAAGGTGGGTTTTTTCTTTTTTTTTTCTTTTTTAAAGAGTTTTTAAAACATAGGTTGAGGTTCTCTTGTTTAATTTCCCACTGCTAAATGTCAGTCCGAGCTTAGCAGTGGAGAAGAAATCCTTTACACTCAGTGACAGGTTGAGTCAGCGATATGCTCTGTCATGTCAACAATTATACGCTGTTAAAATCCATATCTTCTTGCCCCAGAAGCAAGTATGATGTCCTTTCTTTCCTTGCTGAATCCTGAAACATTTTTTGCACTTGTTCAGGTCCCATAAATTACTTCTCTGCCCAAAGACGTGGAGAATTTGGAATGGAAGAAGAATTCTGTATTTGAAAATAAGAAAAAAAAAAAAACATATAGGGTTTGTTGGCTTAATAACATCCTTCTGAGACAGCAAACTTGAGACACGACATTTAGTTTTTGAAGTCTGAAATATGTGTCCCAGTTCAGGTCCTCAGGCATTCGTGGAAGGTGAAGGGTAATGACTTGTGACATAATCAGATGACAGGAGAGGGGAGCAGGCGGTGAGTGAGACTGCGGAGAGCCGGGCAGGATCCTCATCTGGATCCCATCGCTGCGTGCGGAATGCCCGAGGGGGCTGTGTGTAGACAGAGTGGATGTATCGCGAGCCCTGTGTGTTACTCAGCAAATCATCTTGGATTCAGAGGTAATTCATGACCAGAAGACGACTCATCCATTGAGTAAGTTCAGTGCAACAAATATTTCAACATCTGTGGGGTGTGTGTGTGTAGCAGAGGAGGAAAATCAAACAATTTGACATGCTGGTAGATAGACCAACAAGATGCAATGTGATGTAAATGAGCATAGGCAGGAGAGATGCACTCACCAGTTGTTCCTGCGAGTATAGATCATTGTATTTTCCATTAGAAAATTACTACTTTTTATGAAGATTATAGGTTATTCTGTCAAAGGACAGAAAAAAAAAAAAAAAGAAAAAACATAGCAGGACGGTAGCATCTTTTGGCTATGGAAAGTCTATGGAAAGTCTAATTCTTGTGTAACAAAATTGCTTTCCAAGCCTTCCTTCTTGCTGCTGCTGTTTGAACTCAAAAAATATGACAAGCTACAGTGAACTCAGAATGCACCGTTTAGTTGACGCACAGATAAGTGCTGTGTATGTAGAAAAACTGTAGGCTGAGAGCATCCAAATTCAGGCTAATGGATAAACCTCCTGCCTGCCCCATTCCCCCTCTGGCTATTGCTGGAATCGTGTTGTTTATGCCCCACATATGTGTGCACATACCATCTTAAGGGAGTTATTGTTTTGCCAAAAGTGCTTGAAAGAGTTTTATTCACTCCTCAGAAGTATCTTTCTTAAAGAGGCAGCTGTAGCCCATATTTCCAGTTTGGTCCAGCCTGAACGTGCGTTCCCCAGGCAATGTCCTTCTGCAGTTCAGCCAGCCCCTCTGCCAGCATACAGTTCCTAACAGCAGTCTTGAATTCCCTTCTTTTCCAGTTATTGCCCTGCATATCCTTTCAGAGCTCTTTCTGCAAAGGGCCACCTAAGTTAAGAGCAACCAAAAAGAGCAGCAACTGCAAAAAGAAGGTGCTGCTGGTGGCCACGGAGCATCCCTGCCGGAGCTGTCCGGATCGGAGCAGGAGGGAAAAGCTGCACCTTCCCTAGGCTGAGTTTCCAGTGCTGTTTCCCAACTTCTGTCATGAGATGCGAGAGCTAAATAGCAAGGGCAAGGTCAGAACAGTCCGAAAAACCATTTCTGCCCGCGGTGCTGACCGTGCTCTTGCCACTCCAGCGCTGCATGGGGAGGCCTGGTGACAGATCAGACACAGAGATCATCTGTCATCACTTCCCCCGGTGACAGTGGTGCCAAGAGGACTTGTCAGGCAGCATTTACCGTGGTGACTCCTGCTTTGTAATTACAGACGCACCAGGAAGGGCCGTGCTTTTTCACTCCCTGTAGGAAACCGAGGCATGAATTAGTCCTATGGCCCAGATGTTTATTTCTACCAATTTCATACAAGAGTCCAGTGGATTTACAACCGATATGGAAGAAAATCAGTCATGAGAACTTAGCAAAATGTTACCTGTTTTAAACCCCCAGAGAGCAAAAATAACTAACTACTGTGCACAGTAGCTGTGGAGCAAATCAAACTGCTTTGCTTTGCTGAAGTACCATAACAAATCTCATCCTACCATGGCAGTTATTTGGTAAATGTAATTATTTCAGGCAAAGCTGCTTCAGGATGCAAGAGAAAAGCAATTCTCAGAATCTCTTTAACTCTTTGACAAGGGAGCGTGCGTAGTGGGGGGGAAGGAGCTTGTTCTTATTTAGCTGGGGGTCTGTGACATGCATCGTGTTATGAAACAGCGGCTGGCCCGGAGTCAGGCATATGTGCTGTATTACCCAGGCCGTGTCCCACTGAGACACTGCCCTCGTTTGCACCACAAAGCCGCGGAAGGGCTGACAGGCCAGGCCCGGCCAAGCCTGTTGCTACTTTGTCGTATTGGGCAAGCGCGTGAAGAATGCCAATTTTTCCCCCTATTAGCGTGATTATCGCTGCCCTCCTCCTGCAGGGCAGAAAGTGTGGCATTTTTCAGGATCCAAGGGCTACTTTGGTTTTTATTTCCATCTCTTCTCGCCTCTGTTGTCCTGGGTCTCCCTGTCCCCCTCGTCTGCACCCTTCTGCCGCTGCCCGCCAAAAGCAGCCGGCCTGTAAATTACCAGGAGGGGGGCCGAAGCCAGCGCGTTTGCATCACAAACTCGTACAACCACAAACTGAAAAAAGCTGGGGAGCCGTCATTGTTTATAATTAGTTTTTGACTCAAGTCCCAGTCTGCTATAGGGAATGGTTTTATCTCGGCGTACGTGTGGGCGGGAAGAGAGAAGGAGAGAACAGAATCAAGGAACCAATCCTTATCCTGAGGGGAAGAAAGACTAGGGTAGCATAATCTAACCCCTTGGGATCAAAGGTGGAACCAGCACAGACATAAACACCTTTACACTGGGTTCTCTCCCCGATTCTGCTGATTTAAATAGCAAATAAAGAGCGGGGACAACACAGCCCTTACCCTGCAGACAGGCACCTTTCCATTCGCTCGGGTGGTGACGGACAACCCTGCAACCGTGCGCAGGCCGCGCGATGCCGCACGGCGCCTCAACTCCTCGTCCTGAGCAAGCGCAAATCCTTGGGGTCCTCCCCAAAAATCTGTAAAAGCTGTAAAATCTCGCCAAAGATTTGCACCCAGGAAGGCAGCTGATCTACTCCGTGTCCTCCTAAAGTCGTGGCTACAGCTGGCAATAGGGACTGCGTATCCTGGGGGAGATCTCAGATGTTTTCTATGCCCCGACTCCCCCTGCCACCGAGGAGCTGCCTCAATCTCCCAAGAATGTCAAGTGTTTTAATGCCTGTTTACAAAAGGGAAGATGCAGAGATTTGGGGATGAAAGACATTCTCTAAGCGCCGTGTGGTTTGAGGTGCTGCCATCTCGGTACCCCAAGGAGAAATTTAAGTATACAAAACCCTGTATTCCTATTCCTGGGTTCTGGGAAGGCATTTGCAGAATGAAAATCTGCTCTGACCAGAATAAGCTGATGAATGAAGGGAAAGAAAGAAAAAAGAAGAAAAAAAAAAAGGCCTCACATATTTTAGCCTGTATTCCCAAACACAGTGTGGTACTTGTTATATACCACTACAGCAACAATTCATTGTTAAAACAACAACAAAAAAAAGATGTGCATTCCTTTTGCAGCTGGACTGTGGGCACTGCTAAGTCTCTCATATTCCACATACTTAGGAGCCGTGCTGAGGACTGTTAAATTTGTTCCAAAACACTTGGAAATCAAACAAAATAATAATAGAAAAAAAAAGTGCACGGTAAATTTGGCATTTGGCATTTGGTCCTGTTCGTCTGATAGCATGGTTTCATCCCAGGGGAATTTAAGTATTTAAAGCTATCTCTAATTCTACTAATAAAAATCAATTTGCTTGGATTGGGATTGTAGTATCCATAGATACTACTCTGCAGTTTTGTTTACTGTTATTTCTAGAGTGAGAGAGAAACATGCATGAGGTTTCCTAGGTCCTAATTTCTAGTCCTAGTTTTGTTGCAACAGCCACACGGTAGAAAGCACTGAGCAACATCCGCGAGTTTCCTCAGCAGTAACAGAGCAAAGAGAGAGGCTGCTCCAGAGGATCCTTTTCAACTCCTTGAAAATCAAAATATCCCTTAGACTTTCTGCCTAGCTGTATTTCCAGACAGCATGTCCTTGCATCCACATTGTCCTCTCGCTCCAGCAGCCCTTCTCATCCCGCTGCTTACGCGGCTATCGGCAGAGAAGCGGTTGTGGCAGTCGTCATGGAGCCTGGTGGGAGAGGGATGCAGGTGGAAGTCTTTGTGTGCTTGGGCATCCCCAAAGTCCCCTCACTCTCCGCTGGCCTCATGTTGGAGACCGTGGTGACGTGGGGCCGTGCTGGGTGCCGCGTTGCCGCGCGCTGACAGCCTGGGCACTACGGGGCGGCTTCCCAACCCTCCTGGCCCTCGGGCAAGAGTACAGCAGACGGGCTTCATGTCACCAGTGGGCGTCTTGCGGCTCCTTTCTGGCATCTGAGCACACAAGGGCAACCAATCTGTCGTGCAGCAAAGAGCCCGTGTCAAAACTGCTTGCGTTAGACGGTCATTTCCCAATATAAAGCCTGTCTGAGCTCTCATCTTTTATTCGCTGGACAGCCAAGGCTCCCAGTGGCTTAAATGTAGAAGGATTGTAGGAGTGGGGCTGGAAACTTGGCAAAATGCAGGAAGTTATTATCCGGCAGCTAATTGAGTATTTCCTCCTTCAGATGTTTAATTTCTTTTTAATGAATGTGGGGAACTCTTTGTAGACAGACTTTTCCACCCCCCCCGAGATAATGTAGAACAAATCCTTCCTAATCTGGTAGCGGTTTTCCAGCAGTTTCATTAGTGTGATCTGTCTTGTTAAGTGAGTTGTGTCCTGGGAGACGAGAAAAAGCTCTACGGATGAAATAACGTTGTCGAGCAATGAGTTAAAAGAATTTGTGCATTTAATTTGTATATAAATTTATGTATATTCTTATACTTAAGTTTAAACAGTGCATGCAAAAATTGTGTATATTTACCACTTAACATGACTACGCAGGAGCATTAAATGATCCAACAGACAACAAGTTAACCAATTACAGTATCAAAGCAAAACCATTAGGCTGAATATATTATGTGCACCCACCTTGCACTCATTTTCTGCAGTCTCTCAAGCACAAGACTGCGCAGAATCCCAGAGGACAGCTTGTACTTTCATTAACTCATTTGCTCAAGGACTTAATTTTGTGCCGAACACATCTCCACTCATTACCTGGGCAAAATCCATCCGCTTAAGTGGCAAATCACCCACTGAGGTCAGTAATGCCAGGATGAACTCTCTGAAGGTGTTGTAAATTCATTGCTAAGTCGCTCTGCGTTGCTCCAGTTACAGCAAAGGTATTCGGAATGAAAAAAGGGCTTAGAATATGTAGCAATGAGGCCCATCATTTTTTTCATTTCAATGTGAAGCAGAAGTCAAGGGCTCTTTTAAAACGGGAACCCGTGTATCTAAGTGGAGCAGAGTATCCTGGCAGAAGATATGAAAGGCTTTGTATTTTCAAGATTTATTAAGCCCTGCTTGCACCCAGAACGATTACCTGGTGTCTTTCTGTCTTGTTCTCCTTTTACCAAAAATACAGGTGAAAAGAAGCAGAAGTGACCACATGAGTACCCCATGGAGGTATATGTGGCTGTGCCATCGTATCGTGCAATTTGCAGTTACAACTGAGCAAAAAAGGATCCTAAGCAAATCCTGACAATGAGCGTGCAAATCTTAGCCCATTAGTTGGCTGCGTTGAGAGTACAAAACCTAAAATGGCTAAGGCCAGGTGTTTGAGAAATGTCTGAGAATTCCTTTGGAATTCCAACACCTCCAGGCTAGAAGGAAGATGGATAAATTGCCGCAATCCTCTTGTGTGCGTTTGGTATTGACATAGTGGGCTGACGATTCCTTCTGATGTGGCGTTTAGCTCAGAGACGCTCTGGAAACCTGCAAACATAGTCAGCCTCATTGAGCTGTAGAATGAATCACCGGCTGCCACCTCCGGTTCTCCGGGGAGCCGGGATTTTCTTTCGGGACCTGAAGTTCCGCCCCTCCCGCCTGTGTCTGGCCCATGAGGAGACATCCAAAAACTTTTAATACCAGAATTGCATTAAAAACAAGAGAAAGGAAAACAGTAAGGCAGCAAGAGAGTTGCATTGAGATCCAAGGGGAAGCTGTTGGCTCTAACATCTGGTTTGCAGATCGGTGGTGGTCTGGGAAGCACTTTCAGGTGGTCTCCAGAGCTGTTTCCGTCCCAGTAGTAATTCTAAAGCACCACCACTTCCCGCTAGTTATAACCTCGGCTCTGAATCCTTTAGTAACACTAGAACTGAATAGACGAAAAGTCAAGTAAGGGTCTCAGTTTTGGTTTGCCGGACTAGATATGTAGGACCCCATTTGGACAGATTTTCTACTATTAAGTAGACTTCTGCTCCTCAGTGAATGTGTTTTGCTTTCAGAGGGACTCCTGTGTAATCAGGAACTCCTCAACATGAATAAGTAGGTCAGAATCTGCCTCTCAAGCTGGAAGAATGACATCTGCTAAAAGTACAGTATTTCTGTTTCACGTTTTCACAGCTTTTACAACTGGGATAGAAACGTCAGCACTTCCAATTCCAGCCCAAACTACCAAGTGATTGCAGAAAATGCCTGTGGATTACTCTTCAAGAACAAAAGTGATAGGAAAATAATAAATGTGGATCCAAAGGTAAATGCCCTTTCTGCAATATTCTGGGTTTCCTTTACGCAGTGGGGTTGGACTGCTAAGCAACTGAAGTTTGATTGCAAATAGTGTGTATTTCAATACGCACCTAATGTTTCAGGGTTACTCAGACACACTGTTCTCCTTGTTAACCAAATTACTATGATTCCTGTCAGGATGAACTCAGCTTACCTCGTTTATTGCTTTATACCTTTGGAATTTCTAGGCCTTTCTCTCGTGAAGACAGCAATCAACAGCTGAACTGCCTGATACAACTGAAAGCTCTCCAAAGCAGGACTTCTCTCCTATCCTTTCCTTTCCCTGCTTTTCTAAGCCTTCCAGTTGAAACTAGAAAACGTTACAAATGCAAAGGAAAGGCAAGCATGGGAGAGTGAGCAGACCGAGGAGGAAGGCAGGACCGGCTAGAAGTACTGTGGATTGAGGCATGGGACACTGACAGGGCTAATGGGTTGGCAATACAAGAGCAGGTGCATGTGGTGTGGCAAGACAGCGTGTTCTACTCAGGTGACACTACGTGTGCTTCTCCCTAGATGAAGAGTTGTTAGTATGTTGGAAACCCACTCTGGGGCTAGTATTTTATTTGCTCTTAAAAAAACAAGTTTCCTATTATGAAATATGCCTGCAGGTGGATAAGAATAAAGGAATATGGAGTTGCTTTGAAACAAAATACAAGAATTGTAATATACCAAATCCTGGCTGGTGCCAAACCCAGCAAATCCATAAAGCACAATTGACTTGGGCATGTGAAGGGTGGCCCCTCTTCTGTCGCAGCAGGACGAGTGCTGTCGCTGTCACACGGGCTTTAAAAAGGGGGAATGCATTGTCACTTTGCCGTCACAGTGCTACTTGGTTTTATCGACTGTGTGAAGTCCACGAGTGCCGATGTGGTGGTTCTGCATCCCTCTGAAAAAACACATCAATAGTTTTGATTATTGTATAAGACTTTCACTTGTCTTCAGATTTGCTCCAGCTAAATGGAGTGAAACCTAAAGATAATTCCAAGAGAATTATTCCATTTTTCCTCTTGAATGCAAAATACTTGAGAAGTCCTGAGATAGGCAGCCCTCCTAAGGTCAATTGGTTATGCAGTATATTGAGATTGTCACTATGGCATAGGGGGCAAACTCCAATTTAAACCTTGTCCCATACAGCAATTTGACACTAGATGCCTGTTCTCATGGAGACCTGCAAAGCAAATCATTCAGAAGGATTTACCACTGAATTAAAAAGAACAAAAAGGGAAAATGCTTCTGCCTCAGTAATGCTACCTGCAGGATGAATATTATAGACATAGATAATGTTATAGGAATGCTGTTGTGAGCACAAATTTCCCAAATCCTTTCTCTTAAAAATGAATGTGATCCTATTATTGAAGTTGATTGATCTATGTCATTTATTTCAGACTTTGCCCACTACTGTTTAAGTAACTGTAATTATTTAGATTTGCAAAGCAGCTGAATCCAAACAAAGCAAAGTTGAAGCCAAATGGAGGCCCCCACCAGAGTCACCTTGGCATCCTATCTCCAGCCACAGTTGAAAGTTTATGCTTAAATTTCCATATATGCCTTTTGTTCGAGAACTAAATGAGCAGCAATCTTACCAGTAGCTTCCCTGCATAAGAAACTGACTGTTCCTTTAGTGCTAACTGCACTTTTTAAAACTATATAACTGAAGCCCTTGGACTATAGATTGAATGTGACAAACACACCCAGGCTTTGGTTACTTGCAAAACCAACATGAAGTGAGCTGGGCAATAATTTGTTTGGGTTTGTACTGAACAGATCTAGGCTGATGGTTTCTTTGATGTATTTCCCATGAAAGACGGTCGCATATGAATAGCAACAGTACAAAATATCAAATTATATGTATTTCAAAATAAGTGTACTGGTTTGTTAGAAATTCAAAAATGCCTACCTAAAAATGTGTTTGGTTGCCTTGAACGTAGGCCACCAATCTGACTTCCTACAGCTGCAGAACATCTGTAACAAACAACCCGCTCTAGCATCTCTGTGAAAGATCCCTGCCTGCTGAGAGCCATATCAAAAAGCGCTGGTGTGTGGACGTTTGGGCTCCCTGCGGGATGCAGGGCCCAGGCATGTGGGCCTCTGAGATCCACCCGGCTCTATTTTTTTCTGCAATACTGATGCAGAAGCAGCTTTTTGGAAGTGCTCTCTGTGGGTCAAACTCAAATCAGCACGACTTCACGCAGTGGTTTCATCTTTAATAGACTCGGTACCTGGTCTTTGCAATTGGACCTTCTCTGTGACCAGGTTTTCCTAGCTGCGTTTACCTAGAATAACCGCATCACTGTCTTTCCTTCTGCTAAAAGCAGAGAAATTACAGATGATCTGGTGTTCAGACATTTGAGAAAGACCCGCCATCAAGAGGGGTGAGTCCAAATTTGTGTTGCAAGGGAATAAGATTCATGGAATTCCAAACCATGTGTCTCCTGACTGGGGATGTGTAATATTCTGTGTTTCAGGCCCACCCAGGAGACAACACAACGCGGACACCTATTGAAACAGATCTCTACCTGCAGGTTGTTATCTATGACCATGTCCTCAGAAGAGGGGCATAAGGTCCATCTTTGTGGCTGTTCTCCCAACTATTTGTTTAGTTACCTTAATGCCATCTAGAAGAAAAAATAAACAGTTGAAAGAGTGGATTTTCAGACTCCTTTGGAGTTGTTTTTACCTGGCTTCCTGAGGGAGGTAAATGGAAGGAAATCCCCACATTGATATTCAGTCTGCGGATCAGCGTCCCGTGACTGCCCTCTCTGAAGTCCACAGGGTATGCGAATTCCGCAAAGGCACGTAGGGAGATGAGATGTTTTGGACCAATTTTTTTCACTGCTCGTCATCCAGCAGGGTTGCCAGCTGTATGTGAGGAGCTGCATTCTCTCCTGGAGGAAAACAGAAACTACCGTCATGTAATTTCCCAGCAACAAAATGTTCTAAATTATTCCTGGGAGAGTCCTTTCAGGGAGATCTAGGCCTCCGTGGAGCAAATAATCCCATTCAATATGGACCGAGCCATTCCCAGGGCAGGCCCAAGAAGTCACCATAGAAGACTGGTGAATGTAAAGAAATTTGCAGCGCTCTTATGGCAGTAGCAGTTCCTTGAAGGGCACTGTTCATCTTCTCCTGCTCTTGCAGCTCTTCCAGTAGCAGCTTGCCAGAAGTTCGGGCAGCAACGCAATGGCCCAAGGGACGCTCTGCCATTCCCGGGGCACTTGGGTGCGTTGCCCGTACGTACACGACCCAGCTGGCCGAACCATCAACGTAGCCATCTGCTCGGTGGAGAACAGGAGGATGGCACGGAACTTGGAGAAAACAAAGAATAATCATAATTACAGAGAAAAGAAGTATGCGGGGCAGAAGCACCGTAAACAAAGGCTGAAAAGGGCTGAAGAAAATTCCCTTGGACCTGATTGACTGGATGAATTTAATGGTCTCCTCTGACCTTAAAGCTGTGAATTTGTGAAAAGGCCAAGGAGGGAGCTCAGAGACAGGATGGCAGCCGTGCTGCTGGCCTTGCCGTAGCCTGGGGTTTATCTCCGGCCTCATCGCGAGCGCATTCCCTTTGGAAAAGGCCGAGCGCCTCAGCCTGAGCACTTGGCTCACAAAGATCCCTTTAGTGCAAGGAGCAGGAACGCTCCAACAATTACAGAGTGGAAGTTGGTACTTCAAAGCTGCAATGATTTGGGAAAGAGACTTGTTTTCCTTCCCATGAAGCTCACCATGTTGCGAAGTTCTGCCATCTCCCAAATACAATAAAATCCTTCACCGTAACCTCTTGCTTTTGGACGTCGGACTTAACCCCGCAGGTCCCCGCAGCGTAAGCGGCAGAGACGCAAACCGGAGGCCCCGTTGCTCGCGCCTGAAGCGCGGCTGGCGCAGGGCAGCGCATGGCAGCACCTGCACGGGCTTGGCCTCGTCGCCAGGGCCGAGGCCCGGCCTCCATAGCCGGGCCGGCAGAGCCCTCTAGTGTAGGCCCGGCAAATGCCAACGGGAGGCCCGGGGACAGGGCGCGGGGAGCCCGTCGCAGCCCGGCCGGTGAAACCACCACACGGGCGGGCGAAAACCAACACCCGAAGACAAATCATGCCTCTTGCCAGGGCTAGGAAGAGAAAGAACCAAGGCCCAGGCTGTAGCAACTCTAGATTTTGCAGCCCCATGAGTTGGAAAGGTTCTTGTGCCGAGCAAAGAAGGTTCCTCTGCCTTGCGTTCTTGGGGTAGATTCCTCTTGACGTTGATGCTTCTGCGTGATTTCCCCTCTTCAGTCAGCTGGGCTAAACATAAAAAGCTTCTTGCGTTTCACTTGAAAACTGGATTTTTGTGGTGGAATTAGAAGGTTGGTACGGAGGGACAATAGTAGGAGTATAAAAGATGGGTTTCCTTCCTCTGAACCGCTGAATTGTTATTATTCTTTCTCAATCTAATTGGATCTTAAAGAAATATTAAAAATAAAAAAGGAAGCTGGTCCCTGGAATTTGGAGAACATTATCTCAAAGTCATAATAAATCATAATAATTAAATACAAAAAGAGGGAAGGGAAGGGAAGGGAAGGGAAGGGAAGGGAAGGGAAGGGAAGGGAAGGGAAGGGAAGGGAAGGGAAGGGAAG
>JAWLRI010000274.1:5603746-5626346 GCA_034781795.1 Crypturellus tataupa
CGGCGTGAGGAGGAAACGGGCGAAAAAAAAAAAAAAAAAAAAAAAAAGCAAATGTTTCCCGTAGCGACGCTCGCGTGGTTTGTGCTGTGGTGTTTACATCGTCCCGCGTGCTTTAATTGCCGCCTTATCGCTTCGACTCCGTAGGCATCCTCCCTACCCGGAGATACGAGCGCCATATGTGGGAAGTGAGCTAATTGCTCCCTGCTGTCTGGAGCCTCCTGATTATCCGTGCGGTGCCTGTGTAGCTTCTGCAGAAGTAGGGGGGCGATTTGCCTGTAATAGGGTAATCCTGAGTAATAACCGGGTTTGGGGGTCGTTTGGGCTGCCGGGAGAGCGCTCGCTTTCAAGCTCTGGGCACAACGGTGGCACGAAGAGGAGATGGGTAAAGGACGGGGTGGAAGTGCGGCTTGCGAGGAGGAACCAGCGCGATTCAGCGTATTTGGCAGCAGCACTTAGACCCCTGTCCTGCTAGTGGTGGTAACCTGGCACGAACAGGTAGATTTGTGAAGAGCCTAAAAGTATTTTCCGTAAAAGAATAATTACAGGAGGCAGGGGTAAGGCTGGACGGCAGTATCAGTGCGGCTAGTCGGTCCCAAGAGCGTTGCAGTGAAGTTTTAGCCCTTGAAATGGTAACACTGGGAGAGCTGCGAGGGCTGGGGAGAGCACCCTGCCCGGCTGAGAGGTCCCTTCCCCAAAGCAGATGTGCGGGAGCAGCCCCTGGTCCTGCAGGTGCCGCGGGGGGACCTGACCCCCGTGGCCGTGCACTGGGCATGGCGGGGCTCACCAGGGGTGCCCTGGCGAAAAGCGGGGACTCCCTTGTCTCAATTCTGCGTCCCCGCAGGCTGCCCCTGCCCTTGGTCCGTCTGATGCTGCAAGGGCGCCGGGTAAACGCGAGAGCCCGGTGTGACCATCCCTGTAGCACGACTCCCAAATCTGCAGCATCCCAAGGAAATCGTTGCTTGTGTGACAACTGTTGTGCCGCACAGAGCAGCCTCTTTGGCCAGTCTCTGATTTTTCCTGACGCTAGCGGACTAACCCGGCAGCTTTTGCGCTGACAAGCGGCTGGCGACAGCACGGTTTTCTCTGGGAGTCTGAGAGCTGCGCTGGCTCTTTGCTCTCCCAGAAACCTGAATGGGAGCTCGCTGCTCCGTGCCAGACTTCCCTTAGGTTTCTTTGGGAGTCGTTGCTTCTAATTCCTCAAAGGCAGCAGTGTCTGCTGTAGGATGGGGCTGCACAGAGATCAAACACCACGAGTAACTGAATGGCTTTGGCATGTTAGACGCAGCCTACAAACACTCTCCGTCATACGTTACTGCAAGTATTTCTGCCCCAGACTAAGGTTTTGGAGGCAGGAGCCTTAAATGCGTTGGTTTCGGAGGACAGGGCGCTGGGACTCCCTAGCTGCTGTTCCCACAGGTTTTTTTTGTGTGGAAGGAGCTCTCTTGTCCTCCTGTTGTGACTAGTTTTCTCTATATTAAAGTCTAATATATAATCTTGTGCTCTGAAATAAACAGTGCCCTCACTGGAAAGAGGAAGAGGAAAAAGGAGAGAGGAAAGGCATAATCTAAACGGAGTGATACTTGCTCCTTTAAGCATATCTGATTCAAGATATTTATTGTTCTAAACCTAGCAGGCCTTTGGTTGAAATCCCATCTCTGTGGTCTTTCTGATTATATTTATACTCTCACTTGACGTTGGGTGGCAGCAGTCCTATAAACACACTATTCACTAATCCCTTTCCTTCTCCTCCAATACTTGCGCAGTTCAAGTGCCAAAGCAATAAATTGGAAGTGGTTATAAGTTTTCTGACACTTTTATAAGTATTCATGCAAAATATTTAACCAGTTAGCTGTTGTCTTTCTCTCCCCATAGACTGCGGCAGCTCATTTGTGTGGTCATCGATGGCAGAAAAGTGAATTTTCATAAAAAGTTTAGATGAAATGTTCCTGGAGAGGGGTGAATTTGGGGATGGAAAGACACGTTTCTGGTTTCCTCCTTGCGCCTGTCCCCTCTGCCCACTCTGCGGTGGAAACGGCACATCCATATTTTTGAGATAATTTGTTTCCAAATTCTCTGCTGTGAATTTTGCAAGTCCCTGGTTGCAAATTCTGGTCTCCCGTAGGCTCCCTCCGTATTCTTGATATGGCTGTATTAATTAAAATAATCAATTATTTGCTGTTACTCCTCCAACAATGTATAATTGTACAATCCTGAGCTGCTAAGGCTTTTAGGAGACAGCATTATAGCGAGCATGAGCAGAATTTTCTTAAGAATCCACCAGTTTTCCCACTTCTACAGCAAGAGGCCATAAAGAAAATCTCTAGTTATTTCATTTGCACTGTAATAACCAATGTGACTATATGGTTTCAGGAGATAAACTGTTTCTTTTCTGAAACACAGCTCAAATAGGGCTGGCCAGAAAAGACGAGGCATATGGAAATACATGAAATTCCACACTTCTTCCCCTAAGGATTCCTGGCTCTTCGTAACCGATAGTGTTCTGCAGGGGAAGGTCTTGTCCTAGATTTCTCAATGAACCCAGCAGACAATTTTTCAGGCCCCCTTCATGTTCATGTGATTCTATTAGGGCAAATTTGCTTTTCATTAGTCTTTAGTTTGAGTTGCTCGGAATAGAAACCTTTGACGCACATCACAACGCTGAGAAGCACCTGGACCTGAAAGGCACATAAAGATATGTAGGTCCTTAATATACGCATTAATAGTACATCCAGCTGCACTCCAGCAGTATTTCCTGCTTTGACTGAACTGCCCTAATTCAATTTTTATGTTTTAGAGTCAAAGGATGTTCAGGCTCTGTGGTAGCTGTGTCAGGCGACAAGCACAACGTTGTGAGATATGTTGTATGTAGGATGTGCAATGTTGTGAGATATTTTGTAGGATGACACCGGCAGCCTTCGTCCTGCTTGGACCAGGCCTAACAGTGGGTTTTGCTTAAGCAAAATCCCTTAAATAGAGGCATTTCTTCTTTAGCCTTTGTCTGCAGGTGCCATAGTAGCGAGTGATACCCTATCCTACATGACTCCAAAATGAAAGCTAAAAGAAGCATAGACCAATACGTGAGTTATTCACACTTAGGGTCAGCAGAATGTAAAACACTGATCAAGTCTGCACCTCAATTCCTGCCCAGGAATATTCTTTTCTCCTGACCATTAGCAAAACTGCTTGATGACCAGAACTTCTACTGGCATAAACCTGCTTATCTGCTGTCCCCGGTGGGATGCTCTGCTGCTGCTGAGGCTTCGGACCAGGAGGGAAGATACAACCCGGAATAAATAAACCAGAGTGTGGAAGCATAAGAGCCCAGAATTACAAGGCTTTTGGTTTGTAAAGTAGTTCTAAATCATAGCGGCACTAAAGGAACATGTCTTGGAAATGAGTCATTTAAAAAACTCAAGTTTAATTGGAGGACCCCTCTAATGATGTTACAGTAAAACTGTACAGTCAGAAATTGCTTTAAACTCTATTTTTTTATTGACTGGATTTCAATTAATTTTAGGTATTGCACCTGCCCCGGGCCAATTTTTGTGGTTTAAAAACTATGTTCTCCTCCTTTATGAGATGCTTTTCTTTCCTTTGTTGCAGAATGAAATGCCCACGCAAACTAGGGAAGTTCTGCGCAGGGAAAACAACTAGACCCTGGCTGCCATCAGCCTGAAAACACAGCAGGGGCCAAACATGAGTCTTTATCATCTCCAGTAACATTAACAGTCTTTCATAAAAATAGCTTTAAAACATGAAGGATGAAGCTCAGGAGGGTGTGGGGTGTATTTTTTTTGATATAACCCTGTAAATACAGTGCAAACAGCGTGGGAAGTGTGTGCAGTTTGGGTTTCATAATGCTGAGCTGCTGCTGTTGAGTAAAGTGGAATCAATCGTGATCGTAAGGACAGAATTCACGCTCTTGTGTTGCCCCTTCCCAAATTCATGGACTTTTCTGATACTACCTGTCTTAGGTAGTATGAAAAAAACAGATCATTTACCCACCGTGCAACATATTTGTGATGTGCAATGTACATATTCACGTTTTTCATAGCATAAAACCCACATACAAATTAGACTACAAGCATGCGCCATCACTCCTTTTTAAGCTCTTTATTTGAGTTATAGTTTTAAGCAGGGTGATGAGTTTTCGTTTTTGTATGTGAAGTTAGTAGCTGCTATAACCTCAGCTGGTCTCGAAGGTCGTTTCCAACCACAATGATTCTGTGACTCTCTGCGAGAAGAAACCCAGCTCCCAAACCGAGTTCCCAGCCTGGAAATTGGCCCCTTTTCCAGCTCTCCATGAACTTTGGGCTATGAACCCACCAAAACAGGGTTTTACAACGGAAACACTGATACATTAACTGTGTACGGGCACAAGGGCACCTCTTTAATATCTCATTTAAATGATGGCTAATGATGACTGTACAAATAAATGGCCCTCATTATTGCATCCTTTTTCACCCATGGGATAAATTTGGCAGTCCATAAAAATGTCAGTGCATCCTCTATAAAGGTAAACACGCCACATGCTAGTGGACTCGTTCCAGCTTATTGATGCTTGGAAATGCCCCTTGTAACACGAATATGTTCCTGCTGGTGATGTCAGTCTCCGCAGACCGGCTGCTTTTTCTTAAAATGCCCTTTTTTAGTGCTAGTAACGGGCACCGTGAGCAGCTGTGGGCTCGTGTGGGAGGATGAGGAGGCACTAACGATGCCTCTGAAGGGGCAGCAGGGACGAGTACGTTGGGTTGAGGGATGAGGGCCAGGTTGCTTGCAAGGCTAAGCCAGGAGTCAGCACAGCAGCGGCCGCGATACCGCTGTGTCCTGAGGCGCTGTCGGTGCCATGACCGCCCGCACGACACAGCAAGGGGCTCCTGCCCTGGGAAACTCCGGGCTGGGCTCTGCCAGCGCCAGCAGAGACCAGGGAGCAGCCCTGGCCCCGCATGAGCTTTGCCTTGGGGACGGGTGAATTCTGGCTCGCGTGTGACAGTGACATGGACTGAGGAGGCCAGCAAAGTTTGTGCATTTAGCTCTACCTTTAGCCTGTACATTCAGCTGCATTTGCTTCCCCGTTGTGCAGAAATATGAGAAATACAATGTTGTTCTTGTGAAGTACCTTACTGCTCCAACCCCCGGCTGCTGTCGCAAAGCTCTGGACAGTACAGAGGGGTGATATGAAAAATGCGGCCCCTCTTTTGCACTGCTGCCCCTCTTTTTGCAATGTTTCCTATTGCAAACCAGGAGAGTTCTGTACTGCAGATCTCTGCTTCCGAGCTTCTCTGCAGCCTGGCGGTGCAAATACATGAAGAGATTGCTGATAAAATCTGGCCTCGGAGTATCTAGAAGCTACCCATGTGCTCCTTGCACATAGTTCTGTCCCTTCTGCACATATCCCCCGCTTTTATTTCCTCTGAAATCGTGTCTTTACGTGTTTTTGTTGCTCAGAAGTTTTCTGTGCTTCCCACAGAAGTACAAAAGCCCTGGTGCTCTGGTGGGAACTTGCTCCTATAGAGTTGGGCAGGGTGAGAACTGACCCAGGGACGTCACTGCCCTTCAGTCGTTGTTGTGGGGGGGTTGTGCTGCAAGTAGATTTTGTTACGTGTACGATCTTAAAAGCTCTTTTTTATAGCAGGCAAAGTGACCGGAGTCCCAAGGTGGGCTTGGACAGCCGAGGTTTCATTCCTGCTTTCTCCACTGGCTGCCCAGCAATTTTGAAGGACTTTGCTCCGTAGTTTACCTCCCCCCTTCCGTTTAATACTGAGGTTTCGATACCAACCTAGGAAATATCTTTTGCTGAATATTTACAGGGTGTTAGAGTTGCTGTACCCCGAGCTGGGTTTGCTTTGGGTTTTCGCTTGTTCCTTGGGCTTGGTGGGGTGGGAGTCGAGCAGTCTGTGCAAGCTGTCATGAAGAGCAGCCCCTTGGCTCTCCTCGGTCAGCGCAGCTTCCCCTGTGTCATCAGGGCAAGCTGGACGAGGCTCACAAAGTTCCTTGTTTTGCAGCGCTAATGCTGTCAGATTCTAACATAATGGAGATACTGCCTGTGTTAATGGTTGAAATTACGCTGTTGCGGGATCCTTGTGCTACATTAGTGCGTGTTTTACAGCCGAATCTTCCCTTACGTATCTGTCATTTCTGAAGGCAATCCCTAGCCTGGGGGATGTACGTTTAAGTTCACTGTGCCCATCCAGGCCTCAGTTATCGCCGCGACACCAAGGATGTGGTTGACACCGTGTTCCCGATTCGTGACTCGTTTCAGTTCACACAGTTGTGCTGTGCTGAGCTGAGTCCCCGCAAACCCCCAGCACATCCGTGCTGGCTGCTGTAGCTGCTCTCGGGATGGCAACGCGTTTTGCAAACTGAATTATCTGAAAACTTTTCCGAGCTGTTTGAGCATCGGAGCCTTTTAGTAAGAGAACAGCTCCACCTGCCGCTAGCAGACAGTTTTGGGTGTATTTGGATACTAAGAGTGGCTTCTCGGGTTTTGTTTTTAATCAAGAGTATATGTTCCTCCTGTGTCTGCTTCACACCAGCTAGGGTTTCTCGATGCACAAAAGCAGCCTGTCCCGTGCCCCGCTGCAACGTGTCAATGTGGAACAGGCAGTATTTGCTAAGTGGGATTCTTATTAAAAGTTAGAACTAAAACTTGTGATTCAACATACAACAGCGATACAAAAACAAGCTTCATAAACAGGCACACGAGACATCATAAATTCTAGTTCCTAAGAGGGATGCACTTAGTGCTCTGCCAAATTATAGATTAATGTTATTATATTATAAGGTTAAGCAGAGATCAGGTGCTCGTACGTGCTTACTACAAATGTAACAAGTAGCTGCTTTTGGGTTTCATGAATTAAAATCAGGATTGAACCCCTGGAAAAGCTAGTTTCCCAATAGTAAGTAATAGGTGGAAATTGGATGGATTTGTTATGATAATTTTCAGCTATTCCTTCTAGAACCCATGTAATCCACTATCAGGCTGGGCTGAACGTATAAACAAGGCTGTGTTGCCTAGGTGACCTGGTCTTTTTAATTTTTTCCCCCCTATTTGGATGAAAACTGTATGATGAGGAGGGAAAAGAAAAAAAAAAGAGGTCACTAGGGCTTGGGGGAAGAGGACATTTGGCCATTGGATGGGCACATTTGAATGTGGTGTCGCCAATGAGAAGCATTTTTGGAGGATCCCTACTGGGAATGAAGTGTTCCCAGTTGCTTGGGCACAGGACCTGGGGGAAGCAGAGTTGTCCACAGGCTTCTTGGCACTTGTCCTTCCTTGAACAAATTAAAAAGTAGAGGGAAACAAAACCCTTAACTGCTACCCCATGCTCTGTATTTCCCTTCACCCTCTGGAAAGCGTTTTCATGTGCCGTGGTGCCAAAGCAGCATTTAACACGACGTTCCCCTGTTTTCCTGATGTGTTGGGTTGTTTCCAGGCCTTTTGGGGGCTGTACCTCTGTTTTACTGTATTTGACTTTTCCGTGCAGCCTGGTTTTATAGCTCTCAATAGCACCTTAACATTTGCATCTATATTTCTCTTGTTTTGAAGGACAGGTATAAACACGGTCCAACCAGGAAATTTTAAAACAAAAATTAAGCCTCGCCCCTGAGGTTTTCTGTTGCGCCCCCCTACAAGAGCTTAAATGATGAGGCCTCTGTCGGGGTTGTGTCTGGGTTTCACGGGATACCTGGGGCTAGGTTGACTTCTCTGCTTTCACAGTTGTGAAAACCCCACTTACCACCGTGTCCTTCCTAACTGAGAGTAACATCCCAATCATGAAGTGTTTTCCTTGGCTTGTTTCCTTCCACACAGAGGCAAGTGGGTGCGTTTTGACCTCTTCCTTCATCCCCCCTGCCCTTCAGTTTTCTTGCTTTCCTTTGGTTATCGAAGTTGCTGTAGTACAGTCTGTCTCTCTCCAGCCACCCTAGTCACTATTTTGTGTGGCGTCTCGGTTGTGAAAATTAATGAAACATCTGAGGTGAAATGACTGAATTTTACCTGATATAACTGAAGCTGTCCAGGGCTTGCTGGTCTATAGGCAAATGTGGTTATGATCCGGATCTGGCGTAGCCAGGAGACTGTCAGACAAGCTCATATGACCTTAGGTCCTTACAAATGCTGAGTTGTCTCTCTGCAGAGCTGACAACCAGGCCTTGAAAGTATTGAACGCTGCTTCTTGCCTGGTATTTCTCCTCCTCACGCATGCAGAAACAGGGCACACTTGTTCCTTGTGGGCAATGTTGTTGTCAGTGTGCCCAGCTCTAGCCCTGTGGATGTGACGGGCTCTGGTCAAGCACCTACAGGTGCCCAGGTGAGGGTTGCTGCACCGTGTTCTCACGGGTTAGCACTGAGCACAAATATCCTCTGTAATGCGGGGTTTAAGCTGGTCTTTTGCGTTAGCTTAATGTGTAACCTCAAAAGCAACCCATCTAGTCCATTTGGACTGAGTGTCCCTGACGCTTTGAATTGCCCATATTCTTACATAACTATTTATTCTTCTAGGGAACCCTGGAAGCCAAGAGCTGTATGTTTTTAACTTGACCTCGCTCACCAAGTCGGAAAATATCTTGTCAGCCTCGGTGTATTATTATATTGGGGATCTGCTGAACGCGAGCTGGAACTGTTCCCGCTCCAGAGACTGTTCCCGTCACAGGCACAGGAGACCTGATGTTCAGATTCAGCTTTCGGTTTGGACCTTCCCTTCCGCTGGGAACCAGACTCGGAGCCTGGGACGTTTCCTAATAAACGTCTCCGCTGCGTCCCGGGATGTCCTCTCCTGGCAGTGGAAGGACATCACCCAGCTCCTGCACGAGGCGAAACAGAACGACGAGCTCCTGATCAGCGTCAGGATGGATGTGAGCAGCCCTCCCCCCGCGAGAAGAGCGCCTTCTTGCTACGAGCCCTACATTTTGGTGTACGCCAACGATTCCGCCATCTCGGAGCCGGAGAGCGTTGTCTCCAGCTTGCAGGGGCACCGCAGCCCCCTGGTGAGGATCTTCCCCAGGACAGAGAACCACGTGGAGGGCGGCCGGGGCGAGCGGCGGCGGCGGCGGAAACGCTCCGCGAACGTCCTGCTGCCGCTGCAGAACAACGAGCTGCCGGGCGCCGAGGACCGCTACCACGAGGGCGAGCGGTGGGAGGACAGGAAGCCCTACCAAACCCTCCAGCCCCGGCTGGCGGAGAGGGCCAAGAGCAAGAAGAAGCAGAGGAAGAGCCAGCCCCAGAAGAGCCAGACCCTGCAGTTTGACGAGCAAACCCTGAAGAACGCGAGGAGGAAGCAGTGGAACGAGCCCCGGTCCTGCGCCCGGCGCTACCTCAAGGTGGATTTCGCCGACATCGGCTGGAGTGAGTGGATTATCTCCCCGAAGTCCTTCGATGCCTATTACTGCTCGGGGGAATGCCAGTTCCCCATTCCAAAGGTACGGTGCTCACCGATTCTTTTGCACTCTCGGTTCCGTCACTATAGAACAGAAATACTCGCATAGATTGAAAACTAGGCTTTTTTTCCCCCCAATATCAGCAAAATTACGCTCATCTCCTATTACATGTTAGGATGCAGTCTAAATAAGCAATATCTTCATGTCTCATGCTACAAGGAATAGTGATTAGAACAGTTAGAATGAAGACAGACTTGCAAAGGTAATGAAAAAAAATACTTCATGGGGATGTGTATATATATATATATATATATATGTATATATGTATATATATATTTTGTCCCAGAAATCAAATAGCTATAAAGCAGTTCTAATGATGTGTGAGCTTGTTATTAACTTCTTTAACAAACATAATATCATCTATTCACGATAACTGAAGGAAAAATATATATATAGCAGCTTCTCAGAAAGGCTTGAAGCTGCCTTAGTGTAAGGCCAGAAGTATCTAGATGCCTGAGATGATCGGCTTCAGTTCCTTCAGCTCTCCAAGAAGGAAGTGGTAGTTGTGGTTAGGAACTCCCAGGATCTAGCATGTGCCAGAGCACAACCCTTCCATCCCGTCATTTCACATTTTTTTAATACATATGAACTTGGCAGACATGCACATTAGGTGATTACTTGCTCAGACTGAAAAGGCTTTAAGAGAAGTTCCCTCTTAATGATCGCCAATAAATATGTATTTTGAGTGAGCCTGTGCCTGACGTAAGGAGGATGGGAAGAACCACCTCTACCTTGGGGTGTGAGATATGGATTAAATGTAAACATGTTCAGTAACGGGTATCCTGTAGAGCAGACAAGGCTTTCCCCAAAGTCATTTTGAATGTAGTCATTTTAGAAGCCTGTTACTAGTTTCTGTCTATTTGCACTGGAATCTAATCCTGTCAGAGCTGGGGTGAAACGTTTCTCTGAAGGAGTAGGTCAAGCTTTGAGAATATGGATTCTCTAGTAGGAAAAAAGAGTAGGGTGTCTCCAGAGATACCCCCACAAACCAAAGGCAGAGTAATAATAAAGAGGCAACGTGACAATAAAGTTCATTTTCCTTAGAGCTGGGCACTCCAAGGCGCAGCAAAGCGCACACAGCTAAAGGGCAGATAACGGGTGCTCTGTCTGGGTGAGAAAAGGAGTTCCAGCTTTATCTGGGAGTTGTCCTTCTTTGGCTAATTCCCAAGGAAGGATAGTCTGCATAAAAACACCTTCTAACAGACAGTGACAAATGTATTCCTGCCAAAAGCAGGTTGTTTTTGCTGCAAATAATCATAGACCTCTGATGTCGGGTTTTAACCTGACCCGCTGGAGTAAGCAGGCTTGGAGCGCCGTCCTTGTAACCGAACCCAGCAGTCCCAAGGGAATTCTCTCCATCTGGGATACGTGTGTACAACACAACCCCTACTCTGGAGGAGCTGACAGTGGAAAAGGGGGAGAAATAGTAAGGGGAAGGTGGGTGGGCAAATAAAACAAAAGGATTAAGTAACTTCCCTGAGATGACTCAAAAGGCCCGATGGCCAAGGATGAAGCCTGTAGCCTAAGTCTACCAGTGCCTTGGCCAGGACGCCAGCTTTCTTCCAGCAACATCCACTAAAAGATGTGATCCCATTTTTCTGTGTGAAACTGCATAGCCTTGGTTGGGAAGATGGAAGTTATTGGGAAGATGCTGGCTACAGAGAGAAATAGTTTGTTGTTCTGTTATGGGAGCGGGTTGTGAAACCCTGTCACGAGTCTGGTTCCCTCAAAGCAGTTGGTGAGTCCCTGTTCATGCTGGAGTTCTGGAAACTCTTCCTTTTGTGCACTTTTGAAATCATACCCTCTCAAAAAGACTCATTTTCCTATGAGAATGAAAAACTAAATACATGTATGGAAGAAACAAGCATCTTTCAGAGCCACGTGTTATCCCTGAGTCATACATAATATCTGGTGCTACTAATAGGGCTGCATTTGCAAAACGATACTGTAAGCACCAGGCAATAACAAACTAATCTGTGCCTGTGGGTATATAGTGTTCCCTGGCTGAGGGCAAGCTCCTCAAGCTGACAACCTGCTGGGTAATCAGGAGCAGATGTGCCTCGCCCCCCTCCCTCTCCACCTCCGAATTTTCTGGCCCTGCCCTCTCCCTGGTTCCGATTAGCCGGTTTCGCTGCTCTCAGCCCCGCGTGTGCTGAGCGAGCGGGTCAGGAACGAGAGCTCAGGGCTGACATCATGCGCCCGGCTCCTAACCCGTCTCCAGCGCAATCCGGCGGGGTGGCAGGTCTCCCTGGGATGCAGCAGGTGCAGCCCTAGCCGCAGCTGGGCCCGCTCACAGACTTGGCAGTTTGGAGGCAGTTTTGGCCCTCCCGGGGCTCCTCCTGGCCTCCCCTCCCTGCTCTCCCCCTTAGCAGACCTGTCTGCTTCCCATTAGCCTGTGCTGGCCCCAGCGTTGGCTGCCTTGAGGCAGGGATGACCTCACTCCCCGCTACTTACGTGGGGCAGGGTGCCAGCTCGGTGCTCCCGAGGGGGTCTTGGTTTTGCAAAAAAAACCCTTACTCTGGTGCCAGTGAAATTCCCCCTTGGGAGAAGCAGAGTTATGCCAAGGCCAGTTATCATCAAAGTGCACCTTGAAGGCCAGGAGCGCTGTGTTCGTGACAGACTTCAGGTGAGGACAAGAGGATGTGCTGTATCAACAGATACCCACGTGAAATAGATGCCTTCCTTGCCAAACTCGTGTGAAACAGAACGACAGAGGGTAGCCGGGCTATTCGCGCCGGTATCACAAGGTCTACGAACAGTATTTGAGGTCAGTTCTGTACATAAAAGCAGAGTTGCTTCTGAACAACTCCCTGGGACACAACACAGCTCGGAGCCCAGCCCAAAAGGGAGCTCAAGGAAGAGTTTCACACTCCGCCCAGTCAGATGGGCTGATTAGCCGTATCAAACCCTCAGCTATCGCAGCCTGGCACAGGGCCATAAACCAGGGAATCGCCGAGCTCCTCTTCAGCGCCGTCCATAGTTATGACTGGTAGTTTCAAACTTGACCAACAGAAAACACAAAAGGAAAAAAAAAAAAATGCGCTTTCCTCAGGAAGCGACGCCAATGGCGCGGATTACGTATTTGAAGGTAAATTAAGGGTTTACAGTAAGACCTTAATCTGACGTATCCTGAAACCCTTTTTGAGTTGCGGTTCTGCAGGTGATGGGGATAGCAGGTCAGTCTCACTTGGATGGTTTTAACCTTTTGGCATCTAATCAGAAGGTTTGAAGAGCAAATTCAGGCCCCAGTGACTTGTGTGGAGCAATGGAGTGAGCCTGCATGAACCCCAGCTTGCACACCCACTCCCAAGCACATTTTATAGGGAAGTTTGAACTGTGGACTGATCTGACAAACTCTAAAGATCCTTGTGAGCTACTGTTGAGTAACACAGGTGTTCTTGAATTAAAAACAGAACAAACAAACAGTCTCTTTCTTGAGATCTGCTAGCTAGATTGTTAGAAATGCCTTTGTAACCTTGCTGGCTATCCTAGAGCCTTTAAGAAGTTGCTGCAGTAAGCTCTGTGTTTGTATTTTGGACAGACCATCACCAATAACCTCTGTCTCAGGCATCTGATAAGGTATTAATCTTAAACAGTAATGGGGGGAAAAAAAACACCCTAAAAAAACACCCTAAAAAGGTAGAACTCCTGTGTTTAAAAATATACCTGAATCCCAAATATACTTAAGATTCTGAATCCTTGGAAGGACAGGCAGTGTCTAGGGATATGCAGTGTTTCTCATCCTCTCTGCATGCAAGATAAGTTCCTTATCAGGAGGAGGAAAACCTTCCACGTTACGTTTAGTAAAGAACAGCTCAATGCTCCCAAGTGAATCCTCTCCAATTCTATGTCAAATGGTTCCTGTTCTCACTTGAGACTGGTTTTGACAGCACGATACAGAATAAGTCCATCCTGATGGATCTCTTTTGGAAGTTAAGGCACATCTGTCTCTGCAAGACAGAAGAAAAATGCAATTGGCATTAGCTGGGAGATACTTCATCTTAACCAGGGAAAGGTTAGACATCTCTGTGTATTCCTAGAAGAACTGGAACCAGATACTTCAAATGTACTAATGCACTGCACAAATGATGTAATGAGCCAGAATCTCACAGTTATTCCTGTGGTTTTTTTTTTCTTTTTTTTTTTTGCATGCAAGATAGTTAGGATTTGCAAATCAGATAGATAGATATCTAATCCAGCTGACTGATTTTATTTTTTATTTTTTTGAAAAGCGAATCATCTCACACACCAGAAAAAACTGAAAAACTGCAGATTGCAAATTTGGCTCAAATGATCTTGTTTCATATATATCTTAATGTCATCTGACTGCGCATATCTAACCGTGATTCCCAGGGTCTGTGTGTAACTGGAGCTACCAAATGATTTGTTAAAATTTCTCTTTTGTGAAAAAATCTCTTA
This sequence comes from Crypturellus tataupa, assembly GCA_034781795.1. Classification (NCBI taxonomy): domain Eukaryota; kingdom Metazoa; phylum Chordata; class Aves; order Tinamiformes; family Tinamidae; genus Crypturellus; species Crypturellus tataupa. The sequence goes on from JAWLRI010000274.1 coordinate 5,617,604, forward strand.
GGTTAAAATGAATGTGTTGTATATGGTAGGTGCTATATAACTCTTACAGATATTTTTTTCTGGATATGTTTAGGGGCTTAGAGGTCAAGTGTAATATATTCATTTTTCATTTGCCTGACTAGTCAGATTTGCTTTGTGTTAATAACAAACAAAAACGTGTTCCCATTTGCACGAGCATAAAGCCGTGAAACCCTGTCCTTTGGAGCAAAATATCACAGAAGTATGAGGTATTTCAGAAAATATCACAGAAATATGAGGTACAAATCCCACCTTGGGGTTTGGGGGGCTGTGTTAAACGGTCACGTCGCTGATGATGTATGCTCCAGATGCAAAGTGCATTTCTTCGTAATATAGTCATAATATAATGGAACAATTTGAGCTATTTGGCAGGAAGAACGAGAGAACCAGCAGCACCTCGCAGGACGCAGTGGATGCGCTGGTGTAAAGCTCTGCCCTCCTCGCTCCGAACACACCTTGTGCTGTTCCCGATGCGCCCACATTCCTGCACAGGGACTTCCCAGCAGAGAGGCTCTATTTATTCACCTCCCCTAATGAATCAGCCTGCTGGTGTGAGGCCGCCTGCCTCCCTCCTGCCCTACGGGTTTTATGACTCAATTGCAACTCGCGTGTGACTGCGTTCGCATGGGAAGGGACTTCCTTGACCCACAGCACGCCTCGTTTCAAGGCCGGCGGCCTGGGTGCTTTCCTAGAAAGGCAGGGCCCATCCGGAGCCCTGTCCCCATGAAGGTTGTGGGGCCACAGTGACATCCAGTGGGCAGCAGAGCCCTGCTGCTGGCCTACATGCCCTGATGGCAACTGCTCCTGGGTAACACACACCGTGTCTATAGCTGGAGAGCCCCTATAGGGCCCTTCCTCAAGAAACTAAGTTCTGTTCCACACTATGGGTCTGTCTTGGCATGGTTGTGCGTTCATTTTGTGCCTGACCCTTCTCTTGCAGGCCCTGAAGCCCTCCAACCATGCCACCATCCAGAGCATCGTGAGGGCGGTCGGGGTGGTCCCTGGCATCCCCGAGCCCTGCTGCGTCCCCGACAAGATGTCCTCCCTCAGCATCCTCTTCTTCGACGAAAACAAGAACGTGGTCCTCAAGGTCTACCCCAACATGACAGTGGAGTCCTGCGCGTGCAGATAACGTTTCCGTGGACCCCTTTGAAGTGCTGAGGTGATCGGTTACTGTTTTACCGTTGTTTTTCGTGGTTTCTACTTTTTGTTTGCACTGCCAATGCATTTCAGTCTGAAAACAAAAAGAAAATAAATCTGAATAAGAGCGTGGAGTGGATTCTGGATAAAAATTCCGAGGATGGGCCATGGGAAAACTTAGTTCATCTTTGGATTTGACCAAGAGGTGAGTCTTGGCAATGGAGACTGATCGTTTCTTTTGGAAAAGAAAGATGAAAGAGGAACTTACAGAAGACTTCAAAATGTTAGAGACTGCCAGAAGGACACATTGATCTATTTTTGTATGGGATTTTGGAAACAGCAGTAGCTGTTAATTCTTGTCTCCATTCTTCTAGTGACTAAGGCGGGGTGGAGATTAGAAATATATTACTCGTTTTTGAAGCTAAACTTTCTGCTTTAGTTTACTGAGTAGAATACAGTAAGCAAGAAAAACATAAATCTGACATTCTAAGAGCCTTAGGTAATCCAAATTAGACATATATTTCCTCAATATGACGTCATGACTGTGTATGTGTATTCATTTTCATTAACATATTCCTTGTAAATCAGCCTTTTAGATCTCAGTCTGAAGAACACAAAGCCATTACTGATGCATTTGAATTTGTAATATCTCAAAAGCAAAATCTTAATGGGTCAAGGTATGAAAGTGTCAGTGAAGTAGCCGAGTAAATTGTTTATAAGAAATATTCTATAAAATATTTGCAAATTATTATGCACAAATCTATAGTAGTTGATTCTTGATATGAAATTATTTGGTGCAAAATTCTTGATCTGTTAACTCTCACTATGATGAACTGAATCTAGTTCTGCTTCATGAGGTCTAAAGGGTTACATGAATCTGATGGAGTGTGTCTTTTTTCTCCTCCTTGTCTGCTTCTGCTCTTAAAATGAAGTCTGTTGTAGCTATACTGTCAATTTAAGCATTCTTACCAGCAAGTTTTGCACAAAAAAAATACAAAATATGCTTTCCATTATTTTATCCATCAGCATATTCATTTGAGAAATTACTAACAGGAGAAAAAAAAAAGGTAATGGATTATATATATATATAACTGTAAAGAGCTCATTCTGTCATTTGGGGAATATTCACAAGAATATTTAAAAAGCCTTGTTTCTTTTCCACCAACACGATCTATAGAGAAAGGTGTTTGTTTAAAGTGCCTCCGGCTGCAAGAATCGTGTTTAGATTGCGCTGAGTCAACACTAAACAAGCTTTTCATACGATAGCAACATAATTTATGAAACGGTGTTCTTAAATAGCAAATACACATTGTGAATAAACTAAGCCCAAGTCATAATGAGGGTTAGATTCTCTGTTTTGGAGCCAGCAGTTCCTCAGTGTATCGAAGGTGATTACGATATTCCTACATAAAGGCTTTTTTGCAGGTTCATTGCTATTTGAGGCTATTTCAAACACTTAGTCATTGATTTCTGTGTTTGGCCAGTGGTGTGGTGGTGTTTACCAACCGGGATAACGTGCGTGTTTGAGAGAGGTGTAGACTGGAGACTCGATGACCTATGAATCCCTTCAGCAATCACTTTTTACCTGCACAAAGACCAAGCTGAAGTTGACAGGAATTTCACTTAAAGAAAGAAGAACTACAGATGAGGCCCAGATGCACATTAGGCTTGCAGTTTCTGCCCTGATTTTTCTTGAATAGTAAATTCCTGAAGTTAGATTCGCAAAGAGTGGATCCTGATACCTTTCCATGGGCTCCAAGCAAGTGATAATAGTTAGCACAGCTATTAGACCTTTTTGTGCTGTATTATCCTTAAAAGATGGAACTGTTGGAGAAAGACCCTCTTTCCAGCCAACAGCCGTCATCTTCAGCATACAGGAGCAGAACTGACATCAAAACAAGACAGTAAAAGCTTGGAGCCATGTTCTTTTGATCAACTTCCATATGCAGGAGAAGAGCTGCATATTTTATGTGCAAATTGGACTTAAAAACTGGCGGAAAAAAACACTCTGCTTTTCCTCCAACTGAAATGAAATGTAGTTGTAGACAGCGAAGAGCTGGCCAGGACTCCGGAGAGTGCTGTGCCTTGCTAATGAGAAGCAGCCTGTTCCTGTGGGCTGAGCTGTGTTTTGTGACGTTACGGATAGTCCAAAGCTGAGGAGCACCAGGTTACCAGGGCTCACCTCGTAATCTGCTCACCGTGGGCACCGTCCTTAGCCCGGTGGCATTGGGGCACTTGGAGGTGGCTGCAGGCTAAGCCGGACAGTGGGCAGCAGGCCCTGCAAGCCCGTTCTTTGCAATTGCTATGAAGATAAATACGTATCTCATACAATTAAGTGTGACAATGGCTGCTAGTTAAAAAAAAGAAATCAAACAAGTTAACCAAATCTAATCTGTAGCTTGTAGAGAACTTGCTGCAAAGCAGAATTTGTGCAATGCTTTACAAGGCCTGCTCGGCTATATGACAACCCTTCCCTTTTCTTTCTTCAAGGCGAATTGGCTGGCGTTGAGTAACACTTCTCCACCAAACTCACTTCCTTTGCAATATTTTCGATATCGGGTACAAGGCTAAACACTTTTGAGGTAGACACCCCTTGTCCTCAGTAGCAGGATGGGAGGTGCTCAGCAGGACTTCATTCAGGGCTGGATTTCTCCGCAAATTGCTTTGTATTGGAGTTATAACACGTTCCCTTTACAGAGCAACCAAAGACTGCGTCCTCCCCAAGGCAGCACGGGACAAACAGCACTGGCACCTCGCAGACCTGCCCCAGGAGCCTGGAGAGCCGCAATCTGCTTCTTCCAGCTGAGCACTCGTCACGCTCTCTTCAGTTAACCGTGTGCGTGAGATATCATATCCACAAGACTTGTTTGCATGTGAGATATCATATCCACAAGACTTGTTTTGCATTTGTATTTCTAAGTGAAATGTTCTAAATAAATCTGCGTCTATCATCTGTAATGTATCCATCCCATAGACAATGATCTCTGTATATAACTATATATTAGTTCAAAGTAATTTACAGCTAATGTTACTAATCACCATTTAAATAAGCGCGCGGGACTTTCCCCTCTTATCTTGTGTTTTGGCACTACTATTGATTGATAAGTGGCTCTGCTTTCCATCTAATTATATAATATTTAATGACGGTGCATTATTTTTATAGCTAGCTTGAGAGGTGGCCAAGAGAACGGCTTCGGCTGTGGAAGTTCTCCCTTTGCACAGGTTGTCCTCAAGGATGCGGCACCGGCCTTGCTCTGCCGAGGGCTCCTCTGGGAGCCAAGTGTGCAGCGAGGAGCAGCTGGTGAGCAACCCGCTGCAGAAACTACTTCAAAATCCCCCTCCTTAAGGCTGGATGGGGAATCTCGCAGTAAACGTGCAAAATACGGGGTGCAAAATGAAACATTTTATTCTCCAGTGTGGTACCGTGACCCGGGAGAACTGTCAGTTGGAACGAGTGATGCTGTTCCCCCAAGCTGGGTTGTGAAGCAAGGCTCTGTGGTTTGAATTTGTGCGGGCCCCTGGACTTGTGAGGGGCTCAGCACCCTTCGTGGGGTGTCAGGCACCACAATTTGGAGTCACCTGCACCAGGACGGACCCAAGGGCTTTGCACGTGCATCTCTGAGGAGCTGATCGCTGGTTTGCAGCAGGCGCACATGTCGTTAAGCGACTAATCCCTCTTTGTAAAAATAGCCTTTGTAAATGATTTCTGTTTAGAGGTTAATGCTTGTACAGATAATGTCATTTAAAAAAAAAATAAAATTACCCCAGAAAAGGTATTTTGTATATGGAAAGAAACTTTTAGAGATGCTTTTAATTTATTTTATATCTGTTGCCATCTTGTCCTTTTAATATTTTTCTCTTTTTCTGAATGCTCTTAAGACAATACGATTTTCATGGTCAAGTTTGCAAGCACAGGTTGCAGCAACACTGTGAAGGGCACGTTTCACTACTGAGGTATAAGCTTGCCTGATTTGTATTTGTTTCCCTTCAATAATAGGAAACTTTCACTATGAGCTCTGGAAAAAAAGAAAATGAAATAAAATCACTTTTTACATGAAAAAAAAAAAAATCTGTGTTGTCCTCATGTCTTTCCAAGAACATTTAAGAAGTCTGCTGCTTTTTATGCTCAGCCCGCTGGAAATGCGTCCATCTCGAGTGCGTGTTTGCAAGCACAATGCAAACAGAGGTTGTGTTTGTAGAGCAAAGTACATAATGGCTGGGGAGTGGGTGCTATGGATTGAGTTAAAGGTTAGCTAGTGTGGCAGCAATAAGCAGCAAAGGTTATTGGACTTGATCCAAAGTTGTTGATGGAATCCTGTCTGCTGGCCACACTGAGTTTTGGTTCCAGCCTGCAAAAATAATGCAAAAATTATGATGATACCCAGCAATTTATCAGAAGAGTGAGGCAGCCCTGATTCCTCTCTTGGTATGGGCAGCACACAGGGCTACTGTGTTCAAACCAAGACAACAAGTCATTTCTGCAGCGTTACTGCAGGTTGCACGCCGCAGCAAACCGAAGAAGGAAACGGGGACACCAAGAGCTGCTGTTCTTCTAAGGAGATCCCAGCTGGATGCTCTCCTGATGGCCCTTGGTCCAACTGAAGGAGGGCAGGGGAGTGGGCACCACATTGTTCCTCCTGTGGGGGCCCTGGAGGAGGTACCAACTCGTGGGCTCTGCCTACCCTACTACTATCAGTGTCTCTCACTCCCTCTGGTACAAACTCAAGGTACCCAGATGTGGGGGATACACTGTAATTCCATCAAAGCAAACGAGAGGAGGTCCTGACTGCTGCTCCCCTGGGCTGCATGCCTGGGAAAGGGACAATTCCCATCAGCTCCATCTCTAGGAAGCATGGAGAGCTTTTTAGATGTCATTGACCTTGTTTCGGCGCAGCTGGGAGGTGTCCCCAATGATGGTGATGGGGGAGCCCACACTGATAACAAGCCTGCTCAGCGTCCTCATTTGTCTGCAGTAATGAGTGCTTTAATGCAGAACAGCCAAAAAGAAACTGCAAGAGAAGAAGCTACGTGGTGCCTTCCAGGTGCTGCACACCTGTCACAACAAGGTGAAGTATCGCAGGGCAGGTCTCAGCCTGGAGCGCGCCCGGCCTCTCGCCCTTTCCCGTAAGAGAGAGCCGGCTCCTGCGGCTCTGCTGGTCCCAGCTCCGTCGGGAATTGAATTTTTAATTCAATGTCTCTGTTAGGTAAGACAATTTACCTGGGGACAGACTTCACTTCCCTAATGAGTGAATAGGTTATTAAGCTCCTGTGCTTCCCACTGTTAGCCCAACAATTTAACTGGAATATTCGTTCTGTCTTTTGCTGCTGCTGACCTGCAGCTCAGTAAGTGACATGGCTTCTAGCTCAGCAAGTGCCTCGGGCAAACTTTAAAACCACATTTGCCAGCACCCAGCTCCTGTGCATCAGTGAAATAATCCTGGTTACGGAAAGCCCGAGTTTACCCTCAGCTTCCGTGCATCAGAATTCTGCCCTATTTCAGAAGCATCTTACCAACTAACAGTCAGTCACCGGTTATCAGAAGTTGCCGCAATCGGACACAGGATGCACTTCAGGACGGGTGCAGATCTTCCCGATGCCTTGCTGCTACCCCCAAAACAGCAGCAGCAGCAGTCCGATATTGATTAGTAATTAGTATGGCAAGCAATGGACCGTGGATTCTGAAGGAAACAATAATTACCAGGATTAGCCCTCGAGTGCGAGGTTTACGCATGCACTGTCCTCTCGTGCGGTTTGGGGAGTCACTCCAGGAACACCCTGGGCTTAGAGGAATGTTATTTATTTATGAGCAAAAAGAGGCTAAAGCTCCTGCTGAAACTGAATTCTGTAATCATCACTTAGCTGTGATCTAGCCACACCAAAAAGAAGATTTTTTTTTGAAATACACCTTTTTTTAGGCCTGCTACTTTTGATTTAGGTTTTAAAAAAAAATCACCAGAGAAACACCCCTTGAGAATCATGCAGAAGAAAGTGGATATTTATCCTTCTCAGAATAACCAATTCCCTCAGGAGTCGAGGTGCCCATGGGCTGGGCATCTGGCCCAGCACAGAGCAGAAACTTTGAAACTGGCTTTAAAAAAAAATTGAAAACAAAATCCAAGCAATACTGGGAGCTGCCGCGTCTTGTGTGCTGTGAAGGACACAAACAAAACCCCAGAAATGTTAGGATTTCTGACACTTTATCTGTACCTACACCAACGCAACCGCAAGAAACGGTCCCAAGGTGAACATGGAGCCCCCCGGAGATGCGATTGGCCTTCCCAAAGGGGCCTCCCTTCTCAGGGTGCTCAATGTAAACGTAATTGCACTTACTTCATGGGTGTAATCCTAAGAACATCTCTACCTTTCTGATTTTTTTTTTCCCCCCATCACACTGTGGACGGGAAAATCACCATAGTTAGGTAAATAGTGCCCTCTTGTGATCAAAATTAAAAAGAAATCAAGAGATAGTGGTCTGTGAGGTCCTAGGAGGAAATCTGTTCAGACCATACACGTGCCCAGCGGCCACCAACTGCTTTATTCACATATGCTGTCACCTTTATTTGTGCATTGTAACCTAGACCACTTTACACTGGATTTAAGTGCAAAGGCCGGGGACCGAAACATTTTCCCTAAGACGGAGTTGTTCTCAGCTGGGGTCAGACAGGGTGAGTGTTAAAAGAGCTCAACCACGTACTTTATATCCCAGAGAAAGCTCCTTCGCTCTAGGGACTAAAAGGGAACGAAATCAGTTAGTTGACATGGCAGCTGTGGAGCAAGTAGGAAAACGGTGGAAACATGTAAGAAGGAATCATTGCCGCTTTGAAAGATGCTCTTTCCACAGATGGCTGTATGAGGTGATTGGTGAGAAAATACAACAGTTTTTTTTCCTCAGACGCAGGGAAATAACAGAAGGATTCAGCCAGAACCAAGCCCTGAGTCCCACATTTCCAAGCAAACTTGTTCTTGCAAATTATGAACTCTGCTGAGCTCCAGGTTTTAGCAAACCTGCTTGTCCCTTGCCACACACGTTGGTGTCTGTTGCCTGAGTGAGTTACCCGCTGGCACTGCTGAGCACCAGGAGGCCCCAGATGGCATCAGGGCCCCGTCATGTGGCCCCTTCTGCTCCCTCCCTTTCCTGTCAGTGTCCAAGTTCACCCCTCGATGTGCCAGATCTGCCCGGTGGGAAGGGGCCGGATGCTGATTCCCCATCCCAGGAATGGGGGTGGGATGGGGCGGCCACTTGCCCTGGGTAGAGGAAAATTGGGTAAGAGATCACCTAAGGAAACTCAATACCCACAAATCCGTGGGCCCTGATGGGATGCACCCCAGAGTGCTGCGGGAGCTGGCGGATGCCATAGCCAAGCCACTGTCCATCGTCTTCGAAAGATCCCGGAGAACAAGGGAGGTGCCGGAGGACTGGAAGAAGGTCAGTGTCACGCCAGTCTTCAAAAAAAGCAAGGAGAAGGATCTGGGCAACTACAGGCCGGTGAGCCTCACCTCTGTCCCTGGAAAAGTGATGGAACGGCTCGTGCTGGCTGTTGTCTCCAGGCACATAGAGGACAAGAAGGTGCTCAGGACTAGTCAG
>JAWLRI010000274.1:5626446-5640309 GCA_034781795.1 Crypturellus tataupa
CGGCTCCCCCCCGCCAGCGGCTGCTCCGGCGCCGCCGGCTGCTTCGGCCGCTCCCGTGCGGCTCCCGACTCCCTGCGCCACGGAGGCGCCGGCTCCGCTGCCTGCCCTGCTCCTGCTCCTGCTCCTGGGCACCACCCGCCCGCGCACGGCCGCGCCGCCTGGCGGCCGCTGCGGCAGCAACAGCGACGGGGACAAGGCGGGAGAAGGGGGGGAAGGGAGCACGGGTGGACGTCGAGGGAGAAGGCAAGCAGAGAGAGACGGAGGAGAAAGAGAGGGGAGGAGGAGAAGGGCAGCACAGAAGCCCCGAGGGAGCGAGAGAAAAGAGAAACCGAAATATCCCTGGTGTTTGGCCATGTTGGTCCCGGAACGCTCCTCTGCACTGTCTCTGGACAGCGCCTCTGGAGTTGCTCTTCTCCAGCCATTAACAGGTGCTGGTTACGAAGCAAACGTCAAGACGTGCCGGCTCCTTGTGGCTGGAAGCATTTTGTTTATGCTGCTATATTTTAAATAAGTAACACAGAGATGTGACACCTATAAGGAGCACATTATTTATTTATTCTAATGCACATAGATTTTTCTATCACCGATTTTCATTCAATGTAGTGCAGCTTTCTGAAACTCTCAAGGGGAAGGCATTTCCTAAGAGAAAATTTTCCCCAGTATTTTATATATTAATAGCATACAGTTCATGTAGATAGCAGCCTCCTTTCCATTGCCTTGCCCTTTTTTGCCCACCTGCACAAAGCAAAAATAAGGTGTCTAAAAAGTATGGTGCAACACACTTGCTCTAAATGGGTTTACGTGACTGCACAACAGCACTGCAAAATCAGGGCACGCTATGCCCAACTTCCTGCAGCAAAAGATGCTCCCACCACTGCTGATGGTGGTAGCCACACCACAAAACTCTTTTTGGGGAGGACAACACCAGGAAGCCACTCCTGCCACCTCTTCTTGCAGTGATTTCCTCCACTTTTCATTTTTCTCCCCCATCCCTGTGAGGATGCTGTTGACGTACACAAGCAACCTGAAGCTTATGAAGTGTTTGGTGCTTGCAAAATCCTGTAACTTTTCAGTGAGTTATCAGCCCAAGTTAAACAAACACTAATGTTTGTTGTACCTGTAGTACCAAAACACTGTCCTTAGCCAAACATGAAATAAGTTTCACCTCATCTATTTGATGAGTTAGCTGCTTTGCGAGAGGTGGGGTGCTGCTAGAGGGCCTGAGGAACAGCGTTTGGAAACTAGGCCGGACAGAGGCACGTGAGAACAACACCTGCAGGAAGTTTGGCAGGAATTAACGCCTCTGTTCCTGCAACAGGCTGAATTCTGCAGCGCTGGGGGTATTACTGGGGGCCCCATCACTGCACGGGTCCATGCCCAGAGTGGGCACAAGGCTCCAGGCACAGTGCAGACTGATGGACTGTGGCCACCCTCTCACAGAATGAGGAAACAAAGCTTAAGGAGCCCAAAAAGAAACACAGGGTAAACAACAGCCTGACAATTTCACCAGTCCAGCAAGCCTACAAGTAACCTTGATGATCTCAAGGGGGCCATTTCTGTTTCTTTCATCCAACCCTTAGAAGATAGAGTGCGTTCTAGCTCCTCTAGAAGGTATTTCAACCTCATCTATCTTCTGAGTGCCCAGCTGCAACTCAGGAATAATATGCTCCCTGCACACTTGGCTTTAACTAACCTCCCTGAAGAATGGATGAGAAATTAAAGGGCACAGACACCAATCAAATGAGGAGTGTGATGATAACTTACCAGAGCCTTGCTCAGCACAGCCCTTAGTTCCTCCTTTGAAACAACAGAAATCAGTGTTGGTTTGCATACCTCTCCACACTCATTCATCAGCTTCCCTCTTTTTGTTCCTGTGTTTCCAGCTCTTCACAACTTCTCCATATCAATCACTCCAGACATTCTTCTTCATCTCAGCCTCAGCACTGTGAAGACCCCAGGACACCTTAATGATTAGGACCAGCCTCACCTGAGACTACACACACCTCCTCTTCCCGGGGGTCTGGGAGCCCTGTTTAAGCTTGGGCCTGGACAGAGAGGTCTAACCTGTGTTACCCTGAAGATCATTGTTTCTTGTGGACTCTGCATTGCAGATAGTGTGTTTCCAGCCCTGCTTCCTGAAATAGGTGTTGGACCTGTGTGTGGCAGAATGCTTGTCTCCAGCCTGTCTAGGAGCAGTAAGCATGAGTTACACTCTCATGCAAGGTAAGCAGAGAGCCAGGAAAGGTCATGGTGCAGGCTCAGTGGTGACCTTACCAGCAGGGTTCAGGGCCCAAAGGCAGGCAAGCAGAGCAGGGTGGTGATGGCAGCCAAGTGATGACTAGGCAAGTAATGAGAGTAGATTTCCTGGCTTGTTCTGGGACTGGAGAACTCCTGAAGAGGAATGGGCAATGCCGTGATGGATGTCAGAGAGGGAGTAAAAGCCCAGGGCTGGGCTTAAATAGTGCTCTGGGTAGGGTGTGGGAGGAGGTCTCAGGCGAGGCTGTTTAGAGCAGTTAAGGCCATTGGGGCCCTCAGGGTCTTGAGACAGCTGCTGCCTCCTGGATGACTATTAGACATCTACTGCAGGTAGTCTACCTCCTTCCCTGTCTCCTGCTGCTCCTGCTTGGACTCCTTGGATGTATCCTGGACTTAATTCCCTCCTTCAACCAGCCTGAGAAAGCTTATCCTGCTCCTGGCAGCGAGCTCTGTCTGTTCAGCTTGCGTCCTCAGTCTAGGAGAGCGCTGCCTGTGCTGTGGTCAGCCTCAGCTCTTAGTGTGTCCTCAACTTCTTAATAAAACCATCACTTAGAGGTCAGACTGCAGCAAGATTATGGTGAAGATGCCAAGCCCAAAATTCTGGCATAATGCAGATGTATTTAATCCCATTCCCAAAGGATGGGCACTTAGTGTGTATCTTAGCACTGCGAGCCCATTTGTTGGTTTTGCATTTAGCTCCAGAGGGTTATCAAGATGAAACCTGTTAGGTTAACATTAATGGATTTTTTTTTGAAAAATTGAGAGAAACAAAGTTCTTGCAACAAACATTGCTTGTACAAGTAAAGTGATCATAATAATACTCTGTAAGTCTCCAAGAGACAGGAGTCTGTTCTGGGACCTCCAAGCATGCTTTGCTCAAGCTTGTGTAGCTTGCTCTTACTCACTGTAGTAAAGGCTTCTGTATGATTTTCTAATAAAAATATAACTATACTGCACATAGTTACTTCTAGTCTTACTCTTTTTTTTTGCCTTTTACTACAAAGCACCAATTAAGATTACTGGTAGTTGGCTCTTCAAATTGCATCCATCTAACCCCAAAATGCCCATAGTCTCTTTCCCTATACGCACACAGCTGTCAGGAAAGGTGAAGAGGTGAAATGTCTATTTGTAAAGGCGTAGCCTTGTTGTGTTAAGGGTCAGCCTGATAGCTGCCAGGCTATTGATTTGTAAATTGGCAGATTAGAAGGTCACTTGACTCCAGCTGCAAACTCTGCTGAATAATACTAGTCTCCGTGTATGGGGAAGAGTATTAAAAACTGGCTCCTAACCAACAAATGAAATAGTCTGGATGCTCTTCTGTCTTATTCTTGCTAACTATGCTAAGTAATCAAGAAACTGTTGGATGGGGAGTAAGGAGGGCAATAAACTGTCAGCAAATACCACATCAGTAGCATGTGGTAACAGATGAAAGAGCTCATTTCATGTCTCTGGTTCTGTAATGCTACTGCCATTAATATGCTTAGAGAATGACCTGATAGAGAACTTGCTAGAGCCAATGGAGCATGGACGCTCTTTAATTTGAATACCCTGATGCTCCCCGGAGCAGTATTAAGGCTACCAGAAGAATGCAACCTATTCCAACTCCGAGCAAATTGCCCTCAGAAGACACTGACATCCATCAAAGCCATCTCGCCTCCTCCTTGGTGTAGAAAAATCTGGAGGCCCTGAAGTCTAGACTAGGAGGCAAAAGGAACAAAAAAGCCTTCAGTCACCTAAAGTTATGCACTGGTTGCATATTTCAAGTATGTGGCAGCTGGCTTTGCTGAACTGTTTTGGGGGGAAGAAAAATAATCTGGTTTCTCAGAAACAAACAGCATGCTCTTTGTCCTGCATCTCAAATAATGAGAATTTAATCTGGCATAGTAGATACTCCAGAGTGAGGAGAGAAAAACTCTTTGGCTCTTTACCAAATTCCTAAATGAGGTAGACAAGTGTTTAGGGTTAAATGCAGTTCTTATATGGTGATTACTCTGATATATGCAACTCAACACATGACCTTAATCCATTTTCCATTTATGTCATTAGAAAAATTTCTATTGTTACTACAGGATCATCATCAAGTGCTATATAACCTGCATGGCTTTTCTTGTTTGCCTCCATATGATGGGATCACACTGAATGGGTGAAGTGGCCTGTCTACTGTACTTGGCTGCCTGAGTTATGGAAATATTTTTTATGATCTTTAATAGTCATTTTTTTCTGAAATCCTATGGAGTTAGGAAATTCTAATGATTCTTTCCCTCCTTCTACAGAGGGATAACTGAAGCATGTCTTGCTCAAGTGGTGGTGTTCAGAAATGGGATGTTTTGGGGACCCAAGGTCTGCTGAAAGTTGTATTACCTTAGAGCCAAACCCTACTTTTGAGAGGGGAAAAGAAAATGTTCAAACATAAAGGTTAGGACAAGTTCCTTACTTGATGCTGCTTCCTTCCTGGGCTTGTTTTCTAGAGGGACTCTGTTTAGAAGCAGTTACATCTGGACCTTCACTCCCAGGCTCCTGCCTGAGGGAGCATTGCATTTACTTGGGCCTTGGGGTTACCCTGGAAAACCAAACTGGAGCAAGGTATTTTAAAAATGGCTTTTCCAGATCCCTCTGTAGATGGTAGAAATAATACTACTGATTATTTTCTCAGGAGATATTTCACCATGGCAAAAACAAAATAAAAAGCCCTTAAAATCTGCAGAAAGTCTCAGTGGTAGTCAAGTACTTACACCTGGCACTTTTTTTTTTTTTTTTGTGTGTAGGGTTAGCCTTCATCCTCTGCTTTTAACCAAACAAAAATGCTTTCTAATCTGACTGTGTTAGGAATTGCATGTCAGCGAAAAAGCTGCATTACAGGTTGTGTTATGTTACTCTGCGACAGAGTCCAAGGTTGCTTAATGTGTGCTTTGCATTTTCACTAAGAATGACTAAGGGAGATGGGCAGATAAATGTTTCTACTGCTGAGCTAGTCTGACTTAAAAAAAAAAAAAGAGAGAGAGAGAGAGAGGGAAAAAGGAATTTCCTGAGTGAATAATTCAATTCACTTAGCCTATTCCATTGGAAGTGAAACACTAAGACTTGCATCTACAGACAGTGGATAGTTTTGAGGGGAGAGGGATGTAACTAATAAAGGGCCTTAGAAAAACACTGCAGCCTCTCTACTGCCTCACCCTAAGCTTCTACTACTGCCCACGGTCTGTAGGAGCTGCAGATACTCACAAAAGCTTAGGCTCCACTTGGTGCTTTCTGGTGTTGTTCTGTCATGGCTCTTCAGCCTTCAAATATTCTCAGACCAACTTCATTCATGATGAAGACTTTATACATAAATTATATTATTTGCTTATTAAATGTTTTTTGTGGTAAAAAATAAATACACTTGAATTTGGGTATGTACCATTTTTTGGGTCAGGTCTAAATTGAACTAATAAGGTCTGAAGATGTTCTCATTGTGAATGCCGACAAAACTTAAACTACTCCTCTGGAACAACTTGGGAATCTCTATTGTTTGCTTTTATCAGGTCCTGTAATGAATAAATAGCAAATTGTAAATGTTCTTATTGCTTCTGGTGGGCTTTTGGACTCTAAGTTATTTGGCATAGCATGGTTTCAAGCACTGCCAAGTGCTGCTTATGCAACTGCTCATAGTTCTCATTCAGTGGCATATTGCCCTAGACTGTGAAATCACTGCTTTCATTTCCCTTATTTATTAGCCTTTTTTTCCTCCCAGCCTCTGGAAGGAGGGACCTTGCAGCCCTTTGGCTGAGGGAGGAGGTTGCTAGAAAAAGGGCATCTGGCTAGAGAGGTTCCTCAGAGCTTTTGCTCACATGGCTGAAATCACTTAAATTAGTCCAAATCAGCTTTTGCTTTTGTTGCCAAACAAAATGGCACTAGATATCATGCTGAGCTATGAAAGCAAAGTATTTTTCTCTGTGAATTTTCCCTTTTAAGGTAAAATGACAGCTTGGATAAAGAACGTAAAGAGAAGGTTTCTCTACTAATGTTTCCAAGGTGGTATTTCAGATTCCTCTTTCTGATCAAATCCCAGGAAGATTTGTGTTATGGTTATTGTAACTACCTGTCCTCTGTCAGCGCTTCTTGACAGATGCCCAGATCCATAGAAGAATGCCCATTCCACCCCAGCAATGACCTGCCTCAGGCAAACACCAACACTGCTACCTCTGTATTGATATTGTATTTTGCACTTGCACTGAATGGGAATTGCCCCAGGAACACATAAATTACTGACATATAAACCTTATCCATAAATGCCAGCTCAATTTCTGGAACATTTTTTTTCTGCCAGACTCTGGAGATTCGGCAATTGAACTTCTCTGGGCCAAGTGACATACCTTTTTTTTTTTTTTTTCCATCTCCTTTTGAGTTACAGGAGTCATTTTACTA
This sequence comes from Crypturellus tataupa, assembly GCA_034781795.1. Classification (NCBI taxonomy): domain Eukaryota; kingdom Metazoa; phylum Chordata; class Aves; order Tinamiformes; family Tinamidae; genus Crypturellus; species Crypturellus tataupa. The sequence continues at coordinate 5,633,107 of JAWLRI010000274.1, forward strand.
CTTGTGACTTTGAGGGAGGCAAGAGAAATTTTTCTAGCACCCAGTACTCTGTTCCAAAGCTTAGTCTGCAAATACCTCAATTCTTTAGTGTTTCATGCAAAGCGTACTGGTTAGTATATGATCAGCAAGTGTGTATGTATATGACCAGCTATGATCAGCAAATATTGCTTGAGTAGAGGTTCATCTATCCTTTCCTATATCCATGCACAAATATTTACCATTCGGTGATACTCAAGCCTGATCAGGCCTTGATTTTATAAAAACAAACAACAACAACAAAATCCTACCAAACTTAGTTGAGAATTTCTGCATCCTGAGTGAATTACAGTATATTTGCCTATCATGGTCTGCAGTTGCACTTTATTTTTTTGTTGGTGAGAGTGACTAAATATCTTAGTGTCTAGATAGTTGCATATTCTCTTAGGAGATAGAGGGGAAATAATATATACACAATTAAAAATATAGCCTTAGTCTTGCATGTCTGCTTGGGTGTGCGCACATATTTATGGAGTGGGCATTTGTGTATATATTATTTTATACCCAAGCAGCATATTGGCTGAGTCAATTCTATATGAGAGATCTTAGTGATGGCAATGTGAAAAAAATATTTATCTTACTGCTATGAGATTACTTTCCCCTCCAAAAAAGCTCTGGGGGTGGGGGGGAAACAGCATGCATTGAGTATCACCAACTCCACACTGAAGTGCACAAAGAAGTGTTAGGGCTTGTTAGGGCTTATGGATTTAAACTCTAAATATAAGCATCATGCATTATCTGTTGCCTTGGCATGCATTGTTGTTGTCTTGCTTTTGCTTCTTTCACTATGTAGAAAAGTCTAGTTTGGAGAAGAGATACTTCACAGTGGTAGAAAAACATCTTAAATGTTGGGGACAACCTGAAATATCAAATGATAGGACACAATCATGCATAGATTCAGTTGCACAAAATGATTCACTTGGAGGGTAGACAGAGGAGGATCTACAAGGCAGGAAAACAAAGGTATTTATAATCAAGATCTGTAAGAATGAGCATGTCTGTCCAAAGAGTTGAGTGTAGCCTCTATGGTTTTAGTCTTCACTTGGGTTACACCTGGGACAGGATAGCCCAGACTTAAGACTATGGTAGACCCAAGACTGGATGGAAGTGTGCTTACCTCCTTGAAACTCTCAAATCTTGTAGGAAGAGGAAGAAGAAAAGGTAAAAAAAAAAAGAAAAAAAAAAAAAAGAAAAGAAAAAAAAGAAAAAGCGACTCCAAAAAGCAGAACAAATAGTCGTTCTTCATATTTGTTTTCTCTGTTTATTCCATATGTGGCACTTCTTTCAAGGAGCTTCCTATCAGACACTTGGTCTTGACAAAATTCAAATAATGTTCCTAAATATCATCCTAAATATTTAATACAGCCCAAGTGAATAGATGCAAATAGAGTAAGTGCAGTCTGAGATTAAACAGCGTAACCATGGCACCTACATTTTCTGAGCAAGGCTGAATGAATGCAAATGTTCTTCCCCTTCCTTTCTCTGTTTCCATGAAATCAAGATAGAGCTTTTGCTTCAGGTGCTGATATCTTTAGTTTCCTTTGGCTGAAGAGATGAGGTGAAAAGGCAGAAACAAAATTAATTTGCTGCTGAGATAAGAGGCTGCAGTTCTCCTGATTTCAACAGAGCTGTGTGCTCTTGCATCAGGGGAGAATTTGGACCTGAAGCTTAGGAGCTGTTTTGAAGATGAAATTGATATTTCTGAAACTAGTGAAGTGTTTCCATGGAAAAATAGCTAATCTTATGGGGTTTAATGACTTGGCCTAGCCATTGGCAAGCACCTGGAGCTTCAAAATATTTTTTCTGACTTTATTAGCTCCTAAACAGATATTATTTTCTACCTTATCTGGTACTGTGCTGCCTGCACAGCCTATGTGGAAACTCCTACATCCCCCACCAGGCAGGGGAGCCAGGCCAGCCTCTGCTGTCACCAGCAGACTCAGCTCAGTTGTTCCTGGGGGTCCTCACACTCCTCCCTTGGAGCTGAGAACATGTTTTGCTCCTGCATCTTGCATGAGAAGCTAAGACACAAAAATTGTGACTATTTGGTGCTATGCAGGGAAGTAACTTAAAGATTCATCTATGGGCTTGGGTTATAGCACTAGAAGAGTGTTTAGTTCCTTTATTTTACCTCATAGTACTGATAGGTGATTATTTCATCTCAGCTGATCCAGCAACCAGTTTGTGTATCATAATTTAATAGAGAGAGCAATTTTCCACAAGCATTTTCAGAGGTCTTGTTTTTCTCAGCACCTGTACAGTGTGAGCATCCAGCTGCTTGTTCCTATTCACCTGTCTCTCAAACTATTATTCCCTTTGTACCCCAAACTATTTGAGTTTAGAGACAGCCAAAGTAATGTCTACAGGGCTAGACCTGGATTTTTGCAGTCAGGTGAATCAGTACAGGTGAGTCAACAATCTCAAGATAAACAGAATAATAAAGAAGAGAAAATGACTGAAGTCAGATCTACTCTAAAGACAAGACTAGTGCACAGCCAAGTCCCTGTCTGAGCACCACAAGCACAAAATTTTGATCCAGGTCACACTAAATGCTTCACCAAAGTCTATCGTAATGATTTAGAAAGCAGAGCACCTTTCCCTCTGAAAATTGTATGTAAAAACACTACGGCTCTGAGTTCTTTTCCGTGATCCAAAGGTACATTAAAACAAATGCTTCTCTGACTACTTAACTCATAAAATGCACTTTTTGAAATAAATAAAAGTTTTTTCTCCTACCTGAAATGTAGCAGTCTAGATGAAGGGACAGGCAGGGAGTAAGATTTACTTTAAAGAAAAATGGGAAAAAAAGTTCCTGGTCATTATGATACTTGGCTTTCAAATACATTGTCAAGCCTCTGACTTTTAGTAAATGCCAACCCTCTGTTCTTTTCTATTATCAAGCAAAATGGAACAAAAATATAATTTGGTAACAATCATCTAAAAACTCAGAACTCAACTTTAGGGTTAGGCATAACTTTACATTTCCACGCAGGGAAAATATTAGAAGATGAAAGACTGTCACAAATAGTCTGCAAGTCCAAAGTCACTGCTATGCACCCCAGGTTCCCACTAATTTTAATAATTCTACAAAGAAGAAAAAATGGTAAAGCAGGCAATGATGGTGTATGTTAAATGCAAAAGAATCAGCTCACATGTGCTTTTCCAAACATTATTTCTCTGCAGTGCTCTCACACTGAAAACACCCTCTGAAAAGTAAAAAAAATAAAAAGCAAACAACAACAAAAAAACCTGCTGAGGCTTCTGATCAGTGCTGCGCATTATTTTTACTACATCCATCTCTTCTGGGGGCCCAATGCTAAGTCAACATGAGGATTTTCAGAAAGCTCTGTATACTTTGAGTCAGACTTTACACAGCTTAATAAGACCTGTTAGGTTCACTTGCAGATACAAAATTAAATGTAATAATTTACATCATAACAGAATACTACGTTTCCTTTTGCATTTGGGACCTGGGCTTATTGTTTTGCACACATCCATTTTTAACTTCAAGCGTTTGTCTAACTGAAGAGACATAGATTTATAACACTGAAAACCTATTATCCTGTTCTTCCTGCTTGTTATGGGTTGAAATCATGTTTTCCCCAATGGCAGACAGTGATTGCAATTACAAGGACCTTGTATCCTTGCCAAGCAAGGATAAGAACAGCATCAGATGGAAATAAAATTGTTATTACGGTAATGCAGATCAGGTAACCTGATTTCTACATAAGCTTATCTTCAGAACCAGGAACGCAGAGAAGTAAGAGAGTTCTGTCAGAAAGCTGGATTTGTGCAGTCTCCCACTCTTTTTCTCTGCAAGTCCTAGAAAAAGCATCTTTCTTAAGACTGACAAGGAGAAAAGAATAGCCAGGCAAGAAGCAATCCCTGCTGATACCTAGAATTTAAAGATTTCCATCAGAGATTAACTCATTTTATTTTTCAATCACCTAAAAAAAGATGGCTGCAACCTGGCTCTGAAGGTCAACAAATACAGGCTATTTTAGACCAATACTGCAGCAACTTGCAGAGCCAAGGGCACTCACATTCTTTCTTTTTCTCTTTTGAAATCCTCCAATTTTAGCCCTGGCACAGAGGCCAGAGGAGTGGCCTGGCTCTCAAAACAACACAACAATTAAAGCATTAAGGGACTCTATGGGTAAAATTTGGTATTGCCACTGTACACCAAAACTCTGGCCTCCAGGGAGTCAGGGCAGCTGGGAGAGAAGGGCATCCCCTGAGAGCAGGGCAGGCACCCTCCTCAGACTAGGCTAGATTTGCTTCTCAACCATTTTAGAGGAAGCCCCAAGCAGAGCTCTTTGCAGCAATCAAAACCTAGGGTAACCAGACCACAAAGGAAGGGTTACTCCTACTTTTATTCCTACTTTTTTATTACTCTGGGAAGGAACAAAAAGCTCTTACTGTCTATCTAGAAATACAGAGAAGCTCCATGGAAGTGCTCAAAGTGACAGCAAATGCCAAGGGAATGCCCTCAGCTCGGATAACGTTCTTCACCTGGCAAACACTTCTCTTTAAGATGCTACAGCTGACTTAACCTTCAGGCATCCATGGCAGCTGGGGAAGACAATCCAAGTCAGAATGAATGAGAGAATAAATAAATGTAATAAATAAATAAATGTAAAGCTTTGAAGGAGAAGTGTGATCCTGCATACTAATGGCCCCTCAGCAGACTTCGTCCTTAACCCTGCTGCAGTTCAGTGTTCCTGTTGCTCCCAGGCATTCCATATGGGACTGAAGCATAGATTACCTGATGTCCCAGATGCGGGAACTAGATGACAAGAAAAAGTGTATGAGCTGGGCTCAGCATAGAGCTGTGCACCACAGCACAGTGTCTGAAACAAGTGTCTATTAATACTGCAAAGCTTGCCCAACTGCAGCACGATGTGTACTAGCACATGCGGCTCTCCAGCAAGGAGAAGTTGCTAAGGAAACCACTTAAAAGCCTGTTTTATAATATTTGCCATGTAATCAAGCGCCAGACTAATTTCCTGCTGCCAAATCAGAACAGTTCTTCCAAAGTCTTTAAAAATACTCTTTAATCCTTAAATTATGTTAGAAGTTCCTCACAGCAGATGAAGGACCAAATTCTTATGTGGGATATAATCTTTGAAATAATGTCACTGAAATTAATCCACTTGTTCCATTGCACAACCATTGCAGAGATCAGATTTTTCAAATGCACATTTAAAATACAAAGCTATAATTACCGATACCCTAATGCTTCTGTTAAGCAGCAGTTCTAACTCACAGTCTGTCACACTGATTCAACTTCAAGGACAAATTCAACTTGCACAGCCAAAGTGCTATAAACAGAATGCCAAAGGCACAATATGAAGGGCTGGAAATATTCTGCTCTAACTTGTTCTTCCCCCTCTATTTGAAAGAACAGATGGTTTGCTATGTGCACAAACAGCTCAGAAAAAAGCCTCTTTTTTTTTTTTTTCTTTCCTTCCAAGGGAATTGCCAGAGTATTTGCCTGAGTATTACAAAGCCTTTTAGCTTCAGGATAAGCAAAGCATCCAAGAGCTGGGCAGTACCAGAGCTGTCTCGGACTGGATGGCAGCTCTGCACGCCTCCCCCACGTCATCTTTCCTAGTTTGGAAGAGCTGCTTTGAAAACAGACAAGGAAAGCAACAGCTCCTGCCAGCTGTCTGAAGGTCAGCACTGCGAGTTTGGCCACTTCTCCCAAACCACGGGATGATTTTTGGTCTCTGCTGGTCTGCTGGTAAACCTAGAGAGTACAGAGAGAAAGCAGAGAGGCTAGCGCGTGTAAACTGCAAAAGGAAAAAATATAAAGCAGAAAGGGGGAGAAAACTGGTCGGGAAAGTGATAGAGAAACAAAACATTAGAACATCTGAAACATTTTTCATCAGAAAAGAGTGAAAAATATCATCTTGCAGGAGCAGAAATTCCTGGTTAAGAGAAATAGAATCTAGAAAAAATAAATCATGTTCTAGGAGAAAAAAAAAGATAGTGAGAGAGAAAGGGAAAAATAGCAGTCTGCTGCTGAAAACAAATGCAGCATAATGCAAATATCTCCCCTCTGGTTTCTGAGGTTTTTCCCCCCGTAGGTCTCTAACATCTCTTTGGGCCTCTCCTACTGCTACCACTGTGTAAATAGCGATGTAGGTTTTACAGGTTCATGTCCTGTTTTCATCCGCTGCAAATATCACCGTGCTAGTTTGGGTACATTTCTGCACAGACCTCTTCCTAGGAAAGCTGCCAGGTCTTTTCACGGTGCCACAAAGACCAGTTTCCATGACACGTTGTTTTGCCTCGCTGAAGACTCAGGGAAAACTGGAATAATCTTTAAGAACAGCAGATAATTGCGCTATCCCCAACAGACTCACAGGGTCGAGTTCAGTTCTGAAGGCTGAGTTAGGCCCCGTACATCTGGCAAGCAGAGCGCTCTTGTCGGTGCTCAACGACTGCTTTTTGGCCTGATGAAACTTGAAACGCGCCGGGTTTCTGTTTCCAAGGTCTCCGCTCTCTCCGATTAGACAGCGGGGGGTTAACAGCAGAGCACGTTCCAAGTGTTTTTGTAATGGGAGTAATCAGATTTTGTCCATGATCAAAGAGCGTGTGCGGCGCCACGCCACTCCAATGAGCTCTTTAAACTGCAATTTGGAAATGTGTCAATGGAGGAGTCAGGGTTTTTGTTGTGGTTGTTAGCCGGATTTTGTTGTTTGTTTTTGCCCCCCCCTTTTTTTTTGCCTTTTCTTCCAAGAAACAGCTACTCTAGAAAAGTACCAGCTGTGTTAACCACAGATATATAACACTGAGGAAACTAACGATAGATATATAATCCCAACAGCTAACAATGTTGTGGGGGCTTTAATTTACACATATTATCTTCCTCGGTGAAAAGCAAACAAACAAAAAAAAAAAACCCACAGTCCTTCCTCTCACGTTTCGCTTTTGATATACTGCTGTATTTCACTTTATGCTGTCCGGACGCCTCGCGACGTGTCCCTCAGCCTCCCCTTCCTCACACCCAGGGCAGCGGGAGACGAGCTGAGGGGGAAAAAAAATAAAGAAAATAATTTAAAGGAAAGAAAAGGAGGAGAAAGAAATAAATAGAACGGAGCGGTGTGGGGTAGAGCCCGCCTCGGCTCTAACGGTCGCTGCCGTTGCGGCCGTTACGGCCGT
>JAWLRI010000274.1:5640409-5683066 GCA_034781795.1 Crypturellus tataupa
CTGGAACAGGCTGCCCAGAGAGGTTGTGGAGTCTCCTTCTCTGGAGATCTTCAAGACCCACCTGGATACGGTCCTGTGCCACATGCTCTAGGTGACCCTGTGTGCACAGCGGGGTTGGACTGGATGAACTCTAGAGGTCCCTTCCAATCTTAGGCATTCTGTGATTCTATGATTCTATGCAGCAATATTTCATATTATTCTTTTATTACTTTTATTCTGGAATGACTTTTTTTCCCCCCACTGCCTTAAGGTTTCCATGTGAGGTGTTTAGAAACAGCATCCAGGTTTTGGTCCCAAGCCACGGATTTAGCCACATTCCTTCATGCACCTAAGACCTCAGTGGAGAAGTGAGGACTATCCTGTCCTCAAGTGCCGACAAATGTCGGCACTTGTCTTTGCTAACCGATTTACATGACCCTCCACAGGATCTGGGAGGAAAGGGCTGCAGCAAAGACATCTCTTCCATCATGAAGATGTGCTCACATTAGGGAAAAAAAAAAAAAATTAAAAAAAGATGCTTGTCCTGGTTAAGTGAGCGACTTTCCTGACTTCCTGACAGGCTTCAATGACACTAACTGCACATTTTTGTATGCATAGAATAGACTGATCATCTGTATTTCAGACCAGTTGCACCAATTTGCAATTACTAACAGCAGAAACCCCTCTCAGTAAATTCATACTGTCATACTGTGGGGATTCATACTATCCCCACACTGTCAAGTGTGGGGATAAAAATATGTTGTGGTAGATTAAAGAGCTGATTAAAACAAGATCTTAATCTACAGAAATATCATATAGGACTGACCACAGCTGTGGGGTTTGGAAAGCAAACTATGTGTTCAAAATTGTAAATTCATCTCTCTATTTTCTTTCTTTCTTTTTTTTTTTTTTTTTTTCTGGCTAGCAGTCTGGAAATTTTCCATCTGCCAGGAAGCAGCCTCCTGTGAAAAGGGCACTGCACAACTTGAACTATAGTTTAATCATTCACTTTAACTACTATAGATTTCCGTGTTTGTCTATAGGGGCGTTTTTTTTTTTAAATTAAACACGTACAGATTAACAGATCAGATAGAGCACCTCAAAAACGATTTCCATCTACGGCTTTCTCTCATGGATTTTAGCTTTAACAGCAGTACCATTTTTTATGATACTTCTTTTTTCTTTCCCTGCATGTCCTTGCTCTGTGTTTGCATACATATCAGTTGTGAAGGCACAGACTGTTTGTTCTATGTCCAGCTGGGATCCTATTCCTGGCTTGCAAAGACACTTAAAAAGCCAAGGCATTTTCAGTATTTATACTCGCCTGGAAGCAATGAGCTTTTGGGAAGAAATAAATATTAATTAATTCTGGATTTTAGATAATCTTATGATTTGTACTGTGAATAAAGCAGAAACTAAATCTTCTATCGAGCACACAGAAATGAAACCAAGTGTAGGTTTTGTAAATTGGCAACTTTTGTTGTGCTGTATTTCCCAGAGGAAAGTTAACATGCTAATGTTTTGAGTACAGAGTAACAAAAGAGAGCAAGACAAAAAAGTGAGTAGCAAGGATACCTGAGTACCTGAGTGGTAAGGATACCGACTCAAGGGCAAAGGGGAAACACAATGGTAACATGTTGCAGACATCCTGCAATAAAACAGAAAATTACAAATTTAAAACTTAAATCCCTTTTAGTTAAGCGATCTTGGAGGGCAGACTGTATTACTCTGGTGCATGACAGCATCTCTGGGATGTATTTGTTGCTCTTGCTTCTGGATTATGTCAGAGCACTCTGTCTTATTTATTGGTATCCACCTTGAGCCTGCATATTTTAATCCCTTTATAATAGCATATAATTTAAATACACCTTTTTATAAGTGATTGAGGCATACGGTTGCTGTCAGCTTTCACTCATAATTTTGCTGTCAGAAAATATGTATTGCCAGTAAACATCTGGCCATGTGGTGAGGAATGACTCATTTAATATCTAAATCAGTCAGTTACAGGGACCTGGTGGACTAGTTCAAATTAATCTGATACTACAGCATTGATCATTACAAATTGCCTCCTGGTGTATTTGACTTTCATCAGGTTGACTGTTACTCTACAAACAGTAAAATAAGCAAATCTTTCCATATCTTTCAGCATGCGAGATGCATCAGCATTGGTGCATTTTTATCTATGCAGAGCCAGGAAATGTTTTTTTTTTTTTTTTTCAATCTATTTGGACTAGAGAAAAGATCAGGGAAACTGGTAGAGGATCTTGCTTGCCTGTGCTGGCCAAGGACATACATTTTGGGGTTGTGCAATAGAGACTGGACCGAACAGATGAAAGTTGTGTTTTGGGAAGTCTGCGTGTGTGCTAGTGCACATCCATGGACACACTCTTAATGGACATTGTCACATAGCCTCAAAACATACAAGTCACTTTACAGTCTGCTTTTTAAAGCATTGCTGAAGTCCCGAAGAAATGTGGCAGATTTGAATACCACGCCTCTTGTGTAGATTGAAAAGTCAACTTTTGAAAATCTAGTCAAGTATATTTTTTCCTTCTGGGAGCAAGAGTGCAGATACTTAGCAATTGTAGGTTGAAAAACATGCATTATAGTCTAATCCACACCACCTCACCTAGGAGAGTTTTCACATTTAAGCTGACATGGTGCAAAGTCATTACTGCTAAGGTTTGCTCCATTCCAACCTCTGCAAAATCAGGGTATTGTGATGCGAGTGGTCAGCAGAAATGCCTTACCTTGATTTATCTGCAGTACTGCTCACCCGAACTTCCAACTGTGGGCTGCTCCGTGTAAGATTGTTCTGTGGTGAGTCATGCAGACAGCTTTTTGGAGGCAGTGCTGTGCTATGTTTGAGCAGCAGGCTCTGGCCATGAAAATGTTTCCTGAATGATGTAACCTAAAATTCCCCTTCCTGTGCTTCTTGTTTCCTGACCAGTTCTCTCATTGTTCTTGAAGACATTCCAGCAGCTGCGTATCTTTTATTCCTACTCTTTTATTCCTACAAATCTCTGGGAAGACAAGTGATGTCAACAGCTGCTTTAATTAATTTGGTTAGAAACGGAGGGTATCAAGCAAGGAGGAGAGCCCTGCTGACATCCCGCCTCCTGCAAGACGAGAAGCGCCCGACAGCCGTGGGCTACAGCTCCATCTCTGAGCGCCGGGCTTCCCGCTTCGATGCGGACGGCAGCGGGCGCCCCGCCACATGGGACACCTTCGGCATCTGGGACAACCGCATTGATGAACCCATTCTCCTCCCGCCGAGTATAAAGTATGGGAAGCCGATCCCAAAGATCAGCCTGTCCAAAGTGGGCTCCGCTAGCCATATCGGGAAGCGGAAGGAAAACGAAGACCGGTTTGAATACGCTCAGCTGACAGACGACATCCTATACTTTGCAGTGTATGACGGACACGGTGGGGCAGCAGCAGCAGACTTCTGTGATAAGTACATGGAAAAATACATTAAGTAAGTGTGTACCATACAAATGCATGGCATTTGAATTCCAGCAGAGCCTCCTTCCTTAGAATTGAAAAGAAACCTGAGGGTCACAGATTGGCTCTAGTTGTCACCATCATCTAGTCCAATGGAACAGCAGGAACATGGCACTGGAACAGTCCCTGTTGTGCTGCACATGGTACGAACCTGTCATCCTGCATGGTTCTTGCACCACGCGCACAAGGGCAAGAAAGTGTATGCTTTTAGCTTTGCAGTTCAGAAGCAAGATGATAAGCTGTTATATTCATTTGCAAAACTCTAAGGTTTGCTTACAGTGCGAATCTGTAATGACATCATATTACGTTAATATAATCAACTGTGACTCAATGCATGCAGAGAAGAAATAGTTCTTTTGAAGAGATTTGTAAGGATGAATATTTCTAGGAAACAAATTATTATTATTATATATATTTTTTAAAATTTTGTTTCCAGAGAATTTCTTACTCAGGATAAAAACTTGGAAAATGTTTTGAACAAAGCTTTTCTAGAAATAAACAAGGCATATGAAAGCCACGCTCATCTGTCTGCTGATGGTAAGTAAAAAATATTCTGCTCTTGGCATGGGAAAATGTTTTTTCTTATTTGCTCGGTTGTTTTGTATTAAGACTTCCTGAAAAATGCTTAAAAGCAATCTTACTTAACATAGATTTTTGCTCTAATCATTTACGGCAGATGAAATAATCATGTGGAACCTTTTTAAAATGAGAATGTTATGAAAAGTCTAAATGCAATTTATTGGAGAGTTGTTAATCTAAAGCTTAGCATAAAGCTGTTATTTTTGTGTGCTCTAAGGAAGAGTGTCTACAGTTCCCTTTCTGACTCAGCAGCTGCAGCTGAGGAGGAACGCAGGCCAACATTAATACAATAGATGTTGCTTCTGCGCAAACAGAGTGGCAAGAATAGCTCTGACAACGAAGGAGAAAAAGGCAGCTGGAGAATGAGGTTGGCTGTGGCAGGGTTGGCACGAGCCCTTTTAGCTTCTTCACTCTTGGCTGTGAATCATGGTCTTGAGTATGTCTCGAGATTAAACACAGTTGAAGTGCTAGTTACAGAAGCCAGGGTTTAGAAGGAGAAATTTGGGAAAGAGGGAGGTGATAGAGGTTAAAGAGGTGTTCTCTGACAGAGACTGAGGTGTTCTCTGAGGTGTCCACTGACAGAGGTATTCTCTGTCACCGGAGTTTCTTCAGCATTAAGACACTCTTTCAAGAGTCAGCTGCACCCCTGTTAAACTGTCCCAGTGTCGGTGCAGGTGTTCACAACACAACTGAGGTGGTTTTAGAAGAGCAGGATTTTTAAATGTCTTCCCTCCAAGAAAGAAGTGAAACCCAACAAGTCCTCTCGGGACTGAAATTATACTGTGTTCCTGGGTTACTTTCCTTCTGAATGAAAGCAATAAATTACTAGAACTGTTTCCTGTACTTAATAACCAGCCCATATGAACCTGGTTAGACTCGTAGGAAACGTTTCCTGGCAGGAGAGGTAGTTTGGCTGCTGCAGCATCGTGAGCAATGTAAACTCTTTCTCTTACCTGGTGCAAGCTGAGGTACTGGAAAAAAAAAAAAAAAGTCATAAATCCTGAGATACATCTCTTAAAAAAAAAAAAAAAAAAAAAAAAAAAAAAAGCAGAATTAAACTTCTTTTTTTAAAAATTAAATCTTTAAACTTTGTTAACAAGACAGGTCTTGCTTTTGCTCATCTAAGTGATCTTTGGTTCTTAGCAAAGTGCCCTAAGCAGAACTGAAGTCCTACTTGGTACATTATTCAATTATTCTGAAAATGGTTTCTGATAGAGCATTTTGTAGATGAGTCTTACTAAGCTAGATAACAAGAGTATTCCACAGACAAGTTCTGCAGCAAGCTGAGTATTTGGAACTGCTTATAGAGTATTAGCATGCTATTTAAGTGGATGATAATTGAACTACTTCATGAAAATGCCATCACATTTACCTAGCAGCTAAACAGCACAGTTACAAGGTCCTGGACAAAATCCCTTCATTAAAAAAACTCAGTCAAACAAAATATGGGTGCAAGGCACTGCTTACAACCACAAGGTCACATTTTGCAAAGTACTCAGTGCTTATTTAGGTAGATTTTAGACAAGCTCTTCCAGGAACCTGTTGATGAGAATGTGCCCAGCTGAAAGTCATGCTATAGGAGAAAAGAGTGGAGCAGTAAGATGTACAGACAAATAGAGATATATGAACAAAGTGAACTCACATATGTGCTGTTGAAAATTTTCAATTCTTTATTGACTAATGTGGGTATTTTTGTTGTTGCTGTTTTGAAAGTTGCATAAAAGTCAGTTTCTTTGCTTGTGTCCTGGTTAGAAGCCTAATTCCAAACAGATTCATTTTGGCAGCAAACTTTCTGATTAATTGCGGCTATTCTAGATGTGACTGTGAAGAGCATTGCTCGAGCTTCTTGAAAATGGTGGTGGTGATGGTGGAACTCTGGGTGTCCAGAGCACACTGGATGGTTCCCAGGACTGACTGCCTTTTAAAACCCTTCACTAGGTGACAAAGTGGGAAATTATAGTTTAGTGTTGTTCTGGTAGATCATTCTGCCAAGGTCCATTCCTTTCACTGTGTCTGGAACACCAGATCTTCACTTTTTCAACATACGCCCAACTTGGAAAGTGTTTGAAAGTGTATGAAGGAGCATGACTCCCAGGACAAGGGTATTTTGGACAACATTATGCTTATGATTATCTTTTTTTCCCTAAACAGTATTACAATGCAGCACAAATAACAGGCTAAGAGGTGTACATTCTCAGATCAGCAGAGCGTTGAGGTCAATGCCTTCCGAAGGTGACTTCCTTGTGCCAGAATACTTGACACTATACTTGAAGAATACCTAATGTAATACTTCCTTTGAACTTCCAGTCAAAATTAAAGATGTATGTTGCAATATCGCTCCTTGTGTCTTATGTGCAGGATGACTAGTGCTGCTGGACTGCTGTGTTGGCCTGCGGTCCATTCCAGTATCATCTCAGATAGTGGTCTGTACAAGATGCTTCACTCCCAAGCATAAGAAACATGCTATAGGCAGATCTGGGATAATGTGTCTTCCACATATATCCTTTCTAGTTGTTAACAGGTCAGAGATCTGCCTGAGCCTTGAAGCATGATGTCTGCTCTCTCTTCAGAAATGCATTTTCATTCACCTTCACACATTTAAATACATTGAGTCACTTTTAAATCACTGCTAAATTTAAGTATGGATACACCAGAGGATGCTCATGTCAGATAGACACATCATTATCCACGAGACAACCATTACCACAAATGGTATACCAGAATTTTCTGGTATTTCTGAATAGCACTAACCATGTATATGTAAAGGGTGAAGAGGAACAGAAATAAACAAGAGAAGCTATTCCTTGTAGGCATGAGCTAGTATTCAGAGAAAGCAACGGAGCATCTTTCCATCAATCTCCATGTTCAGTGCGTTCAATTCAAATTGCACCAGCCACTCACTTCTGGAATAGCCACCTTATTAAAATATAGCCAAGTGTTAACTGTAGTGCTTCTGTGTATGCGGAAAAGGCATTCGTTGAATCTCATGGTGCTGAGCAAATAGCAATAGTCTTTTGAAAATAGTTGAATGAAAAGGTTTTAAAGTTACCATTAAAACGTGATTATTCTTTTTTTGAATATGTTAACCTGCAACACTGAGGAAAAGAGAGAGCTGCAGAAATTATACTTAAATATTACATTAAGCCATCAGTAAAAAGACAGTCTTTTATCTACGGGTCCTGGTTATTATCTAATGAAGTTAGAAGACACTCCTTACAGTATTATGGGAGTGTTTATTTCGCATGTTTTCCCATGGCTTGGGTGAAGCCATATGTTTTTAATCAGTGCATTTGAAATGGCCTCAAGTTGGCACTTGTCTGGCACTTGTCCGGCACTTGTCCGAAATTTTTGATTTATACATAAATCAGCTTGAAAAACAGATTGGGCCATATTCAAGTGTGGCAAAACTGAATGCTACACAACTCACAAGGACTTTCTCCTACAAAAGAAAGTGCAGGCAAACCCAAAGCGAATCCTGTGATTTTTGCAGCCCTTGTTCTTTCATCTCCAGTGTTGCAGGTTTATTTTGTTTGAACAAAGTCCCTGGGTGAATTTCCTATTTGCCTCTGTGTACATGTTATTTGTGGCAGACACTGTACCTGGTCAGCAGCTCTAGAACTGGAGGCCCTGGACACTATATGCTGGGCTTCAGTGGAAAGAGAGATCTGCTTAATTTTGTCCCAGGTGAAGGAGTCCGGCGGTTCCTAGCCTGGACTACTGGAAGGTTCCCACATCCTCTTTGTCACATTAGTTGAGATGACTTGCAGTAAAAGCTGTCCAGTGAGTGTTAAGAACCTATTGAAAGATCTTAGTTATATAGTGATATTGTTAGTAAGAGAAAATAAACTCTTCAGTTGTTAAAACAATGTATGTGCTGATGCAACTTATTATTAAATAATCTAGAAGCAGTAGCAGTAAAATAATAGACCTTGTATCCTATCATCATTCTTGTGTTTTGGAACTGTGCTAAAAATGAGGTAGTTCCTCTAGGCTAGGTAAATCCATATTGCTCCTTTACCCAGATCATGAACTAGCTCCAGGGAAGAGGAGTGGAATTCATTTGTCCAAGCAATACCATTTAACTAATACATTTTTGTAAAGCATAAGTTACCATAAATTGTCTGCACAGTATCTGTGACTGGTTCTTTGATAACATTCCTTGATGTGGAGATAGCAGTTCTTTGGGTTTTGTAATTTTTTTCTTGAAGGATGTATATTCACCTGAATGACCAAATGTTTAAGGTCATTCATGATTTAAAACTTACCGATCTTGTCTGTTACAAAGGTAACATTTATTTGTCAGTATTGTTCCAAAACCAAGGAATGATATGGGACACTAGTGGCAATTCCTTATTCATTTTAATTTCTAAATAAAATGTATTGTATGTGAAATAAAAAGTAGTTTCGTATAGGATTTTCAATTCTTTAGCTAAAGCAGGTATTTTGCTGGCTCTACTAAAATTTCTAATCATAGTGCTACTTGTGTCTTATTTTTGTAACACACCTCAAAGCGAGCCTGCACTAGAGTAGTTCTTGCTTCAGATTAAAAATAGGATATTAGTGCTTACCTGAATATGTGATGTTGTACGCTGTAGTCTTCACAGTAGCAGCAGCATAGTCAAAGATTGGACTTGGACATGGCTGATGCTCACGATCAACATTTTGGTTAAGTGCAGAGATAAACCAAGTCTTCATAGCAGTAATAATACCTGCTTAAAAGAACAACACAAGCTTAGTTTAGACTATTTTGTGAATTTTTGTTTGTTTTGTTTCATCAACTTTCACATTACAACACGGCTCAATGCATCTCTCAGGGCTTTGTGCATCTTGAATCTCCTACCAGCCCAGTTTTGCAGGGGTGCTGAGTGCTCACAGAATTGTGGGGTGGACACCGAGGTCCCAAGCCTCCATAAATGTGGGGGCGGGACTTGCTGCACATACGCAGCTTGCTGGCAGCGTGGGGCTGCCGGGCACCCTCAGGCTCAGCCTGAGAGCTCCCAGCTCTAGGCCCCTCCCTGGCCTAGAGCTGAAGGGCCAGAGGAAGCAGTGCATGTAGTTGCAGCTGAGCTCTAGAGAAGTGGTGGAGGGAGGATCTTTCCAGCAAGATGATGAAATTGAAACCAGAAGGCCTTAAATTTGTTGTAATCCAGCCAGTACCCTGAACACAATCAGGCAGCTCAGATTACTTCTCTGCCTGGCAAAAGAAGAGAGTGGCAGCTGGGAGACTGTCTTGCCCTTTAGACAGTGAATTTATATCCCTCTCGAACGATCCTAGCAGTGCCCGTGGCGGCTTGCCCAGAGGACCAGGGCCAGCTGATCGGCTCAGTTTGCAGGTGCAAGGCCAAGCAGGATCCAGGTTCATCTCCAGACTGGGACCTCCAGCAGATTGACAGGGTTTGAAAAGAGCAGAGGCCCCTTCTGAAAAAGACCCGTGTCTGCTGGCTGAACCCTCTGCCTTTTGGCAAGTCTGGGGGAAACTCTCCAAAGGGAGACTGTAACAGCTGGGAGAGCAACTGGAGTATCCCAGAGACAGGAGTAGGGGAGTTTCTCATCTAGAAGAACTACATGCGGCTACATTTAGTGTTAGTGAATTGCCTACTTCACCTCCAAACTGAAGGGAAGATTCATCAGCTTTACAATGGGCAACACTTGCAGTCACTGCACCCAGGCATGAGAATGATATCCCAGTATTTGAGATCCACTATTGGAACAGAAAATATTTTTGCTACAACCTGAAAAGAAACTACCTGACCTGATAGTACTTTTATTCCCCTTGTCCTTTTGCATGGAGCCATGTTGTTGCACAGAAATACTCACCCTTTCCACTCCTTCTCTTCCCCCTAGCCCTACATGCATGCTTGTTTGCTGTTCTTTTTGAATATAACTTTAGTTTAAACTTTAAAACATTTAGTTACTGATAACATAGAGCACAGGTTGTCTTTGTTTTTTCAGTTGATACTGTTGCTCTGTTACACATGGTTCTGTGCTTCTGGCCAGTTTTAAACCTTCCCTTTTTTTTTGGTGTGATGTTTATAGCAACTGTGATGAATGCTGGGACCACTGCAACGGTGGCCCTGCTCCGGGATGGGATTGAGCTGGTTGTGGCAAGTGTGGGAGACAGCCGTGCACTGCTGTGTCGAAAGGGAAAAGCCCTGAAACTCACCATCGACCATACTCCAGAAAGGAAGGAGGAGAAGGAAAGGTACCTGTCAGCTGATTTTGTGGCTTCCTTGGGACTGGCCTTGGTCAGGCTGTGCTTTTCTTCCTGTTCTGCAGCTGGGTCGGGCCTGGAAAAAAAAAAAAAAAAAAAAAAACATAGTTCAACAAAATGTCTGGGATTGATATCTAGTAAAAGGTGGTACAACTCCACTTAGCTTGTCTATATCAGTTTAGAGGATTGAGGATCTGTGGAAAAATACATGAGCATAAACTGTTATGGTAGTAAAATCTGTGCAGGACTAGGCTCAAGGACTTGTCTAAAACTGCCAAATTTGAGTTAAGATTTGGAGCCATGTGAAGCCATGAAGCTATGGTTGCCAGGTTGGGACTTAGTCTGCAAAACCACATCCCTTCCTTGGAGAACTTCAGATAGCAAAAGCCAAATCTCAGTTTCCCAGCTCAGGTCCTCCATACCCCATTCTGCCTCTGCAGATAGTGATAGAAATTGCAGTTAGGCATGATGATCAGAATCACTAATTCGGATTTCCTTTCTCTCTTTTCCCTGGACAGGATTCGGAAGTGCGGTGGCTTTGTTGCCTGGAACAGTTTGGGGCAAACACATGTGAATGGTAGACTAGCAATGACACGGAGCATAGGAGATTTGGATCTTAAAAACAGTGGTGTGATAGCCCAGCCAGAAACAAAACGGGTTCAGGTAAAAGAAGGCCTGGTTAACAGGAACAGCAACACTTGGATTAAGGGGCCACACAGGTATCTGATGCAGGAAGTGTCCACACAGCATGTGCCCAGTTGGAACGCGATCGCCAAGCTTCGATTGTCAATTGTGGCAAAGTAACCAGAGACTAATTTGAAAGTCCTTCCAGATTGATCCTAACAGGACAGAAGGAATAAATTCTTATTCCTGATAATAAATTCAGCCAAATTAACTTTTAAATCCAACTTACCATAGTATCAGACGTGAGGGAAGAAAGATAAGGAAGGAAGGAAATACAAAACCTGCCTACTAGACCAGAGTTTACTGAGATGACCATGTCTGCCATGAAATCCTCCTTTTAAGGAAGCCTGTCATTTATTTAGCAGTATATGCATCTGGGCTTTTGGCCTCAGAATATTCAGAGGTTATTTTCTAGAACTGAAAGCCCTTTAAAATCTTTTCCTCCAGTAGGTGTAACACAGTCTGTTTTTGATGCACAAGCTGGAGAGTTCAAAGAGCAGCCTTAGGCTACCAGGAATGGGAGGGTCCCTGTTAGTCCTTATGCAGAAAGCACAGGAATATGCAACAACCTCACAAAAAGCTCTTTGCAACAGAGGGGAAAAAAAAAAAATATCAAAGGCAGTTTACCTTGCAGTGCTCTGTTAATTTTCACTCACCCTGTATGTCTTTGTTGCAGTTGCACCATGCGCACGACAGTTTCCTGGTCCTTACTACAGATGGCATTAACTTCATGGTGAACAGCCAGGAAATCTGTGACTTCATTAACCAGTGCCATGACCCAGCTGAAGCAGCCCATGTGGTAACTGAGCAGGTAAAGGCAGGGCTTTTCACAGCACCAAGGCACAGCTGCTCCTGCAGCTGGGCTGCAGCCTAGACTTGTGATTTAACTGTGCTGGCTGAGATGGTCACTGCTCCAGCTGTCTGTCCCTTGCTTTCCCTGGACCTTGCCACATCCTTGCTAGGATGTCATTTCAGTTTATACAGTTAAGTCATGATTCACTGAACTGCACAGGGACTGTAACTGCAGTTTATTCCAGTCATCAGCATAGATGGCAGTGGGAAATACTTATTACCGTTCCGCACAGTGACATGTCATACAGAAAGCTCAATGGCCTACAGGAACCTGCAGTGCCAGAGCTGACAGGATGCAAGGACATGTAGGTCCTTGTGGCCTGCTGTCCCATGTGGAGTCTGCTCCTTGTTTCCCTTTTACTGAAACTGCAGGGTTACGATGCTGATGGTTTGTTTCTCCTCTCAGGCAATACAATATGGCACCGAGGACAACAGCACCATTGTCATAGTGCCCTTTGGAGCATGGGGTAAATACAAAAATGACGACATCAACTTCTCCTTCAGCCGCAGCTTCGCCTCCAGTGGGAGATGGGCATGATGGCACAACTGTCTTTTTATGCAATATTCTGGACACAGAGTGCTACAGCAAAACAAATCCGTCTGTTCATAGGTTGGCTCACTGTCTTGTCCATCTCAGTGTTATAGAAGATGCCACTGCTCCCTTGGTGGGCAACGCCTCGTGGTTGCTTATGGCTGATCGTGTTTTACCGTTTATTTATTCGAATCAGCATTGAGGCAGCTATGTCTTCGTATTTCTGGTCCCAGTAGCTCTTCATACCACTTTGTTCATGTAGACAAGGTTCTGGGCTCTCACCCTAAGCTGGAGGTTTTGCACAGTAGTGTCGTACCAATGTGTCTTACCTAGGACCCTTGGTTATTCAGCAGCTATGAAAGCCTGAGACTCTGAGCCATCTGCCAGTTTTTTTTTTTGTATGGTACACAGGGGAACAAATGCACAGTTTTCGTAGCAAGACAGAAGGCAGATCGGTTGTGTCCTTTGCTGTACAACCACCCAAAACTCCTCTGTGCTTCAGGAGAAGCAGGTGAAAAGGGGGAAGTTTCAGGATGTAATCAGCCTGCGCTTCAATCCTCACACCAAGGACACTGGGTGTAGCTGACATTTTTCCTAAGACAGTGCTGCTTTGCAGCCACAGGGATTTGTGGCTCTGAAGCCTGTGCGGTTTCTGTGGACCACGAAGCAGCCCTCTTTCTCTGTTCTCTTTGGTATGCCAGTGCTTGACACAAGCACATAGGAGGGAAAGAGCTGCGCATTTTTGAAATCCAGAGACTGTTTCTTTTTTTTTTTCTTTTTTGTTTTTTTTTTTTTTTTTTTTTTTTTTTTTCTTTTTTAAGCTAATTTGAAGCATTTTTCTAATATGTTTCTTTGGATGTATAAGACAGGAAAGTTCATTTCTTCATAAATATATGAGGATTTTCCTGCCCTCCACTGAAGGTTTTTTGTTTATTGTGATCTCTTGTGTATCCTCACGGTGTACAGGTTGCTGTAAAATGCACAAAGCAAACAAGCTAGGGAAAGGAGAGAATTTTGTTAACATAATTTTTGTGAGCTTTGGGCGGTGCCACATAGTAGATGCCAGATACTCGGCCAGCGAAAGTACTGTTTTGTGCTTGGAGAGAGAACATCCATTTCCTCTTCACTTTTCAGAGGGAGTCTGTGCTCACAGAAACACAAGGGTCCAGAGCCCGGAGGCAGCCCAGGCTGCTGCTGTGAGAGGGAGCACAGGCCGTGCACTGGCAGCGGCCGGAGACGTGTGCCAGCGGACCTGGTTCTGCCTGCACTTCAAATCAGGGTGCAGCTCCCTTGACCTCTGAGTTGCCCTGCTGTAAGGAGATGTGGGTAGAGAAAAACAGGGCTTTTCTCTTCTTTGCAACACTCATTTTCATTCTGTGGGTTTTTCCAACAAAACAATTGTAAAAACAAACAAAAAAAAAAAGTGAAATTGCCTCACACAAAGTCACCTTTAAGTATGAGAAAAATAATTCTGCGATGCCTCATCTGATTCTTGTTTTCCAGCATGAAGGATGTACGTTTGTTTCTTTAGCCCTTTGCAGGCCCAGGGTTACACCTTATGCAGTCATTCCACATGTTTTCTTTGCCTCCATGTGAAGGCTTGGGAGCACCCCACAGAGCACAGTGGTACTGACAGCAGTGAGTACTTGCTGTATACAGAATATGTTGGTTTTGTTCCATCATTTGGTATATTATATGGTGTATATAATGTGTATATTTGGTTTATATGTATGAAGAGTTTGTGAAACAGTATTTGTAAATCCCTACTGTACTTGATGCTGTTATCCAGGCCTCTGTAATGAGTGTATCGCTGGTTTACAGTTGTAATCCCTTCTCTCTCCCCAGGTTTTCTGGGTTTGGGTTCAGTCATCACCCGAAGCCAGAATGATTGTCATGATCCTCAGTTTGGCCTTGCTGTGCTGGGGCAAAAGGGCACTCTCAGTTATCAGCCAGAACAGGTTCTCAGCCTGCAGCAAACGGCTGACGATTCCTACAACCCATCTGTAGCAGAAGTGGCAAAACACAACTCCTCATGAGCGCTCAAAGACAGACAGCCCTTAGCAGAGGTTCAGAGAGCTGTCCTGGGCAAGCGGTTATGGGCAGCCTGTGCTGCGGTGTGAAGAGCTGGGAGTTTCTCTTGCAGAAAAAGTTACTTGCTAAACATCAAACCCAAGAGTTCCCAGGAAAGGGTTAACTACAGCAGGCACCAGTCTTGCTCTGAGCACAGTGAGAAGCTGCAGACAAGCTCTGGAGTGGGATTTGCTGTGGGGGTGGATTTGCTATCAGATGTCAGCCAGGCGTGAGCGGTGTCGGGATTTGGACGAGCTCCAGTGCTGCTGTTTCCTTCCAAATGCTGCTCATTTTTTGCTCAGCCAGGGAGCCATCTATCAAGACAGAAGGTACCATGGGTGCAGGGGGTGTTTCTCATAAACACTCTCTGCTTTTTACGCATGCACATTTGAGCAGTGCTGGACATTTGCCAAGCTAACGGATGCCAAGGTAATGAATAACGCTGCAAAATATTTTGTAAAACTGTTTTGCACAGACCTCCCTCACTAGGGCTGTTCTCCTGAACCACAGTTCTGCTTTATCAGCAAAGGCCAGTGTGAACTCCCCTAGGATTTAATAGCAACTACAAGAAACCTCATTCTTCTCCAAGGAGTCAGGAAAAATATTTTCTTTCGTGATGGAGCTATTAGAACAAACTGAGTCTTGTCTAACAGAGAGATCCTTTTAAACTGAGAAACAAAAGCAACTTGCCTTTCTAATGACAGTTGCCCACCAGAGGAGTTTTATTATTACAAGATCACTCTATATGTCTTCAATTTTGAATCAAGTAGATTTCACTTTCTAGCTCTCTTTCACATACATCAACAAAATTAATACATAATTTTTATTACAGACCAACCTGAACATTAAGGGTGACCTGCTGAGTCAACAGGAACAATGTTTTCATTTTTTTCCTACCTTTTTAGGGCTAGGTTCTGAACTCCATCCAATCTGGCAAGAAGTATTTTTCTTCCTGAAAACTGTCCCTGGAGCAGCGCAGAGCGCTCAGGAGAGAAAATACTCGGTAGAGGCCCTGCAGGAGTGTGGCCTGGAGGCCAAAAAAGGCAAAGAATCTTGTCCAGCCAGTTAACTCACTTTTCCTGTGATATGGAAGGCACCTCTACGACCTCATTCTTCTGGAGGATTCACAAGGAGAGGTGCTGAGACTGTAAAGGGAGTTTCAGCTTGTCTTCTCCATTTGGCAAGTAGGGTTTTGTGCATTGTAGAGGGAATGTGGTAGGAACTTTGCAGCCTTGAGCCGGGAGAGGTGGCTCCCAGGAAGGTGGACAAGCACCGAGCACAGCACTCAAAGAGGGCTGAGGGGTAGGTTATTTTATATAGCATCCACTTACAGTCGGTTCCTTTTGGTCTGAAAATCTCAGCCTCTGTGAATAATCATGGAGCAGTGGTTGGGAACAGGGGCATGGAAGGAAAGCAGCAATATTTCTTGCTTGTGATATTTGGGGGGAAATGAAAATAGGTGGAAGCTTAGACTCACGGTAGGACAAGCACAGGCATCAGGTGACCCATTCCTTCTCAGCAAGCAGATGTGCTGTGGTCCAAGGCCTTGGGCTTTCTAGTTGAGGGAGAAGCAGGAAACAACAGGCACCAGTGAAACTGGTTTACTATTAACTCATGTTAAATTAAAATCATTTGAGGACTCTTACGTCCTTTGGTCACTTCCCAAACAAGCCAAATGTATCTTATTGCAACTCTGCTGTTCTGAAGCTGCTGTTCTTGGTGTAGAGATACCCCGTGGGGTGTCCTCTTTACCCAGGATATCAAGTGCTTGGGAAGCTCTGCATATCCTAACTTTATACAGACTAAAGTGCAATTGTGTACATTCATTACATAGTTTGCCTTAGGACTGTGTGGAATTCCTGTGGTGTCATGTTTATGTTTGGAATAATCAGTGTTCATAATTAATCTACTTAATTTGATAGAAATATCCGTTTTTTTAAAGTGTTTGTTTGTCTTTATAGTTTTAAATCTACATTTGAGCAGATGGGGCTGTGCTAGAACACTTAAAAGATCCTTGAATAAAGATTTGGCGCCCAGACTTCTGTCACTGTACATCTGTTTTTCTTCTCCAACCTAATCTCAAATCACCAGAACAGTTTGTTTCCCAACATCTGTCCCAAATGCCTGTTGGCCGCAGGCCATAGGCTCTGCCCTAAAAAGCTTTGGATAACCAAGGTTTAGCTTACAACAGGACTCACTAGAGACAGCCAGTGCAACGTACCTGTCTCTGTGCCCACATGGGCTTTGGCATCAGGGCCACGTGTACTGTCTGACTTGCCTTCTTTTTTATTTTGATTTATTACAATACCAAGCAATGAGAACATCCTCTAAGCAATATGAAGATAAGGCTGCAGAAGGCAGCGCACGGGTACGTGCATTTTTCGAGCTCGCTGTGCAGAGAAACTCGCCAGCTTCTGCCGCGGTAGTCGGGAAAGGGCCGCCAGGTTACGCTCTGACCGGACCATTTGCCCGTTAATGAGTGTCCCTGTGACCTGCTGGTTAACTTATGCCAATGGGGGCGAGAAGGAAGGTGGCAGCGGCCCAGCAGTGCCCTGTTTTTTCCCTGCCCAACTTCCTCTCCCTCAGCCGAAGCCCCAGTGCTGCGAATTGGCCGGATTTTAGCGGCCTCTGTCTTTTGGCCAGCCTGGTATTCCCCTTCCCCTTCTTTTCTAACCGCTCTCCGTGTGGTAATGACTTCACGGCTTCCCACGTGCATCCGCACTTGGGAAAATGCCGCAGACGGGCCTCAGCGGGGGCCGCGCGCCCAGGGCTGCGGCCGGATCCCGCTCGTGCCCTGCGGGGCCCTGTTGGAGGCCTCAGCTCCCGTCTCCCAGCCCGTACGCGCCCGGCTGGGGCTCAGCGCAGCGTCGCCAAGTTCCCTGCCGGAGCGAGGGCAGGATTTGGCTCCCGACAGCTCAGCTGCGATTCCAGGTTCATTTCCCTCCTCCTCCTCTCCGCAGCACTGCGAGCAGCAGTGACTCACTGGGCGCTGACGTCAGGCACCTGTTCAGCTGCTCTTCACGCTTTAAAAATGCACATTTTTTTACAGAGGGATAGAGCACCTAACACTCCGAGCCTAGAAAGCAGCCTCCAAACCCCATCTGAACTGAATTAAAGAAAATTTTGTCAGAGGAAACCGGCCTCAAGCTCAGTAACAGCACACTGGGCTCTGGCCTTCGCACGGAATGAAAAGCTACATTTTTTCAGTCCATAAAACCTCCTCCCCAGGACCAGGCAGCTACCGACTTGCTGCGAGTCACCAACAAACAGACATTTTTGAAGTCCAGGCCTTTTGCTTCGGCTGCTAAGCGTAAGCCGAGCCCCGTTGATACCTGACCTTTTTGCCAGAGCAGCTCATTACTGCCCCTCCTTGCTCTCTGCTCGCAACCGTTTTTAACACCCTCAGCTATTCCTACTGCAAGCGCTTTATGAACACAGCAACACTCTGCAGCAGTAGAAGAGTAGGAAGGGCAGCATTTAGTGAAACCTACCCTGTGAAATGAAACCTACCCCATGCAAAGAGACATCCTGACTGATGCTGTTGTCACTGGCACCTAATGAAAACTTCTATTACGGCATCAAAGAACAAACTCACAAGAAATGAATTCAAAATCGCAGGTGTCAGAACACCTTCAGCATGTTCAGTCCTTCTCTGCTCATCTCTGGGTTACTCTAGTTGCTGTCACAAGGTGAAGTGCAACCACTAACAGCATTTCTAAAGCAAAACAGCAGTAGCAAATGGCTACACAGCAGCATTCTCCCTTAAATGAAGCAGAGGGTTTTTCATCATGCCATGTTTGAAATATTTGCAATATTTTACTAGAAGGCTTATTTTACTTCTCCCTCTCTCAAGCTATCTAGATTAAAGAACTGGGAGATTTATAGATATTAACTTTCAGACAGGAACCGAAACAACAGATTATACTTAAACAGCAAGAAAAATAAAACGCCTGGGTACTTACTGCAGTTATTGCTGCCTTGGCCTCACATGGGTGGTGGTGCGTGCCACAAGGCGGGTGCCACCACGATGCATTTCTCTGTCCAGCCTGGAGCCCCCTCTCGTGGTATTAATACCCCAGGCCTTGCTCCAGGCTGCACCTTGGGCTGGCTGGGACGGGGGAGTCCCTGGGATCCTCATCCCAGAGCGCGTAAAGCACAGAAATCCCCACAGTGGTGAAGAGGCAGGTGGAGGTGAAGCTCACGGGTCTCTGCATCACTGCACCCAGCCCAGGCTCATGCGGGACAGCGGCTGCCCCGCGGCCTGGACGGCGCTGCTGGTCCCCCGAGCCAGGCCTGCCACAGGTGGGAGTTGCTTGGCTGGGAACGACGGTGAAGACGGAGCAGCCACCACAGACTCCAGAAGCGACCTGTGAATATATTAGAAAACTCCCTGCGATTTAGCACCAACGCCAAGTTCCGCCAACAGATTTCCTCTGCAAATCTTCCTCCCTAGGCAGCATCAGTTTTCGTGCTCCAGAATCTTCCCCAAATCTACCCTTTTTCCAGTTTATTTCAAAAGCACAGTATTAGCTACTTCAAAAATTTAGCAAATTCCAGTTAGAAAAGATGAAAGATAACTGCTCCTTGAATGTTATGAATAAATAAATACCCATTACAAGAGTTTTATCATACCAAGATTCTGTAAAAAGTCTTTTTTTGTTGTTCTTAACGAAATACATCTTCTCAGCAACTCAAGTTCCTGCAGTCCAATAACAAGCAAGGTATAAACATCATTACGAGCCGCAGGGTAAAGGCTTGGGAGCAAAGAAATTTCTAATATGCTTCACCCTGGGGATAGGTGAGGAGAGGACTGAAGGGACTGACCACGAGTACAGTGAAGACAAAAGTGTATTTAGGTTCATGCAACTCAAAACCAGTGGCATGAGGGGCCTCAATCTTAATTTAAAAGACCAAAAAAATGTCGAAAGAGGGTGACTACACAGAAACGAGCCCTGGCGGTATCGCCTGGCCCAGCTCCTCTGCTCCACCAGCTCCTGCCCTGCCCCAAAGAACAGACCTTGGTCAGGGGACAACTGGCCAAGGAGGCTTTGCCCTCTGCCACAACTTATAATTCTGACTGTGATGGTTATGTCCAAGCTAGGCTTTCATTCCCTGTTTTAACTGATGGCCAGCTAAGTTACCTGGTTGTAAATGCCCTCTGGGAGACTCCTCGAAGATCCTTCCCAGGAAACAAGCATGCAGGGTGCTTTTATCACAGCCTGCACTAGCCTAAGGCACGGAGCCTCTCCAGAGCACGTCCTGGGTCTGGAATGAGATACGGCGTGAGCTGATGGAAGATGAGCCAGTGTCCGGGAGCGTTTCCCCTGCTTCAACCTTTTCTCCTCTACCTTTCTGATACCCCCCAAATATCACCGAATCACAGATTGGTCGAGGTTGGAAGGGACCTCTAGAGATCATCCAGTCCAACCTCCCTGATCAAGCAGGATTTCTCTTCAAATACGGGTTCCTCTTCTCTAAAAATCAATTTTAAATGAGTCAAAGTCAAATTAGCTGATGAAACCCCATCTTGGGAGCAGTGGAGAAATACCTAATGCTTCCAACTTCTCCAGAGAAACTATTTCCAAGGTGTAAATATACTCCCATGCTGGGAGCAGGAGCCTTTTGTCTGCTCTGTGAGCATAACTATGAAGTTATCAATTAGATCATAAATTCTTACACTTACTTTTACTTAAAGGATAAATTTTATGCCAAAGCAGGTGCCCAGCAAGGTCTGTGCAGAAAGCGCCTCCTGACCTGGTGTCTCCGCAGTGACATTCAGGGCAAAACCAAATTAGAGTTAAGCTTATGAGTAGAAGTTTCTGTTTGTTTTTTCAGCTGCAGAAATCACTTACTGACAAACGTGGGGAATGTCAGTGCTCATGTGAAACTGCCAAGGAGACAGGAGCTCCAATTGCAAAGCCTGGTTTTTAACTGGAGACCAGGTGAGAGTAGGCATCGGTGTTGGCAGGTAGGTAACTACCAAAATGAAAATCACACTCTCCAGCATTATCAGCTTAAAAAGGAGTATAAGAACACATGAATGAAGCGTTTCAACATCTCTGGACCTCACCAGATAAGGTCATCTGGTGCATCTCACCAGATAAGGTCAGGTTCTGCTTTAGAAGTCACTCTCTCCTTGTGGAAGGTGATTTAAATTAGATCTTTCTTTACTGTCTATTTTCTGTACATTGGTAGAACCGGTTCTTCTCAATAATGGCAAATTCTGTTGGCTACAAGTGTTAAAATGACCCGTGTAAAGCAAAACAAATAAAAGTTATAAGAAGGTTTCATGCTGCAGCATTATGGACGACTGGGCTCATGCGCAGAACAAGGGATAAAAATGTAGTCCTTGCCATGATAATAGAAACAAGCTACTCATTAGTTACCATTCCTATTTTAAAAATGTTTATTTAACTGCAAATATTGCTTCTCATTCAAATTCTCCCGACAAATGCAAAACAGCTTTTTGGTGGTAAATAGCAGGTATTTATTTGAAATGAAAAAAATACTTAAGTACCTGAACTATTGCATTTAATCATGTATTGTAATTGTGTTACTCTACCTTTTTGCATTGGAGACAAATATACAATGAACATTCAGATATCACAGATTGCACACTAGATAGTAAATCTTCAGGCCTTTTACATAACCACCAAAAAACAGATATTGGATTCTGCAATATAGTACAAAATTCCACACTCCAGTCTTAGCCAGTTATCTTCAATTTACTCCTGATGCTGTACAAATAAATGGCCATTTAACTAGGGTTTACAAGTTAATAACAGGACAAAAAAAATATACATTGCACTGACACAAAAAGTCAGCTGTGTTAATAGTCATGCAACAAGTAACCAAACTTGCTGAAATTAAAAATACTTTCTAAAAACAGTCTTAACTGCATAAATATTTTATACACAGTTCATTTACCCAAATGAAAGGAGTTTTTAAATGATACAAAGCAAATAGAAGTTTCTACCAGTTTTATACATAAGAAAGTGCAAAATAACTTATCTAAAGTGTTTTGCTATCGAGCGGATGCCTGCGGCCAGCCCCTCTCGTAAGCACGACGTTACGGTTGCACACTACATACAAATGTTAGAGTACGTGAGTAAATATACTACAAAGAACAAGGCAGGAGAAGACATGTGAGGTACTTGCAGAGAATACAGCCTACTAATGTTAGTGTACATGACTATAGTTTTTTGCCCAACACATTTTTTCTTTTTTTTTTTCTTTTTTTTTTTTTTTTTTACATGGAAAACAAAGCGAGTATTTGCATTAGAAGCTTCAAAGAGGAGAAACAGAAATAAAAAAAAAACGAAAGCCAAACCACTCCCAAGTGAACAAAAGAGTTGCCCACAGCACCAGCTGCCAGAGGAGACACTGGGCAGGTGGGTTTTCTGCCCCCCCTCCTCCTCCTGGAAGCACCGAGCGGGTTGTGCAGAGCAGCGCGGCACAGAAATCAGCTCAGAGGGCTGCGGGCAGCGCTCGCAAAATGCTAATTTGTGCTGATTAACAATTCGCTCCTACCCTACCGAATGTGCAAGGACGAGGACCGTGGCTCTTTCCCCCGCCACCAAATGGAAAAATGGAAAAAGAAGAGCGCCGGGACCAGGCGCCCGCAGAGTTAAACGTGGTCAGCTGCACCCTCACTGTCGGACCCAGTGCTAAACGCCCCGTTTGGTTCTTAGTGTTTGGATTCTATCAGCGTCACTGCCAGAAGCCCTTGTTGTCATGAAGAGTTTTAGTTGCGCAGCTGTAGAAGTCAATGAAGTTTCAGTCATTTGGTTTTTGGATTCAAAGGGGATCTATTTGGGCCCGCTATTCTAAATAAACCTGCATTTACTCCACAGTGTGCAAGGGCTCTAAAGAAGCCTTTCTGTTCATTTGGGGACCTAGTACACATACCAAAACGGGAATTTATCTATTTTTACAGACCAGCACATACGTAAGAAACCAACATGTATCAAAATACATATTTAACCTTCAGTGCATAAACCTGTGGTATCAGGGTAAATAGTAAGTGGTCAGGACTAACAAATTACTCACTGCTCGAGCCTCAAATCAGGAGAAGACAGATGTGCCCAGGACCCTCTGGAAGGAGCTCACAGCATCACAGTGGGGTCTAGAGTTCTTGACGGTGCCGCTTGAAGGACAGTGTCAGTTTTAGATACTCGCTGCCCCGGGAACAGACTCTGCTCAGGTGGTTCCAGTGAGGGATAAATCTCATTGCTTGGGGTGGCAAAACTCCCAAGCTGAGCCACGACCTGCCTTCTGCTGGTTTGGGTCATATCCTTCCATTGTTTAAAAGAATCCTTTGTGAATATACCTAAATCTATATCAGTTTATCACCCATTTACAAAATATATACACGCACAATTAAGAAAAAAAAGGAAAAAAAAACCCAAAACACTGTCAAGACCTCATTCAGAAAATCCACAGGCCTGATGCCTGTGTTCCCATCTCAGTGGATGTCAGTGTCTCTCTGCTTCATCCCACATATAGTGCAAAATTAATGACTGAATAGTTAAAAAAAAAAAAAAAAAAAAAGTGCTATTAAATTTTATTCGTTAAAACTTAAAAATGCTTTAAGGGAAATCAGCTGCTGTCCTGAAGCTGAGACTTGATGCCACGTACTGACACGTGAAGGCAGGCTTTACAAGCACTTCTGACATTACTAATACTACCCAGTTGTACAGCAACAGTTATGTTGTTCCATATAATTTGAGGGGGGAAAACAAACTACAGGACAACAGCAGGGAATTTTATGCCCGGGAAATTAATTCTGTAGCTATCAGCAAGCCAATTGCTATTGCCTAAAGAAAGTAAAAGCTGGTTCTTGCACTGCATGAATCAGCTGCTAGCAAACACTACATAATTAACAAAACTGCAGCTCTGACATATGTATAAAAGAGGCCTCATTAAATATGAGCAACACTGAGGTGGTAAATAGTTTGGTATAAAATGCAACAAAAGTGTACAATTTAGTTCCTGGTTATCTTACAGTTAGAATAAAATACTCCAAGTCCTATTCTCAAAAAAAGTTCTCCTTTGGAAAAATTCATGTAATTCTACGAAGAGCCTTATTTAAATTAAGATACTGTGGGCAACTGAAAGAACAAACATGCACAGACTGGATTTTTAACAAAAATACACATAATGCCTTCGAGTTCTTTTTTGTTTGTTTTTTAAACATTCATATTTAAGTTGATAGATGAGATAAAGATGACACACAAAGTATAGTAGTGGTTAATCTGAAGTCCCATGTAACAGGCAGTTAAGTTCATAATTAGATAAAAAGGCCATTATACCTATTTACAATATACACAGTTGCTTGCGAAGAAGGCAGATTTACAACTATCTTCTAAAAAGCCTTCCCCTTCCCCCCTCCCCCCGATAAAGATGACTAGCTCTACAAAAACAAGACAAGAACTGGTGGTTAGGATAAGTGAGGGTCTTCTTGATAGCCATGTCAACAGAGAGCTTTAGAGGTTGACAGTTTTATTGTATCTGTAGTCATCACTCGTGTCTTCCTGGGCCTTGTTCTTCATTTGAACATTCTGTTAGCCTCATATACCTTCAATCAACACAAATCAACTCACTGATCCCTTTTACTTTCAGTGCTTAAAACGCAGTATAAGCTTAAGTGTAAACAGGCAATATTGGAATCCCTTCTGATCACTGCACGATCTGGCGCTTCCTCGCTGGAGCA
The DNA here is from genome assembly GCA_034781795.1 of Crypturellus tataupa. Classification (NCBI taxonomy): domain Eukaryota; kingdom Metazoa; phylum Chordata; class Aves; order Tinamiformes; family Tinamidae; genus Crypturellus; species Crypturellus tataupa. The sequence continues at coordinate 5,664,533 of JAWLRI010000274.1, forward strand.
GCGGCGGGGCTGGACAGGGCACCCTGGGACTCTGCTCTCGGGCGGCCCCGTCAATTCCTGGGCCCTTCCTCCGAGCCCCGCTCATGCTGCAGGTTGTAGTAGCAGTTCTGACAGACCCTGACTGGTGATGAAATCTTCAGGCGCTTGATTTCCGACTGAAACCGGCTGCACCTGTGAAGAAAAACACTTCTGTGAGCACAGATCCTCCGCCAAGCTGGCTGGGATTTTGTCCTGTAGCAAAACGTGTGTCAAAACTGACTTAAATGCTAGAAATCTGTTCAAACCTATCTTGATGGACAAACGCAGAACAGGTCCCCAACCCAACGGACCCAAGATGAGTCTCTACTTCAGTCCCTGACTAAGGGGAGCTCGTGCTCATCCTATGTGTCATACAGTTTTGTGTCTGAGGTTGTATGTCCTGCCTCCTAAATCAGCATCCTTAGCAATGCAGGCAGTTTAGATCACGACTGTGCTGCTTAAGGAGAGAGAAGATGAACAATTTGCTGAAACACAAGTAATTTCTTTTTTTTCCTCAAAGTTGTCTAAAGACTTTGCTCCCTCAAACGGGCAACAGGGAGGTTTCCACAATGCAAGCAGATTTAATTCTCTGTTGATAGCTGTTGCATTAACTGCCTTAATAAAGGGCCTGACCTGTTTCATCCATTTTTTCCGTAGAAGTTTTGACAATGTTTTCTTTACCAGTTCTGCTTTGGTAAAGAAGTGGAAAAACCTCAGCCTGTTAACAGAGCCTAGTGACATCCAACAGCTTTACCTAGCCAAAAATTCCATACGGAGGAGCCCAGAGGGAACCGGAGAGCGACTTACTTCTGGCAGAAGAGCTGTCCGCAGTTCCTGCAGTGGTGCCGCCTCTCGGTGAGGGAAAATCGCACGGTGCAGCCCGAGCAGCTGTCGCCCCCCTCATCCTTCACCCAGTGATCAGCTGCCGATCGGCCGGGCTGGTCGCTTACAGACCAGCTGAACACTCTGCCCCGGCCATCCCCAACCAGAATCCTGCTGTGATCCCTGCAAGGAAACACAAGAATCAGACGTGCTGCCGCAACAACTCGGGCACAGCGACACCCAAAGGTCAACGACAGATTTCACATTGTCAGAATTTACTAATGTTAAACTCTGGGGGCAGTAACTAACGTTTAAGTTAGACTGGTAGGACAGAAAAACATACAGTAGTGAAATAAATTTAATTATTTTAATATTTCATTATCTCTGTCCTGAACACAGTTGTTCTAAACAGAAGCAGCACAAAAGGGCATTACAGAAAGGATGACAGCTGGTTCACATTCATATTGCATCCACCATCAGCGCAGAGAAAACGTTTCAGGCAACCAGTTTTGAGGTACTCACTTCGAGATGCCCAGCGCAGTGATTTCTGCTGGATGTGCGTTGTCTTTGCGATCAAATGCTGTGTGCATAGTTAGTTTGCTCCTAAACACTAACTGACGCTCCCACCTGTAGCCTGGAAAAGAAGAGACAAAGCAAGTTAGCTTGGTCTCGTTTTTGTTATTTCTTATATGCATGCAGGTATAATTTTATAAAAAGGAAGAATCATCATCTCCCCAGAGGCAGACAGTTCTCTACAACTCACACTTCACTTACTGATTATCCATTTTCAGCTGCTCCCTAATGCACGTAAGAAAGGAGAGGATGGAATACAAGACAGAGAGACTTTTGATTGCTTGAAGTCTAGCTGAGAGTTGCAGCTAGACCTATGTAAAATGCACCTATGTAAAATACATAGGTGAACCCTGTTCCAAAGCACAACAGGATGAAGCTAGGATTGCTTCATTTCTTAGAAGTCAGACACTGATTTCAAACTATGGGGAACTGGAGCTTCTCAGGAAAAGCCTGAACAACGTACAACCTCTGCAGACATTTTTTCCCTTCACTGTTTTGCCATTTATCAGTCACACACGAAGCTCAACTGACTGGGGAGAAAACACTATTTAAAGACATCTGTTTTCTAAGTCACAACACAGCTCTGAGCAGCACAGACAAAGAGGGAGGCTTTAGGCCTCAGTGCTGACTACATTTACCTCCCAGAGGCAGTGTTCCCCGTTTACCTGGTTTAAGCTTGCTGTAGTGCCGTGCTTCAGCATAGCTGGCGTGTGGGTGATTAACCTGAGCATGGGGATGCATTTTCGCTTGTCCCTCCGAATAATTCACAAAGATAAAGCCATCCTTCTCGTCCAGGCTGAGCTGGTCCGACCAACGCCTGGAGTCGTCGGAGCCGCTGTCTGCTGACCACGTTGCTGCTGCCCTGCTCGACGATGACCTCGGCCGGTGGCTGGTGCTGCTCGGTTGGCTCTGACTCTCTTGCGGCTTCGCATCGTGGCTGATGCACGGGTCATCTGCCTCAGAATCACTGCTCTCCTCTTCCTGGGCTTCCTGCCCTGGATGATGCAAGGAGAGTGGATGGTGTTAGCAAGACTCCTTTCCTGCCTGAGTTTTTTTCCTTTTCAGCAGTTGCGCTGCCTTTCTGCGAAGCTCCAATAACTAAACACTCAGCAACGGTGAAAACCAGGCTGAGAAACCTGATACACTTTTGTTAATAAAAGGTTTTATTAATATAAAAGTAGCACCTGCCAACCATTTACTTTCCTACTGAAAGAAGGAGATGCATTTCTACATTAGTATCATAAGTTTCAGACCCAAATCCAGATCATATCTACAACACAAAGGGGGAAAGGTAAATCAGATAAACAAATGCCCATTAAGGATGGACCAAATTATTCCTGAAAAAGAAAATCATACAGCCAATACTGCTTGTCTAAAAACACACAACTCCATTACTAAGTTTTAAGTCTGATATCATGCTATGATTTTCTTTAAAGAAATATTTAGCTTTTTGACAATGATGGCATTCACTGGGTTTACTGGCAACAGAAGCACTCACACAAAGAAAAGTTTACTCTAAACATGGAAAGTGCAGCATGGATGTGATTTCTTTCTTTCCATAGCAGTATAAAACCAGCATAAGGAAGGCAGTGAATGAAGATTCCTATTTTGTTTTTAATTGCATGTAGGATGTCTATTCTATGTCAGGACAGAATCTGTAACATCCATTCTGCGCTGCACAGGATAGAAAAGATCGGTTCAAAGGCAAATGGGAAACAGTTGTCAGACGTACCTATCTGTGCTTCCTGACAATCCTCTTGCATTTCTAGCATTTCCACAGGCTCTGGAGCTGGCGTTTCTGGTACTTGCAAAAACTCCATCCGCCAGAACTGGAGGGACAGGGGGAGAGCACATATTGAACTCCTACCTGTCTTCCTAGCTATTTCTAGAGTCAAGGTGGCTTATCAGAACTGTAAATGTGCACTGAGAGCACGAAAGGCCATATCTCCACTCTGAGTATTTTAGGCTTTTTGGTCTGTAGATACTGTAACAGGAATCTGTGCTCATGCCTGAATCACAAGTGAACAAGGCACGGGATGTTATTTAAGATCTTAAGCTGATCCAAGCAAAAATCCAACCTATACTGCAACCTGACCAGTAGACTCTGATTCAGGCGGACCCAGGACTACACATAAAGTGTTGAAAATCAGGTTGCATGCTGCTAAGTTCCTGATTTACTCCCACACAAATTAATTCTCCAGAGGTACGCAGAGTAAAATGGCAAACAAAAGCTGCCATCTACAGGCAGAAAAGCTGGTGACCAAAAAAAGCGATTGGCCTAATGGCAACAGTTTTACTCCAGCACCAAAAGCAAGCTGCTTTGCCTGTCTAATGTGGAGCTCCCTCTTCCTCCAGTGCTCACTGGTTTGAGAGGAGCATGCTAGCATAGCAGAGCTGCTCTGGGTCCTGCCAGGGCACCCTGCTGCACAGACAGGACCTCCCTACCTGCTGCTGCGGTGCTTACCCGGACAACTCCATCCGAGTGCCCCGTCACGATGACGTTCTGGGTATCCCACTCGTTCATCTCGGACACGAAGCAGCACATGATTTGCTGGCTTCGGCCAGTGAACGTGTTCACGCTTGCCGTGGGGTTGCCATTAATGCTCCACACGTGGATGTAAGTGCCAGCACATGACACAATGTCCCCCTGGAAAGACAAGAATGGTCTTTATCTTTTTGCCACAAATAAAACACAGGCTAAATTTATTTGAATAGCTCAGTCCAAATAGATTTTTTCAGAAGTTCCATACAAGCTCAGTTTAATTACCTAAATAAAGAGTTAGGATGATCCGCATTTTAAAAATTATTCCTGAAAAAATAAACTTAGAAACAACACATGTGCTGTACTTATAGCATATAGAGAATAAACTACCTCCACCTTTTACAGAGGGGAAAAATCAATAGAGTATTTTCAGTGCTTTTGCTTAACAGTTTTAAAATAATCCAGTTTATGTTGCCTCCACTCTTTTTCACAAGTATCTACTACCTTAAATTTCACTGGTTTCCTTATGCGGAAAAGACCAAGGGATGTTCTGTACTTCAGTTAGCACAGAGGGGAAGTAGGAAGCATACTATAAAATACTGACACTAGAGCAACTAGATTGGCAGCTAATAGGCTGTGCCTCTTGCTACTCTCTCATCACACTACAGCCCCACTTCTTCCTGAGTTCAACCAATAGCATCACTCCTATCACAAACTGCAGCCCTGTGGGACTGAGCTAGATAAAATCTCAATTCGGGTAAATGCTTCCACATGCACGGTAGCTTGTAACTTACAGCACCACTTTGAGGTGCAGCTTTATCTGACTTCTGCTTGAAATCAAGTGTACGAGAGCAGAAGTCAACCAAGGTTACACATCAAAATCTTTTCTTAGCTGCTGTGGCAGGTTTGACAACTCGCTCTGAACGCTGCACTAAACACACTGCTGCTGGCCCTGTTTATAGGCAGCTCTGCATGGAACAGGTTCAGATGCATCTTTGGATCAAAGGCATAACTTATTCCCTAAAGCAGGTAACACAATTTTAAGGGGAATTATACAAGTTTTCCCAAGCCTACAGAAGAGCCTAGTTGTTTTTATTTCACTTTAGCGATCTCAGGATCTGTGTGAGTGGCATTTGGTTCTTACCGTTAATTCATTTATACAGAGAGCTGAAACCGGAGCCCTGTGACCTCGAAGCTGTGTCAGAAATGAAAGTTTATTCAAGTCCCAGATGATGCAGGTGCGATCACGGGACCCACTCACAATTATGTGATAAGCTAGTGATGCTGTTAAACACGTGACCGTGTCAGTATGGCCAAGAAGTGCCTGCAAAATAAAAATTGGGATACACAGCCATCAGGAGAGAGCACAGAAAGTACTACATGAAACCAAACCCCTCTACCTAAAGGGATACAGATAATGTAAACACAAATGATCCCATCCAAAGGTTCATATGGAATGATAATTAAAGCATTTAAATAACAAGAATCACCATAATAAAATTTTTAGTATGGGTAATTTTTTTTCCCATTTAACAAGCAATCTTAGGAGTCCAGATTTCAGGAGTCATATGATATGGGTGAGGTAACCCAAAAGAAAAAAAAGAAAAATAGAAAATCTGACCTCTCCTGCTTCCTCCAGCTGCATTACTAGCTCACCTATAGGATCAGTATGTTATTTGAACTTTCACAGTTAAGAGAGTCACCCTTTTTTGTCCTCTCCAATGCAGAGTTTACAGGTATATTTTATGTGCGGTGCCACAATAAAGCCCCCTTTCCCATCTGAGCAGAACTCACACATAAAACGGACCCTTGCTGTATTTTACCTGTTTCAGCGCCAGGGCTTTGGCCTTCTCTTTGGAGACGCCCATTTCCCACACGCACACCACCGTGCTCGTTCCTCCCGTGATCACCAGCTTGGGGCTCGGGCAAATGGCGCACAGAATCTGCCCCCACTCCGACAAGCACTCATAAACAATCACCGCCTACGAGTCGGGGAAAGGAAGACATCACTTGCCAAAATCATGCCTGGCCCTTTCAAAACAGCAACTAGGGCTGTTTTTGTTTAACATCCATGTCACCGCTGTTAACAGTGGTGGATAATTTATTTGTGCGGAATAAAAACAAAACCCTGAGTGCTACCCTCCATGCTGGCCCTTTATAAAATTAAGACTTTGTAAGCCCAGACGCAGGTCTTCCTCAAACAGAACCTATTCCAATCTCTGCCACAAGATGGGTCCAGACAGAGCATCAGAGATGGGCTTTTACTGTGTGGATTTAATTCACAAACTAATTGGTAAAATTTTTTAAAATGCCCTTATTTATCAGTTAATGTAATTCTTCTAGCATTCTGATGGCGACCACTGGATAGTGAGCAATAAAACAAGTGTGCAACCAGCAAAGATTATTTGATTCACGTGCGGAATATCCCTACAGAAAACCACTTTCTTTTGCTCCATTCAGCACTAGAACGAGTTGCAGGTCACAAACCTTGTCTGACTCGTAGGTGCCCAGCCTACAGCTGAGGTCCGCGTAGCCCCAAGCAAAGGTTTTATTCCACGTAGGTGGGATGAGAACCTTATTTTGCTCCACTGCCAGAATGCCTTTGTCGGTACACACGATCTGTCCCACGGGCTCCTTCAGCTCTGCAAGAGGAGAGAGTGGTACCAGTGAGTGCCCGGACCAGCCTCAGCGTGGATTACCAGCAGCCCCTTCCAATTCCATCTAAACGACCCCAACGCACAGCAGGAACAGGAGCTGTGAGGTCCTTGTGACGCAGATCTGCTGTACAGCTGCAGTGATGGCACTTTGTGCAGTATTCCTAATGTGCAGAGAGCTAACGGGGACAACAGCCTGGAACTCAGAGTCTTGTTGACTCTGAGTCACTGCACAAGCTGCCCTTCAAGCCTAGGATGATCCGGAAATAATCTCTCCGATGCTTGTGGCTGTTAAAGGCAATTGTACCTTTTTGGTGCAGTGAAAAATAGATATTTTTGGGTACTGATTACAACATCTTGGCCAAACCCTTCAACCAGCTACATTTGTAACTACAGCCTGTGGTTTCCTGCCTACTTTGGTCAAGATTTGCAAATACAGATTAACACATCCACATTTCTTGTCTTAGATTGCAGTAGTCCTGTTGTATTTTGTCTAACCAAAAAAACACCCTTTTTGGTGCCAGTGTGACTGCTTTCCTGCCAACAGTCTAAGCACTTCTTGGTGCTGTTGAGAAGAAATTCTTCTGCTCCAGCAAAGCACAAAAAATGAGCCCATCTGAGGCCCAGGAGCCAAGTGCCCTGAATATGGTTTAGACACCTCTGGAAATGGTTTCAGACACAATTTGTTCAACTTAAAACTTTAAGGAAGTATGTGGACCAAATTTTATTCTTTTTAATTTTAAAAGTTATGTTGAATATGTACAAGTTTGGTGTATTGCAAGCATGTTTTAAGATAAGTATGAACGCAATATGATAGCACTGGGGTATTTTAACTCTCTTTGAGTCAAAAGTATAAACTTCAGAAACAGCAGCAAAGAAAACAAAGCAAAATATGAGAAGTGACTTTAGCTGGCTGGAACTACAAATGCTCTGGAAAAGAAACAGGAGTAAATAGGCTGTTTTTAAGCTTTACCTTTCACTGGTGCAAGAGATGGCCGCAGGTTGTCTAAATGATGGAAAAAAATCTTGTCACTTGTAGAACCAGGGGGTACAGAGTTTCCCACAGCCTCTCCATTCACTCGGCTTCTAACACGTTTTGGCGGGTGAGGTTTTTTAAAGAGCTGAAGGAGTGATCAAGAAATAAAGAAATTACCTTAAAGTATCACAGCTTTGCAAAACCATAAGCTTAAAAAGCATCAGTGGTGACTGATTTAGCTTCCAAAAACACACAGATCAGAAAAAGTTACTTAAATGCCTTCAGTATTCATGGCTTCACTATTCACTAATTTATGACACTTCACCATTTTAATAGCACTCCCACGAGTAACACAAAATCCAACTAGGATATAGTGAGCAAAACATTTTTTCAAACTACACCCCGTTGCAAAAGTAGTTGAAGTAAAGCGAGCAGAAACCCCAGGTGTGACACATGGCACGATGAACAGTTCTAACCCACGCGACACAAAAGCTCACCTTTAGCTTTGTGTCCCACAAACACCTGCCCACATACTTGGAGAGTGTGAAACAACCAAAGAAGAGAATAACTGCACGTGTGGTTGAGACGTTGGACCACATAAAACAGTTATGGCCAAGAAACACATTTTAATCTGTAGCTGCTTTCTGCCTATCTTGTGATAGCGAGTCAGTGAATTTCCCTTTTACTGCTTTGCTGCCAATTCCTGACATCTGGACTAATCTCAAAGAACTCCAGGTTCAGCAAGGGAAATAATTCCTTTCTCCTCTGAGTTACTTTTCCTCTTGGTTATTCCCCCTTGCTTCACCAGAAAGTGGGATCTCCAATGCTGGTAGGGCCTGTGAAACCACTTCCAAACACAGCACCAACTCTTGAAGATTTTGCATCCTTAAAATAGGAAGTTAAAGTACCATGGACATGACTAGAGGCAAGAGGTATGATGAGGGGGATGTGGTCCTAGCAGCCAAGTCACTATCTTGCTGTAGATTTCCCTGTGGAAAATCACAGAGGACAATCACAAAGCTCTAAGGCCACATGACAACATGCTTCTACAGCCCTTGCCACCAAAACTGACTGAAGGAGAGGGGACATTTCTCAAGATGCTCAGGCTCCTGGTCATGCCATCAGTGACGCTGCTTCTCTCGGTGCTGAGCACCCACTCAACATTGTTAGTGCCCTGCTGCCTCACATCTCAAGGGTGTTCTGCCCTTACTCTGCAACTTCTTACCATCTTCTCCAGCGCTTCTTGCCAGCAGGGGCCAAATTTCCCTCTAGTCACTGGGGTCACCCAAGGGGTGATGGATTGAAGTTGGCCCCGAGAGAAGTCGGTGATCCATGGTAGCACTGGAGGTAACATCACCTTTGTGTCACACCTTGTGCGGCTGTGAGCACCATGAACCCTGCCTGATTTAGGATACAAAGCTCTAGCTGCCCTTCCTGGGATATGACATTTTGACAGGGAGCAGAAACCGGCTGGAATGATCTCCCCACGGAACAGGAACAGCTGAATCAAGGGCATTCAGGACACTATTCCTGGACCTCAAAATCATATTATATATATTTTTCAAACTCAGATTTCTAATGGATAACAATCCAAAACAGTTCCAGTGACATAACAAAACCCTGAAGTGCCCCTCTATTTACTGCAGTCTGCTGTTTCTTCTAGCAAAGCATCACGTGCTTTCCGGCAAGTCTCTATCATATGTTTGTCCTTAACAGACACTTTAAGATTCAAAAGACATTTCCAATCTCAAGAGTAAAACCTGCAGTTTATCACATTTATGACTGAAATATTAATAACTTCACATTACTGGAAATATATTTATAAACAAACTCTCCCTCCCAGGATATTTAATTCCTCAAGTACTTTCCTCTTCTTTATTAATGCATCATACAGTTCAACCAGCATGCCATCTAGCAAATAAGAATCAAGACCATACCTGCTTTGGTATCTGCCCGAAGTTATTAATGAATCCTATGGTAGCAGTCTCTTTTAATGGATCATTGATGTTATATATGTCCACTTGCCCCTCATAGAAGAGGTGGTGAAAGACATTTACAGCTTCGACTGCAGCAGGACCTTGCTGCTTATAGCCAAAGATCAGGTCGATCCACTCGTGCAGATGGGCACTCACAAAGTCGCATTCCAGAGCCTGAAATTCCAAGCACAGGCATTAAAGCCGACCGCCTCCACCTGACATCTTCTATTGGCATTATCAAAACGGCTGTTACCTCCCGATGAACTCTGATGAATTCACGAGGATCTCCCTTTGCCCAGGGGGGAAGTATTACATCTCCAAGCTTAGTGCCATTTTGTTTGCAGCCTGCAACAAAACAAACATATTGAATAAAAGGATTGAAAGCATCTTGTCATAAGAGCAAGGGAAAAAAAAACACAACACACAAAAAATCAAATTATAATGCCTTTCTTTTTATACAGCAATAATTTAAATGCCATGTGATAAAGATGGAAAATTCTGCCCCATACATAGTTGTTTATATAGGCTCGCTTGCAACAGTGAAAAAAGCCAAAAAGATTTAAAATATTCTTTCTAAGACTTTTGAAGACAATGATAATGTTTCAAAGTACCAAAACATTTTTTTTCTGCCTAGGGAAGTTACTTAGACTAATACTAATTTTTGTTTTTTTAAGAGTTTCACGGCACACAGTCTGAGTTCCAGGTCCTTCCCTAATAAACGCTCCTTGGAACATGGATTTGTATCTTAATCTTTCAATCCATTTGCACTTTTCTCTCCCTTCCCGCTGTAGTGCATGAGGAAATTGGGCAGTAGAGAGGCCTTCTGCAGTTCCTGCAAGACTGGAGTCTTATTTTACCTACTTGGCTTGCAGGGAAGCAGCCAGCCCTGCTCGCAAGGGCCGCTGCTGGAGAAGCTGCCCACTTCGCAGGCAGAAGAACCTCCGCAGTGAGGTTGATTCCCTGCTCCCTTTTGGACTTTTATTTTAAGTTGTCCTTCCATGAGGCAAACTTGGATAAATGCAGCAGTTGTAACTTGAGAGACACTGTAATTTCTGCATTGGACAGATCTCTTTAGTGTGCATATAGCCAGGGATACGTCAACCAGATATGTGTGAAAGGAAAGCAAATCCTGGCATGTGAGGGTATAACATCAAACAGCGCCCTTCCACCGTGACCATTAAATGGGGCCATATTCCAGTTACTAAAGCTGTGTTACTCAGAGATAGCCCAGGTACATTCCTACATTGAATTTTTGTTGCTGAGAGCCACTTCCACACCTCTTATTAATTCTCCAAGTTCACAGGAGTGTAGGCGCAGTACTTTGCTCCAAGAGAAACATTTTTTGCATAACCAGACTCTGAATATTTTCCCGTCTTTATATTTGGGGGGTGGGGGAGAAGAGGGGAAAGGGGAGGAGGTCCAGAAGAAATTTTTCCTACTGTCGTTCCAAATGGTTAGTAAAGGACTTTGTCTGATGATCGCAATCCAAAGTTAATTAATACGGAACTAGATGGACCTCAACACTTTTATGGTAACAACTTCACACTTTTATTTTTTGTTACGGTCATGGTTTTTAACTTCTTATAATATATTTAAAATAAAGGATCTTAGCCTGTTAAAACTTACCAGTTGATTAAGCCTTATTAAAATCTGGTTTACAGCACAGAGCTCAGGAGATTCTAAAATCAGTGATACACTAATGCCTCTATCTCATAAGATTAACACGTGTGGGTAAGTTTTACTGCTTTGAAACAGTTACTAGAGCAAAAAATAACTGCCACTTTTCAACAAAACCTTTAGAAATATTTTAAGAGGAAGGTCTAAAAGTACAGACAGTCTTTGTCAGACCTAAAGAAAAGTGTGATAAAGATTGTGAATGCTATCACGGAGATTAATGCTACCTTCAGGAAAATAAAATTCAGGGCAACTCCAAAATAAAACACGAAGATTTGAAGGTATAAAACTCGTTTAAATGTTCTGGTTAATCATTCTCGGAATAAACTTTTCCTTCACCACTTAAAATGAACACTCATTGTCAGAAAACATCTTCAATCTGATAAATCTAAATGGAAAGAAAATCGGAGGTCCCGTAGTTGAAACAGAATTCTGTCTGCACTACTGACAGTGAAACAATGAGCTCTGAACAAATCAGGCTTTCAAACAAAACCCTGAAAATGGTGCATTAAGAAATGCTAGCAGTAGTCCTTATTATCCTTTAATGGGGTACTCCTTATTATCGTTTAACGTGGGAATGTTCCATCCATCCATCCATCCATCCATCATCTCTCCCACAGCTCAACCACACACTTCACGCGTGTTGCGACACCCTCCTCTCTGGTGCTGCTCTCACACCCACTGCAGAGCTCCCAGCCATTTCTGCCCACCTAGGTCAAAGTTGTTGGAATTGAGCAGGAACTCGGGGAGGTAGAAGAATTCCGGGATGAGCTCCTTGACATCTGCCATGTTGTGCTTCGACGCCGAGTACCAAGCCTCCCGCACGCTGTGGAACATACGGTCGGCCAGGTCGAAGTGCCCGCCCTGCAGGAGCAAGAAACAGGCATCAACATCAGAGTCTCTCTCAGTAGAGCAGGTTGGGCCACAAGCCACCTCCTTTAGCAAAAAGGATTTAAGTTACTGCATATATATATTTTTAATGTGCAATAATAGTAAACATAAAGCATCAGAGTGCAAATGTACAGGCTTTTAAAGGGAGATGCATCTTGTCCTATTTCTTTTTTTTTTTCTTTTTCTTTGGAACAGCAATTCCACTGAAGAGACTAAGTATTCTTGTCTGATGGTTTCCAACTAGGAAAATATTTAAAACGTAATGTTACGAGTCCAACTGATTTTCAAGTTGCCTGAGCTTATGGGCTGTACATGTTCGCTTAATTTAACACTCAGTACTGCACTGACTCTTTGGATGGATGTATTCAGCTTTCCATGTATTCGGCTTTCCAAAGAAACTTCGGCCACCCCAAGGCAACAATCACTCAGCTTCTCATATTTGAAGAGAGCAAGCAGGCTGATGAAATTATTTGAAGTGGTTTCAAATACAGAGCATGAAGGAAACAAAGGTAAATCTCGCACTTTTTACCTGCAGTCGTAAGAATATTTGAGTAAAAGGCTCCATCCGGACAAGGTAGGAAGCCACTATCATGGCAGATGAATAGTGGGTCCCATAATGATAAGCTGGAGTTTCCCCTACAAAAGGTTAAAAATCATAGACAGAGAGGAAATAACACAATTCAATGTCAAAATCATCACTAAATGAAAAAAATAAATAAATGAAAAAAAAGTAGTGCTTCATTGTAATAACTCTATGACCCTGAACACATTTAAAATTTAGTTTCCATTCTTGGGAAGTGAATGTCTGCAAATCTTATGTTTTGTCACAGCTAACACTTAAATTTTGACTGCAATCCAGCAGCTGTAATTCAACAGGCTTCTGCCCAGTAATACTGCATGGTTAGTCATTTTATAGTTTAAATAATTGATATGTTCCAATACAGTTCATTTCTGCTGAAGGAGCATTTTTACTTTTAGTCTCTGGTATTGTGGGCTTAAGAACTTGAGCACAAACACATCTCAGGATTGTTGGCTACAGATTTTGTACAGCTTTTACTTTCTTAATTTCCTGGCAAAAGGCATGCATAAATGCATGTGGAATATATTGCTGCTTTTTTTTTTTTTTTTTAAGTGGGAGTCTTTGCTACCAGTTGGTGTTGGATACAGAAAAACGCTGCAGTAGTTATTTAGTCTTTTCTTTTATAAAAGCAGACAAGAAAGGAATCCTACATAACAACAGTCTTGACAAACACACTTTCTTATTTAAAGAAACTCTAAAATGGAGAATAAATAATTTGACTGCATCTTATTTTGAGGCATTACATACTTTAGAAATATCTATTAAGGCTTTTTTTGCAGGGGGTTAGTGTCAGACATGCTGATTAGTTAGCAAAAAACATACATTAAGATAAGAAATGCAAGCTGACTGCTAACGCAGAAGTGTTCCCATTCCTTCATTCCACTTATTTTCTTCCAAGTGGTACTCGAATGGTATTAGCCAAAGACACCTGGCCATGTGTTTCATGCGCCTGCCTGCTCTAGCCTTTAGACAACATTAAACTCTTGTGAACAGTCTTCTCCTTTGCTTTTAAATATAAACAAATGTTGTTGTCTGGTTTTAGGAATACCTCCCTCAAACTCTCTCTGCTTGACTTGAATATTTGTTGGAGCATATCCTTGCAGAATCATGCTCTGCACACCCAACCTTTTCACCCACATCCATCAAAATCCATGTCTCACTCATGTGATGGCCACATCCCTCTCTGTCTCCTTTCCTGTAGGATATATCATTACTCACCATTGGGATCTTCCCAGTCTTTGTATCGTTTCTTGTACTGGGCTAGCCTGTCTTCTGTTTGAGCACCCATGGGCTTGGCCAGGTTTCTGAATGTCTTGGGATTCGTAAGATCCAATTCCTTTTAAAATAAATTCAACATTGCTCATCACTATTATGTATCTCCTAAGACTGTTATCTTTGGTTTCTATATTCTCAGCAGGTAGAATCACTCAGATGCTCTTGGACAGGCTTTGAAAAAATAATCCTGTCTGATCCGACAGAGTCACTGTTTTTATTTTAAATCATATCTAGGATCTGGATAATTTTTGCTCTGCTCCCTTCATCTTGTTTCCCACTTGCCTGATTCTGACCTTGAATACCCCTCAGGTAACCTAACAATATTTTATTTTATGGTATGCCTGTCCACAAAAGCATCAATAAGACGTCTCACCTTCCTCAAAACCAAATTCATTTTTGGAGCCAGATTTCATAGTAGCCCCTTGCAGAGCCCTTCCTACAGAGACAAGTGTTTTTTCTCTATAGCATAACATCCTTCAGGTTAGATTGCAGAAAGCTAATGGAAATGCTTACACAAAGTGCTGCAGCCTTTCGTGTCACTACATAGAAGAGGGGAAGCTGCCTCAAGCTGCAGTGTGCACACAAGCCCTTCTCTGTGCAGAGTCAAACACCAGTAAAATCAGCACAGAAAGGACCTGCCTGCAAACAGACTGCCAAGACCCTCTAACACCCTACCCAGTGAGAGGGTGGACTGAACATTACAAAACAGATACCGTACAACTGGCAAAAACAAAACAAAACAAAACAAAAAATCCCTTGGTTCTACCACGGCAGAACAAACCAGGTCTAACATCAGCAAATCCTGAACACATAAAATATTACAATTAGGGTGACAAGATATTTTATTTACCTCCGAATCATAATCTGCAAGGATCCAGGGAAAGACAGGATACTGCATGAGATCATTATAGGATCTGCCCGCCAGGGTGTTCAAGTGCATCAGGTACTGGAAATTACTGATTTCTCCTCTCTTAAGGAAGACAGATAACAGTGTTTGTGTTCACTTTAGGGCACTCAAGTGTTCCAAGCAATTCAGTCCTCCCTAGACATAAAATGCTCGCTTCAAATGCTCTCTCTCTCCTTCCTTCTGCAATCCCACCTCTTGCATTTTTAATGGTGCAACTATTTTCTATTTCTCATGAAATTATGGTAACAGGTAATATTACAAACTATAAAGCTAAGATAGACTTTTCTATAGCAACATATTCCACCTTATTGACTAACAGGATGTAACTATCATGCATTAATTATGTATCACTATAATATGAAAAATTTAATACAAAAAAACCCCTCCATACTTACTTCCCATCTCTGAGTAACAGATTTTTCTCCAACTAAAGTGCTCAGCAAGCCAGACCTAGTGGGAAGAAGAAAGAGCAGTTTTTGACTTACCAGTAAGATCTAGGTTGCATCTTCTCAACACAATTCAAAGTTTTAGATTAAAACTTAGAAATTATAACAATTAGAATACCAAAGGTTTGTTTCTTTGTTGCTTTAGCAGTTTTTGATTTAGAAAGCAAAAATTAATATATTTGAAAGTGCAATGCTTTCCAGTGAATCTGGAAGTCAATAAAAGTATCTCTAATTGAAACCAATGAGCTCTAGAGATTGTGAGGAACTGAATCCCTTACCCTTGTTCTACACTGGTGTTTGGTCTCTGTCCAGACACCGACTCTGAACTGTCAGTTAAAGATGGTACCACAGCCAAAAACCTGTGTCAGCAGTTAAAAGGAGAGTAAGATTAGTGTTTCTGCCCTAGGCATGTCTTCTGCTTGGAAGAAATATGCTACATTTAGCGCAATTAAAGATTTTTTTTGAGTAGGTATGTAAAATCCTCCACAAAATTGCAATGGTCCTTTCTCTCTAAACCCACACTCAGACTGTTGTGTCTCATACTGAGTGCAAATAGCAGGTTTCGTGTAGCATTCCCTAGTATTTCTTTCATGCAGCAAAAAGTTTCTGTCAGGTTACCCGCTATCCAGCAACAATCACACTCTTAATCTGCTCGTTGCTGTAAGAAAACCATCAGGTCAGATACAGCTCCAAATTAATGTTAACAAATGCTCAGATTACATTGTTCAAATTTGACTTATTTTACAATACCTTTGATAAACTTTATTTCTAACACCCTTCTGGAAAGCTAGAAGGTAGTTCCGTCCATCTCCTGAGAATACTTCAATTGCAATTGGCTGAAAATGAAGGAGACAAACAGATGTCAGCACTAATGCATTTGCTTGTCCCCGCTGAAGATCAGAATGAGGTCAGTTTAGACATACTCAACGGTGCACAACACCAAATTACTGTGAAGCAGCCTCTCCTCAGCGCTGCCAGTTGTTTTACCTTCAGAACATGAAAATTCACTGATTCACCCAATAAACTGAACCATATTAAGCCAAATGCTAAAATATAGATGCCTGTCTGAAGCACCACAGTTGACAAATTTACTTAACTTTTCATAAATGATGGCTTTATCAACAAATCCCAGCCCCTCAAAACAAATAGTGACCTGTTACCTGCAACAGATATCTCCTCTTATGTACTTCCTTGATATCCTCATAAGCAAAAATGCTACATGTTCTTTTGAGTTGACTTGGACCTTGCCTCGCTCCCCTGGGTATGATCGGCTCATGCATCCTGCAAAAATTATAGACAGGAAAGAGAAAACTGATTGCTAAAGGACATACCAAAAATGTCATCTTTTTCGTCTGGGTGAGACTGTGGTTATAGAAAGAGCTTATTTTCACAGTATACTGCAGCACACTTAGCAAATTAGGACTACAGAGGAAACTGCCTGAGATATTTCTGAATCTGGCATTATTTTGAAGTTTATCCTTCAAACTTCTTGTTAAATACTCCTTGCCCAGCTGTTAAAGACAGCTGAAACTCTTTACTATTCCACTCACTTTGGAGGCAACGTCTCGATATCCCGTATTTCCCTGGTGGCTGTCATTGTAAATCCATCAATCACGTAGAAGTGCTCCTTCCCAAAGAGCAGCAGCCCTTCGCTGGTGTCCAGGCCCTGAACTCGAGCACAGCGGTACATATGCTGAATCTGAAATAAAAGGAGGCACTTAGTAAAAGCAGCTCTTTCTTCTTTGGACAGTCTCCTCAATTTCTTGTAGATCCAGCATTTCTGTGCTATTTTCTCCCTCACCAAAGAAATATGTAACGGTGTGTCGTGGTCTTCAGCTGAAAGATATTCTAACACAACAACAGTATGTTATAAAAAAGCCCTAAGTATTTTTCTTTTGTGTGTGTGTCCTTCCAACTTTAAAGCTGAACACTAGGGTGGAGATATGCTGAAATCACACAGAGAGCTCTTGGCTAACTTATGTTGCCTGACTTTAAGGAAAGAATTTACATTCCAGAAAAATTCTTGACTTTCTAGCAGACTTCTGACATTCAGGTTGTCACACAACTCTCTAATTTATAAAATCAAGACCTGCTGATTGTCCATGATGTATGTTGTACAGTCCTGACAATGGCCAAATTCATGTGTTAGCCTTTCCTTCAATGGGACAGAGGTTTACGTCTCCCTCCAAATGCTGATTTCCACCAAATTTACATGGACGTATATAAGACCTCCAGGCCTTATGTCCAAATTGGTTAAAACTAATGGCAGTCAGAAACTGCAAGCACAATCCCTTACTCTGCACTCCTCCTGGAGGCTGGGCTCAAGCAGAAGAGAATACAATCCAAGTGGAAGAAAATTTAACATTTTCAATTTGTCAACTGCAAAATTCACTCAACTTACAAGCATACTAACAAGCTATTCAATAACAAAGCCAGAAAATCCCAAATAACTCCAATTTTCTGTCCTGCAATCACTATCATTTTTAAAATTTTCATATTATATGAACCAACTGCAATATGTGAAATCATATAACGTCATCTAAAAACACTTCCTCTCACACTAAAATATTTTTTTTCCTTTTGGTATGTATCTTTGCAAAGGGCAGAGTGCTCCCTCTCCTTGAGCATATTTAGTCCACTCAGCTTTGATGACACCTGTTCAAATGATATCAAATTCAGTATCTATGTTTTCAATATATATTTTCTGTTGACAATATAATAATCCACTCATCAGATAACTTTGGTTCCAGGACAGATTTTTTCTTTCTCTAGCAGGAAGGAACAAAAATGCTTTCAGTAAAGGCTTTTCAGCATGGAACCTCATTGAATCACAGTACATATTTGGTTTTGAAGATGCTGCAGGGAGAAGTCGATGGAATATTAAGCAGATTCAGCTGTAACAGAGGGAAGGATATGGATATATATTTGTGCTTGCTATATTTTGTACGGAAAAACCAATACAGTAAGTGGTCAGTGTGTCTGAAGTACACATTACCTTCTCTCCTTCTTCAAGGAGTCGAAGCAGAGTTGTATTGTCGGTTTTCTCTTCCTCATCAATTGAGCTGCCCTCAACAATTTGATCCTGTAGCTGTTCCTGGTTCTCCTCATCTCCTCCATCAGGAGCAGAGCGAGATCTTTTCAGAGGAGGCTTTACTAGGCCTGGAAAAGAAGAAAAGAGATATAAAGTAAAAATAAAATAAAATAAAATAAAATAAAATAAAATAAAATAAAATAAAATAAAATAAAATAAAATAAAATAA
>JAWLRI010000274.1:5687113-5717630 GCA_034781795.1 Crypturellus tataupa
GTTTCCAAGCTCACTGAGCTGTCATGGTTCAGTCCTTCCTGTAAATACACTATAGAAAACAACTGGAACTTGCTAATCCTGTTGACAAATAATACCTACAGAATAAATTATATTTAAATTAAAAAAGAAAGCAGTACAGATTTTAGAAAAAGGCATAAAATTACTCATCACAAAACTGTGAACACTTACCAGCAAATTTGTCTCTTGCTCAGCTTCAGGCATATATGGATACTGAGTATAAAACATGTCATTCCGCACCATCTTCTTCCTCATTCTGCAGGGACCCTCGGTCATCTCCAACATCCACTTGTCAAGGTGGGAGCCGATGGGAGGACCCCACAGACCCCGCTCTCTCAGTAACTCGTATTCAATTTGAGACCACTCTTCTGTCACGTATTTTAGTGCATTTTGCTGACGCTAAACACAAATACATTGCAAGGGGGAAGTGTTAAGAATGACATTTTAAGCCTGTGTCTGATGGGAAAAGAGTGATTTTCACTACATTGCAAACAACTGTAATAATTTGAAACTCTAGTAGCATTTTCTAGTATCCTTCAATTGGATTTCTAGTCTCCACTACAATAAAAGAATGGTTCATACTGTAATATTCTGATGAAAAATATGGCAGCTCTGCTTTTGCTTTATTTTTAGTTAAAGATATATACACACACATATACACAGGATATATGCAACCTAACAACCAAAATATCTGTTTCAAAATATTAGTTTTAGGTAAGTCACTGAAGCATACCTCCTGATATTCCTTATACTGCATATCTACGAGGTCCCGAACCACTGCAATGTGAGTAAACATCCACTGGGAGATTTCCTAATACAAACATAAGAAGACAAATGGAATGGCACTTTATAATTGCACAATTTATTTGAATGCAACCTACAAAGAACCTACAAAGAAGTCATATAGGTAACCTGCTTACACAGAATAGTTTCTTAAAAAACAAAAACAAAAAAAAACCAACCAATTCCATGTAGTAATATTATTTTAAGTATTTATTTTTAATTGTAATAAAACCATGTGTAGGAACATGTTTTAGGAGGGACCATGAAATACTCAGAAAATATTCCAAGTGTATTACTAATAGTTCTGAGCACCCCAGACACTTTGGTGCCAAACAGCAAACATCACTACCTTTCCTTGTTTTCTTTTTAATAATAGTTTGTGGACGATGCCTAAGGGATGTGCCCTTAAGACACATAGAAAGGTACAAGCGCCTTTCTTGCAGATCCCTTTTTAAAGTGGTGCAAATACAAATTAAGACCTAGTCTAGCAAAGCAGTAAAGCATATAGAAAACAAAAAAAAAAAGTTAGAATAGGAGAAAAATCAAGAAAAAGATAAAAAGATACTATAGTCTTATATTTTTTACATTGGGACATTTACTATAACTCTGAACATACACTGTTATCACATTATGTTTTATTATTTGATAGAAATTACCTGTGTAGATAGATTGTGTTTGTTGAGCCCACTCTCCTTTCGGTTTCTCCTGGAACCAGTTAGTTTAGAGAGGCCAAACCCACTGCTAACTCGTGACAGCTTGGACTGGGTGGTTGGAACCAAAGCCTCTCCTCTACTGATGCATTTCTTCTCATGGGCTGAAAATCAAAGAGCAGGAGTCAGGGGGTTTGTCATCCTTGTACTGCTTTTTAAATAAACCTCTCCATACTTCTAAAAATTTTAAGAGCATCCTCCAGCAATCACATTCATGTCAACATCTATACCTCTCTCGTGTGAGGAAAGATTCACAGATAAAATGTGGGAAGTTCATGCGTTTTGAAATTAGACATTAGAAACAGATTTCTTATCAAAAGCAGGATCCACTAACTGTGAATTCTTTCCTCATCGGAACAGATGATAAAGAGATAAGCTGAAAGTATAACAATGTTTAATTTTGGTGGATCATGTCTCTTAGAGAAAAAGTATTTCAAAGATGGGAGACATTGCCTGAAAAACAAATATATTTTTCCCTTCAAAAGACAGATAAAAGAACTTATTTCATTTGCATTATAAATAATGTGCACTAGCAAAAAGGATTCAGCTGATTTTTCCCCTTCCCTCCCCAAAAGACAGTGTTGCAACAGAATCCCACTACCAGTCTGGTGGCAAAAATGCTCTATTTTGAGTTTCATTGGGCCCACTACTTGACCACCACATTGTTGGTCAAGTAAAAAAACAGTTCAAATCTTTCTATAGCTTAAACTAAACATGGATCATACTGTATATCAGTTTAGATATATATTATTATAAAATTATATTTTATATTACATATATATATATATGATAAAACTGATATATATTTGATTTATAAACTATGTGACTTCATTTTTGAATTAGAGGTGATGGTAACAGTTTAAAAGCATAAATACAACAGGAACAACAAAAGAGAGAAGCTCATACTAAAACATTCAGTGCATGGGATTCAATTCAGGGAAACCTCCTCTTTTGGTAGATAAATCCTCGGTTATACCTACCCAAATGATTTTGCCAACACTTTAAACCTGCTTCTTCAATAAAAGGCCTTGCGACAGTTATATCCACTTGGCCACGATCATTGACAGGTAGAGTCACTTTGAAAACCTCTTCTAAAACCTGTTTTTTGCTATGGATCAGCTCTGTCCACACTCTGTTTATGGCTTTTAAGAGAAGCTGGCGACCTGCAAAGGTAACAAGATCAGAAACAGGAAGTTCTCTACGGTGCTTACAGAACTTGCATTTTTACAGTCGTGAACTGTATAATTTACACAATTACATTGTCCACTCTTATTTTTGTGTGACTTCTGACGTGCCTTTGCCGACTCCTTTTGCTATTTATGCACCATTAGAAAGCATCTAACAATTAATTTTGGTAAACTTTCTTTATGAATCTGAAGCACTAGCTCTGAGTAGCTATGATTTTTCTTCTACAATCATGTATAAACAAAGGGAAAATCCAAAAAAGTTTATGGTGTATACATCTATTCACAAACATTACCACTCTCTGCATAAATTATACATAGATTATACATAATTTTTCCTGAGTGAAAGATCCTGATGTTTTCACTTTATAATAATTTTACATTTTAAGGAAATTATCTTTTACCTGTGCTCATGCAAGACCCAGCTGAAGCAGAAGCATGGTGCACTTGATCCATGTATGTTGCATTCAGCTCTGCACGTGTAAATTTGTATTCTAATTCTGATGCGTGTGCCGGGAAAGAATGAAGAGCTCTTGCTATTTTTAAAGTATAATAATTCATCCTGAATATTTCTTTTTTACAATTTCTAAGAAGTGTCTTTTTTGTTGTGTGTATATATATATATGTGTGTGTGTGTGTGTGTGTGTATATGTGTGTGTACATATATATATGTAAAAACACACAGAGAAATTTTTCTGCTATACTGTTCTATCCCAGCTGAAAGAATAACTGGTGAAAGAGCAGTGGTGACAATAAATAAGTGGCATTAACAGATATCCGGGGCTTTGCCACTCTTAGATGACATTACCTTCACTGACGTCTTGATTGTAAACTCCATCTGGTTCTATATCAGAGGGGATCATTATGTGCCACGTTGTCATCCTGGCTTCTGCTTCCAGTCCAAAGCCATCTACGTTGCTACAAACACACAATGCTTTAATAACAACCAGAAACAAATATGAACTAAATCATTTCATCTTCTGTGACAATGCCATGAAGATTAATGCATGCTGCTACAGCAGCATATCTTCATTTCTGTCAACTTGAGTTCTGGAGATCTACAGACACATGAAACGTGCAGACACATCTACAGGCACATGAAAAAGGATGTGCCATGGACACTGCTCTTGCTGAAGGAGGACAGTAATATTGGAAGAAAGACAAAATCCTAATATTGTAAATATATAACAAATGATTCAATAGACAGTAAATCCAAGCTTCTTGCCTTGTGACAGGTCCCTTTGATATTATTGACTTAGCACTGATGTTGCTTTCTACTTTGAGTGTTTTACATTGTTAAAGCTTAATAACAGAACTGATTAATAAGCACTCACATGCTAGTATTTTAATACCTCTGTAAAAGATACCGTTCTCTAGAGTCACATTCTTCAAACCTGTATTTGCTTCAAAATGAACCACTTGAGCTTACTTTTAGTTTACTGGATTGAAAATTATACAGTTACCCAGAATTCACTGACCTGTTTGCAAGGCAAGAGTTAGAATTGAGAGGGAACAGGTCATTTTAATAATTTACTTTTTCTGGAATGAACTTCTGAGATATTTACCTTCCTGCATGCAGATTGATCAAGCAATGAGCTAGGCAGCTGAAGAACTCTTGATCATGATTCCCGGGTCCCAGAATTAAGTTTCTGTTCATTGTAAGGACCCTTAGGGAATCAAGGAGAGCAACTTGCTGAGGAACAGTTTTATGGGCCCTTGAGAACTGATATAAGATGGTCCTGTTCAGGCAGTGATAAATGGCATCCAGCGATAATCCCTGAGATCTTCTTTTCGACTGATGGAAAGCACAAAACACGATCAGATAAAAGCAGAAAATCATTTTAATGGCAGATATTCTCCCCAAGAACTGACCCAGGCTGATTTTTCACAATTTTTATTTTACCCAAACTGTGAAAATTCGACCAATTTCAAGAGCAGAAATATCATTAATATATGATATCATATACTTAAAATTGCAGCTTCTATACATTTCAGTCTATTAACAATTCCTTTATTTCTAGTAGCAAAAGTCTTCAACAACCTCCAGCAAAAGAGGATGAGTAAGCATCCCAAAAAGTCATGTCAGGCAAATTTGGTTGTTTATTTCTAGGGTTTTCTAAAAACTAATTTAATCTGAAAGCAGTTTTAACTCATCTGTCTCATATTAAACATACACTATGCAAAAAAGAGATGCTAGGAAAGTTCAGTAAAAAAGCAAGAGGAACAGCCTGAGGTGAAACAGTGTTGTTCTATACAGACCTAAGTTGGGTCCCTAGCATTTTAGACATTAAAATGTATAGCTGACCCCCAGTGTATGTGTACAATTATTGTGCAAAAGGGAATTGCAATGCCTCGCCCAAATACTATGCAGCTTCTTTAGTGACATTATTCAGTGGATTTTAATGTCTTTTTTTGCAATCAGGTTAATAGGAGAACATTGTTACCTGTGCAATAAGCTGGATTATGAATTCCACAAGGAGTTTGGATTCTTTGTTGAACATGCCCTGCCAAAGCTTATCTACCACGCGCTGCGTAAAATAAAACACATTGTTCACCAGCACTTGATAGCTTCCTCCGCTTGTTATAGGCAGAGATGCATCTTCACCTAGAAAACAGTAAAATTAATTTCATTTGTTGAAAAAAATGTATATGCAGAAATACTTCTCCATACTTCTCCAACTATTCAAAAGGAAACTGCTATAGAATTACAAGCCAACTGATGATTTTATGTAAAAAATCAGGCGGAAATACGTGGAAATCAGTGTGGATACTGTTAGTAACCCTTAACTAGTTAGCTGCTAACACTCGCTGAGTTTTCCTCCCAGATTTATGTCTAACACAAGACCAATAAATTGCCTGAGGTTCTGCTGAAGACAGACGGTTCTCAATCCTTCATTTGAGGATAACCACTTGGGTTGCTGCTTTCACACAGGGCAGAAACAAACTCCAGGCTGGTGTTACCTCTACATTTTTGTCATGCAGTACACGACCCAATGGACCCTGAGCTTCTTGCTGCATTTCAGCAAATGAATCTCAAATACCGCTTTGTAACAAAAAAGGCAGAGCTTATTTTACAGCTGAGGGACTAACGGGATGTGAATTTGGCTGCCATGTTTATTTTACATCACGACTCCAGCCCTTATTAAAGAACATCCAGTGTGTCCAAATGTCAGAAATAAATGCTTATGTAGGTTCCTTTTCTAGGACAGGAATAGAAATTCCTCATCATAGCTTGCTACCACCAACAGCCTAAGGTGAATTAATGATCTCAGCAGGACATGTATCCACAATCTGCTGACACAGTTTCGGAACAGGAACGTAATTCAGAGAGGAATTAGAAATACATCCAAGAGGCTTGAGATTTTTGGCAGGAATATGCTACTCGCTAGAAACAGCTCTGTAAAATAGAGATCATGCTTAAAAGATCCTGTTTAAAAGTTAAACAAAACCATATTCTGATATATAAACAGGTCTAAGTCTAAATAAATACCCTAAATCCTTGTGTCACATGCACTTGGAAGTTGATTATAACTTCAGTTGATTCCAGCTACTTTCTGTGTACCAGTGTAACAGTTCTTATGAGAGTACCACTTTCCTAATTTCACTGGGTCCAAGTGTGCAGTCAAGCAGTGCTATAGGAGGAACAGAATGCTACAGCCAGGGTACCATATTTCTCCAAGACAATTTGGAAAGTAATTTTAAGCCAGCTGCATGTTTCTATGTGTGCAACTCTGCCCATTTGTACTATGAGATGCCTGAAAAGTGTCAGTGTTTTCCTCAACATCATCATTAATGGATATTCATTTTGTTGTGTTTATGCACTTCACCTGCATTTACACACTTCTGCACATATAGCAAATGATAATATCACACAAGGAGACAACTAGGATAGCCTTGAAGATGGAAACTGCAGGGAAAGTGGGTTGGGATAGAACAGACAGAGAGCTCCTGCAAAGTCCATCAAGGTCTCGTGAAATCAGACTGGACACCTGAGTGCTATTTCCACCAGTCACCTCATGTTTACCTACACCCATGGTCTGGTGGGTTATATATCCATGCCAGCACATCCTAGTGCCATCCCAGATTAGAAGCTTTTCAGTCTCTTCCCAGCCATGCATTTGGTAACTGTTACAGTAATCCCAAAGGCTTTCTCTGGGATGCTTCATTCATAATAAAACTGTAACAGGAGGAAAAGGAAACAAAGCCAGTTGTTATGAACCAAAGTCTCACTCATGATAAATTGACAAAACTTCCAGATCCTCTGCCGTGACAAGAAGGATAGGATTGATGACGCAGGGGGAGCAAGAGCCAGTTTCTTTACTTTTTGCTTCTATTTCAATTTGTTAGGCTCACATATCTCATAGTTTCTTCTCATATAGCTTTTTTAAAAGACTTCTACTTCACAGCTTTGGCACAGGGGAGGTTTCAGTGGAATGTGCAAGCACAGAATTATTACTTATATTTCAAAAGGAGAGAAAGGGGTAGAAAGCAGAGATAAAGACAATCATGCTATAGAGAATGAAGACATTAGAAAAGAAAATCACAAATAAAAAAAATTCTTCCCTCAAACCAGGCAGGTTGAGGATTAAACATTGTTGCATTACCCAATAAAACATCAGCTGCAAGTAAGTGGTCCATCACACTATCCAAAACGTAAGTCTGAAACTCCTTCTGCTGTGTTCGTGTTGATCTTTCAGGGGAAGCCTAATTAAAAGAAAAAAATGACATAATTAGTATACTGAATAAGCAAAAAGAGAAGCTCAGCTAGTCCCCCCTCCTTCTCTTGTATCTCCTGAAGTATCTATTTTTTTCCCTTAGTAAGTGGTCTTAAGTATAGTCTTTGCTCTATGTATAAGCTTAGGAAAGTGCTTTGAGCATGCATTGCCTTGTATACTTTCCTACAGGGTAGGGTGCTACTCCAATTTAAATTAAGCAAATTTATTTCCTGCCAATGTATTTCCTCTGTAACAGGAACTAGAAAAACAAACAAACAAACAAAAAAACTACCCCACATTCCTAACAGGTGCACAGATTTGTGATGAACAAGTAAACTCTTACCTCCTTAGCTCACATAATCACACCTTTCAGTTAAGTAGAGAGTAAATGAGGCAGCTTGAATGAATATATTAATTCATCGGTACTTATCTGTCATTTTGTGTATTACCACACCAACTCTGGGATAGCCCTATTCAAAACCTGCCTGGACGTGTCTGCGTGCAATTGCTCTAGGTGACCCTGCTTGTGCTGGACAATTGGAACTGGACGATCTCCAAAGGTTCCTTCCAACCTCAATCATCCTGTGATCCAGTGATCTTGTACAAAATGAAGTACAGCTGCCACTGCCTAACGAACGAGTAGCAGATGAACTCTTCTTTGAAAGAGTAACATTTTGGGAAAGCTATAATTTCTACTACTACACTGTTGAATACCTACTGTTGCAACCCCCAAAGAGCTGGATTGCACAAAGTTAGTTAAGAGATTCTGGTATTCATTTTTGATCTCATACTTAATGGAAATTTCAATGATTCCATTGGATTCCAGGCAATCAATCCTCTAAAATCAAGAATTAGCTAGGGAAAAATAATTAATAAGAAAAGTGCCACAGTAAGCTGAAATGAAAAAGGATAAACTCTACCTCTAACAGAAGATCTACTAGCGGAGTCTGCTTGCTGGCTGGTGTCAGGCATAAATTATCAATTATCAGCACACGCATGAAGTCAAAGACAAACTTCTTGGCAGGGTGGTTGGTTAGGTATGTCTTGGTGCCCACGTTGCAGTATTCTGACTGACTCCTGTTCATGCCAGAGTCAGCTGCAAAGGCTTTGAACTCTTCTGCTGGGGACCCAACTTCATCATCAAGGTCAGTGACCTGTGCAAAGCAATATAGTAAAACTCCAGAGAACGGCAAATTAACAAAAATCTTTCACTACTCTGTTCTTTAATTTAATTCTTTCTAAGACTAGTCACTTAATATTTTGTGTCCAAAAAAGACTTTCTGCAATATTATTAAGGTCAGGCTTCAGTACCCTAACACAAATAGGAAAAACACCCAAATTCTGGTTTTTGCTTTCCAAGCAAAACAAACCATCAGTAAATTTGACGTGGATGACTCAAGTTACTTCCACATTTCATATGGAAGCCACCTAACAACAAGACTTTCTTAGGACATTTTGGGATATTTTGCAAGAATTAGTATTTTTATCTTTTAAAAACACTATCTTTATTTCTGGAGAGTAAGAACCTTTGAGTGGGTAGCCCTAAAGCACTGTAAGAAAATTGCACAAAGCAATGAAAGGAAATAAACTAAGTGTTCTTATATAATCTCTTCCTTATATAATAGCACTTCTCTGGACAAGCTTATCATATTGTTAACTTACAAACGAAGAAACCACAGGTTATGAGCATTTGATCTCCCAGTAGGAGAATATTTCCAAGGAATGAAAAGCAGCAGCAATGTGTAGGCCTTCTCTTTCTAATGGCAACCTCAGATGAGGTAAAAACTCAGTGAAGTTTTATCTCAAGGATGAATTTGGACTACAGTGTTTTGTTGCAGGAACATGGCTGTTCTTTATCTATTTCAAAAGGATTGATTAATGGACAACACAGAGGTAGATGGAAAGGCTGGAGGAACAAACAGATATGGAACAATCCGATACAGAGTCAAGAGACCTCTCAAAACCTGAGCAGCTCAAGTTGCCAGAGAGCAACATAAGGTGTCAAGGTATTTTCTCCATAGAGCTCAATGCTGCTCAGAGATCCAAGGATTCTCTAAAGTCTCTGTAAGTGAAAGCTACATGAGCATTATAAGTGGCACAGTTCACCAGGAGCAGTTCTTTCTGGAGAGTTAATTTGCATCTTCTTCAAGAACAAGTCTAATGCTGAAGCCAAGAATTAATCTTTATTAACGACTCACCAACAATAGCTGTTTGCTTTCCTGCCTACAATTTCTAAATTCCCCCCTAAAATGAAGTTTCGTTGTACAACAACCTTTGTGCCATTCCTCCCACAATTTCAAAACCCAAGGGAACCCCAAAACTCCAGCCCAGCCCTCATAATCACCAATATCTGCAGGGTAAGCCAGCCTATTTCTTGGTATGTTTGCCAATTAATAAACCCTCCAAAACCAGCTCTAAAAGCAAAACCCCAAATCAAGCTTGTTCATCGCCTACCATCTCAGAGTAAGGTCGGATGTTGAAAGGAAACACAGTTGCTGCGAGGGCACACAGGAACTCTGGGCTCATCCACAAGGAAACGAGGTCCGGCACATTGTGATACAAATA
The DNA here is from genome assembly GCA_034781795.1 of Crypturellus tataupa. Classification (NCBI taxonomy): domain Eukaryota; kingdom Metazoa; phylum Chordata; class Aves; order Tinamiformes; family Tinamidae; genus Crypturellus; species Crypturellus tataupa. The sequence continues at coordinate 5,697,089 of JAWLRI010000274.1, forward strand.
CCGGAAGAACTGCATCAAGGTGACCGGGTATTCACGAAGCCAAGAGCCTTCCTCCTCCGACTGCCAAGGCTGCATTGAAAAACAGTTACAAGCAGGATGTTAATGGAGATGGCCCTAACTGAACAGTGTTTGTTTCAGAAAGGAGTGGCCATGGAGCTGCAGGGTCAAATGTGATTGAACACATTGGTACAATGTTGAGGTCAACTGCCTTACTGAGCATACAGGGACGTGAACCCCAATGTTTGACCCCACACATGAGAAAACTGCAGGAAAAAAAAGGTGTCCTAAACATGTGACAACACATTTGAGAGCATGTTCGAGCACATCAGACCTAAGAGACCATGTGATGTCCATACACATGATACCATGTTTGACTGAGTCACGGAGCATGTCACCAGCACGCAGTCCTGTGACAATGTGACCAAACACAAGGCCACGCACATCTCTGGAACACGTAAAAACTGAACACACCGCTAACTTGTGACAAACATTTAAAACATTTCCAAATCCCACACTCAAACACTTGACAACAGCTGCCTGTCTTTACTGCAAGAGGAGCACACAACTGAATGTGACAAATGTGACAACAGGACCTGAAGACAGCACATGGGTTGGAACAACTCGCAAACCTGTGATAAGGCACATAACCAAATATGACTGAATATATGACAAACATAACATAAACCAAGCATATGATGACATAAAACAAAATAAGATGTGCCCAAGCAGACAACCAAGCACAAACATGGAACCTGAAGACCCAAAAAGGGGTCGTTAAAGTGACTTGACATGTGACAACAAATTTGAATACATCTGAGGGCATACCACAAGATGGCATGGTAAGAAACACATATGTCCAAGCATGACGTGAACGGCACGAACACGAGCAGCATGCATACCTGGAAGATGTGCCTGAACACATCACTCATACACTAGACACACTCAACTGAAAGCATGATGATCAAATACATGATAGCCAAATGCATGCTGTCTTTCAAACACTTCATGAGCTCATTTTCTGTAGATAAATACTCTGCCTCCAAGGAAATACAGAGTTCTCTCCCTGAAGGACAAACTTCACTGACTCTTGATGAGCTCAGATTCAAAGAACAGAAGAATACACATTTTTCTGTTAGTTAGATTTCCTTCAGCATAAGGCTATTAATAGTCAGTGGACTTCTCTGCATGTGGAAGTGTTTCAAGTACAAAATCTGTAGCTCACATAGCTCTGAGCAGATGGGATATGTAGTCTAAATCATTCCCCTATAATGTTAATCGGGAAAGAAATTCAGGAATCATTGCCAAGGGCACTTAATCACTCTGCTTTTGTGTTTTCTTTTAATCACAACAAAACGCAAAACTTAGCCTTTTTGTGAAAAGGCAGCAATAGTTTTGTGGCCACTAGTATTTCTACGCAAAAAATAAAATAAATCAAAGACAACAATGGTTATTACAAAGGTATTACAAACCTAACTCTGAGGTGGGTTTGTCGTATCACACTAACAAACCCCCAGATTTTCCAATTTGGCTTTTGAAAACAGGGCAAACACAAGCAATTCTGTATATTCCAACACCTCAAAATGTTATACTTACAGAATTCAGCATGCTCCTCAGCATTCCCAGTAACAAGAAGGCAGCTTCTGTGCAAACATTGTGTACTGAAGAAGTAACCGTGCCACAGGAGGCAGGAACTCCAAATATGTATGTCCAAATAGAGTCTAAATCAAACTATCCCAGGTGAGAGAGAGAAAAGAAAAAAGACACAAAATAACCCTTTTCTCCAGTACAATGTTTTGTGTATGTGTGTTATAGTCATGATACACTCATTTGACAGCATATAAATATTACCAACTTTTTCCAACATCTCAGATGTCCTCTTAAAATAAAAACTGCCCTGTTTTGCTTGTATCCCCATGAACAAACACACACCGCTCCACACACAAATATGGATTAATTCGATGCCCTTATCATGCTGGCTCCAACCAGGGATGTGCATTTCATTCAACCCCATACCATCCGTCAAGAAACGAGCTACAACAATCCCATGTCAAACACCAGGCTGGCTTCTCATGTTCCCAACGCATCTTATCCCACCCGCCTCAGCCAGAAAAGCTAAACACAGAACGACAACTTCCTGACTTGACAGTCAGGAAAGAGGGTGGTTAATCCACTACGCTCTTCGAAGACAGACAGAACGACATCGATATCTTACTGGATAATCCCTACCTGGCAACCCTGATTACATCGGCTGCTGATGACAGGCGCACTGACCTGCAGGTTTTCGGGCAGTTCAGTGACTGGCTGCTGCAGGAAAAGGGCCATGAGGAGGAAATAGAGGGCAGGCACATTAGTGTGCTTGGGGAGAAGGGACTGCAGAACGGGGAAGCCGGGGAAGTGGCAAGCATCCCGGTTAATCTCCCTGACCGTCGATCTGCCACCAGCACTTCTGCCAACATTGAACCCTAAGAGGGACACAAAAAGGCAACAAGTGTTACTAGTGAAATGCATGTAAGGCTCGCTCTTAGCATAGATTATGCACAGATTACCACACTCATATTATGCAATTTATTACAGATAGCTGAATTTTTAAGTAATTGAAAAAAAAAAAAAGATTGCTACATAAAATCTCTGCTCTTATCTTCTTGCAGTGATGACCAATGCAGATGTTTAAAACCCTGGTGATGGCATCTGAAAAATCACATGCCAGCACTAAGAGGGAAGAATCACCCTGATCTCAGCTACTAACTAGCTGATTTATATAACCAAGCAGCAATCCCATCTGAGTTGATGGGCTGTTAAATGGCTTCAAAGATGTTTCTCAGGGATCTTGTTTTAATTATTCTGCTACCGATTTATACGCTGGTATGAAGTACTAAATCCTCCTACTTTACCTTCATTTCTAAATTGCAAATGGAAAGAAAAAGCAGACATTTTTCTATTAAGCACTGCCAGAAACCAAAACTCACCTTTTATGACCCTATTCCACAATGTTATTTCATCTTCCTGTTCAAAAAATACACCGGGGTTGCAGAAGGACCAATTTTCAAGTGAGGACAGCAGCAGAAAGATAGTTCAATCTATCTACACAGAGAGCAAGTGATTTTTCTGACCCTGTCAGAAGTCAGGTCAGTTATGCATTTTCTGAGGTTCAGATATAGACATTATTTCTACCAGAAACTGGCTGTTCAGACAGCAAAGATCTCCTAGGGATCAGACTAATGATATCCCTGTCACAGAGTTGCATGAAACTCACCAGTAACCTGGGACAAAAAAAGGCTTCTATCTAATTTCACTAGGAAACTTGGTGCCAGTTTCTTCATTTATATAAAAAAAATAGAAAGAGCATGAAAATTAGGTAATATAATTGGATAGGTCATTATCATTTGATGGAAAACAATTTTTAAAATTGTTTTTCAACATCTCTGAAGACCATCTCTGTGGTCTTCATCTAATTTGGCATCATAAGTGGTAATAAAATATGGAAAAAAACAACTTTTCAAATTCTCTCATTGTAAACCAAAACTTAATCTAGAAAGTTTCTGGCACTGAAGGAAGCTGCTGGGTGCTGCTGCAACGGCAGTAACGAAAAGGGAGAGGTTCTTGCTTCTATTTAACTAGTTTAGCAGGTCTTTAAAGATTTGCCAGCCTCGAATAAAATTAATTTTCATGTCCTGTTTGTTCTGTCACAAAAGGCTGAGTCGGTTGCTGAAGAGAACTCAGAGGTGCAACTCTCTGGCACATGGGCACCGCTTCTCTGGTGTCATACACACATCCAAACACAGCCTATTTCCAGATTTTTGCTTGTAGTGTCAGCACAAGCTAAAGGTTAGCACTGCGAGAACCGGAAGAGTGAGTTGAACTCATCCCCTATCCTACCTTACAGAATTGGCACAGAATTGATATACCTCATTTCAGCCACCTTGGAGATGTTCAAAATGGGTCCTGCAGCACTAAATACTAACAGGGTCAGTTCTGCATTATGCAGGATAAGAGAAAGGGCTAATAACCTGGATAAATCAGGCTTTAAGATCTCATAAAAGATCGTTAGTGAGAAAGATCAAGAGAGAACAAGAGAGCAAGCAAGAGAGCAAGCAAGAGAAAGAAAAGAAAGACTGATAGCACCACAGACGAATTCCTGGGGTAGGAATTTGTCCAATCTGGTAAATCCAAATTGGCAAAACTAATTGGCCCATACCTGACTAGATATGAGGCACCTCAGGTCCAGTATTGTATGATGCTGTAACTAATAGCAGTAAATAATCTAATGAATTTTCCTGAATATTCATTACCTTCTTGTAGCACCACCTCATGCATCAGCTATAATGCATTTTCATCTAGCTCCGAAGTGCTTGCCCATAGGCAACCTTGCCACGCAGAGCACAGACAACTGATTATACTTTTGCTACACAGGCTTCACACTGATGAAGAGGTGAGACTGAAAGATAATGAGATCTGTAAAATGCCAGCTGAAGGGCAGGTTCTAATTCTTTATTCTAAGAAAATCAAAAATGCAGCGGCATTTTGATCAGATTTTGATGCTGATCAGAGAACAGACAACACTAGCACAGAAAGGATGCACGAACCACACATTTTTTTAATAACTCTCACAGCCCCACACACCCCCTGCAGTCAGGAGCGCTGAGATGTCATACCTAGCACAGTGCCAATCTTATTGGTCAAGACAGAGTCTGTCTGCTCAAGCCAGCCTCCGCCGCTGAGTCCTTCCTTAAATTTCATCAGGATGGGCTGGTTACTCAACAGGACCACAAGAATCCTCATGGCAGCCGTGACGGTGGTGGAATGGAGATGTTCTTCCATGAACATCATGATCCAATCAAAACCCAGTGTCTTCACTAGTTCTTCACATGCTCTAATTAAAAAAGAAGACAGTCACATATTATTTCAGCATTTTTTTCCTCCTATCTGATAGCAAATGTCCGTGTCTGCCACTACAGAGTAAACTTAAAGAGGGTCATAAAAGATTCAGGTCAATCCAAAGGAAAATCGAATTCCTGGCTGAGAACCAAGTACCTTGGAGCATTTGGATACCTCTGAACAGGAAATGCTGCTTAACAAGTCCTTCTAAACAGAACCCATTCTGATGTCAGTATTTGTTTAGTGGAAATGGATGAGCTATTGGGACTGTTTGAACTGGCATGAGATTAGTCCAATTACTTTTGATAAGAAATCTGGAATCCTGATCTAGAAGAGTTTGTCAGTAAACTGTATTTTCTGAATACTTTAGGTAGAGCCACACGCAGGTATGGAGTATTTTCTCTGCAGCCATGTGTGAAATTATGATAAAAGATTACATAGAAGTATGGAAGAAGAGTAGAGCATTCCAATCTACCTCTCATGAGGAGAAAAAATAAAAATCAAAGCAGCCAGCCCCTACACTTCTCATTGCATCCTTCTTACTCATGGGACTCTGACTCTCAAAGTTTTGAAAACTGACATCAAGACAGTAATCTCCCAAGCATAAAATATATGTTCTCCTCTTGTAAATCATATGCTGTTATTTGCTTGTGTTGCTTCTAACTTGAAATTTAAGTTTCTATTAATTCTGTCATCATGCTGTTAAACTTGGTCAGCTGTTTTTGAAAGATTTGAAACAAAGTCATTTAATGCAATAGATTAAAAATAGGTACTTACACTTGCATCTCCTCAGTATTCTTCTTTTCACTAATACAACTGGGAGACTACAACTGAGCTATCATGCACCTGATTTCTACTGGCATACTCTAAGCTAATTCAGCAATACTTGTGTAAATAAATGCAAGAGTTCCTATGGCATTATATAATATAGGTAGCAAATACAGCTGGGCCTGTGTAATTCACCCCCTTCAAATTAAAAATCATAACCTCTTCCTTCTTTTCTTTTTACTTACTGCAAATTAACAGTTGTCTTTTCTTTAGATGTATACAGAAGTTTCAGAAGGATATCCAATAGCCTGTTCCGCAGTAGAATAAGATTAGCAGAAACAAGTCCTCCAAAATCATCCTCTGTTCCTAAATAAAGGATAGGGAGAGAAAAAAAGTCTTTTAGGATTTGGGCATTTTAAAGACTATTCATAAATTCCATATATAAAAAAAACACACTGCTCCCACTGGAGTCAATAGAAAGCCACGCTAAACTGCTAAATTTCTGCTAAATGCAGTGAAAGTCAGGAGCTCAGTAAGGTAAAACTCTGGGGTCTTTTGTCCCAAGCTTCGCTTCTTCATTCCCACCACAGTCTGAATTTCTCCCCATGTTCTTCTATGGCTCAGGTAGGCAAAAATGCAGAACATGCTGTGGTTGGGCTGCAGAAATACACAGCCAGCTTGAAGCTGCTGCCAAAAGGGAGGATGCAGTGACCGAGTTCTGCCTTGTCCTTAGTGGGAATACCAATTTGGATCTCTCTCTCATTCTTACTCACAGTCTTGCACTAAGCGAGCTGGAATGTAAATCATCTTTGAGGCTTCAATTAGCTAAAGTGCTTCAGAAGCACCAGGAGAGGCACTGGGGATAGTGATGAATGGAGGACCTAACCCTTGCTCTTTACAAGACTGGACTGAAAGTGCTAACTGAAGCTCATTCACAATTTTTTCCTTTTTTTTGGGTGAAATCCACTAGCAGACTAAACATTTCTTATTGGGGGAGACTGATGAACAGAGAAAACAATCGCATAAATCGTTTTCTGAAGAAAATAAGCATAGAAATGTTCTCTAAATACAAATTTAAGTATTCTTGAAGGACAGCAAAGAAACTTTTTTTTTTTCGTCTGAAAACCAACAGCCCAGATAAGTTAATTCCTTCAGTTCCTCTATGCCTAGAGGGCAGATGTACCTCGCCATCCATCTTTCTATCTTTTTTCTTTTTTAACCTCTCCATAAAGCAGATATGCGCAGTTGATTTGAAGGAGTGAGTTGATGAAACGGAACAAAACATGCAGTGTTAAATGAAGGAAAACAAAACAAGAGAAGGTTAGTTTTGCACTGCTTAGCACACAATATTGAAAATCAAAGTACCATAACCTGCAGCAAGGTTATAACAAAATTACAATATAGTTACCAACAGTGCACAACAGCTTCTGCACTTTAAGCGTTTGAGCACAGAAAGTATCACAGATTATTTCACCTCTCCTGATCCCAAGTCATGCCATCACTTACCACTGTCAAGTTTTTCTTCATTTTTTATTTCCATGACTACAAACTTCTCACAGACTGCAAATGTAGGTAAAGTGGAAGAGATGAACTGTCCAAACCTTGACGGATACAGAAAAAACATCAGATATTGATGTGACAGATGCATTCTCATCTATCAATAAATCACTTCTAATACATGACTTCAGAGAGGCAGGTACCCTAAAATATCGACTTTCTAACATCTGAAGGTCGAGGGAAATGGCCTTCAATAAAGTTATAAGACAAAATCCAAATTAATAACGTATAAACTGGACTATTAACAGAGAACCTTGCAAGCAAGAAATCCTTAACATGCTAGGATTCAGCAAGGAAACTGGGAGATATCTTTAAACATGAAATTTAAGTGTCTCCAATGTCAAGTAAAAAGTATTCCCAAAACATCACACCTGAACAAATATTATCAATAAAACCCATTCACAGGCTTTCTCAAATGCAACATAAAGATTATGCCTATACCCTGAGATGCTACAGCAACAAGGCCATGGTTTTCCAAAACAGAAAAATGATGTGCTGCTCAAAGAAAGGAGATGAAATATATTGCCCATTCCTCTGGAACTAACCAGAAAGATCCCTAGCTTGTCTATCGTTACCAAAGTTATGTAGTATTTTTTGGTTTTGATTCTAGGAAGAACAAGAATATAAAGGCGCCGTGGAGCACTTGGATACAGCTTTTTTTTTCTCAAAATAAATTAGTATAAAAATCTATGATTTTTTTTTTTAATAATTTTTGTTCAGCATAATTAAATATGAAGGCTGGTAAGAAGTTTCGTTTGCTGCTTCTGACATCTTTAATTGTACTTAAATTGTATATGAAAGTTACACTATTAATTGCAACTCTCACCAGTCATAATTAACAGTACTACATTTGACAGCCTTAAATATTTTTCTACACAGGATTACTTAGATCTTGAACTAAACCTTTTGGACAAAAGTGTAATCAAAGGTCATTTTAACAGGATGTATCATCACCCTCCCAGTATTAAGCAGAATGTTCAATGGTATTTCAGCAAAGTGTTCAGTGTTTCACATTAGCAGTGAAGGGAAAATACTGCCCCATTTCTATTTGCCAGGAAAAACCAGCTTACTAATGATAGTATGACTAACCAGTCATACCTGTTTAGATATAAATTGAATTTAATATGTCAATCCAGGCATTAATAAAATTGAGTATGTCTAGCGTAGTTACTTATTATAGGAAGAAATTCAGTAAATGGGGCCTCATGTTAACTACTCACAAGATCACTCTAAGCATTTTTAAAATATCACCAACACACTAAAACTACAAAAGCCAGAACTAACATCAGTGTGGGCTACCTGAGTAAGTCATAGCTGCTGGGGAAGCCTTGAAGCAGAAAGCTTAACACATTACTAATTGCAGCAATAGTGGGCTGGGACAGAGACATATCTCGAAGAGTCAAGAGCAATCTTGGGATGAGCTGGAATTCCCTCATTAATTTAGCATTCTTTGCCGCTTCACTGAAAGAAAGAATAAAGAGAGGAGGCAATTTAAGTGTGGAACATTGTGCCCATCCGCAACAAACATCCTTCACATGTTACCTACAAGTTTCATTACTAGGCATCAGCTAGTACCTGGACTCTGTGAGAAGTTCAATGAAGTGCTCAAACAGTGACAGATGAAGCTCATAGGGTGCATGAAGCCAGACCTGAAATACAGAACAAGCAATGGTATGTTTTATACACAAACCCACTTGCAGATTAAAAACTGGTTCCTAAAGGCTTGAAGAGACTGAAACTGTTCATCTTTATTATTATTCACCTGTCCGCTGCACCCAAAGCTCATTTCAAGGTTCTCAAATGTTTTACAGCTTCAGTTCTTCAGCTAATATTAAACATTCATGAAAAGACTCACAAAACATATAGTGGTACCAAAGAGATTCTTTGCAAGTATATGAGGAGGATAACTTAGAGTGGGTGAAAAAAAAAAATCTGCGTTATCTGGACTTCTTTTTTTTCTATTTAATATAAAGATAGGTGGTTAAATTCCAGTGACTCCAAAGGAGTTACTTGTTGAAATGAGATGCTGAATCAAGCTTATTTGGCTGAAGTGACAGTTTTCATTTAGCAAAATTAACTTAATACCCTCTGCCAAGATTGAACCCAAGGCCTTCAATGATAATTGTTTTTATCTCTACCCAGCATTTCCTGCACAGAGTTTTAAATAAGTCTGATTCCCTACAATAAATCAGCTGTTTCAATCAATAGAGGCAATAACACATATAAAAGCCAGAAAGTTCAAAGTTATAGCTGCAAATCTTAAAACTGACTTGCTACTGAACAAAGCATAATGAATAGTTGAGCTCTGGGATACAACGCTGGTTTAACAAAAATTTTCTTGCTTTTACTTTTAATCTAAAGAAAAAATCTTTCATTTTCCCTGCTTAGCATAAGAATAAGAAGATCTATGTTATCTAATGCAGAAGAAATGCTTGAGTCACTGATTTCTGAAGAGACACTATTAGAAAAAAAATAATAAAACAGAAAAAGTGACTTTCTTAGACTTTTTTTTAATGACTCACAAACGTATTAGTTTCATTTATTTTTGGTATCCTAAGCTTATTCACTCTCCAGTTGTGAACTAAAGAACTTCAAATCGGATCTTTCATATGGTAATAGCTGTCTGACTGAATACCTCAACTTTGATGAAATTTGTCAGCTGGCTCCTTTATGGAAAAAAGAAACAAGTATTCATGACTTTGTGAAGATTTTGCTGCCTGTGAGAAACCTTTAAGGACATTTAAGCGCTCTAAAAAAGAAGTTAACAAGTCGCCGTGGTTTTGTTTAAAGAAAGGTCATACTAAGTGGCAGTAGTCTTTTCATATACAGAACCATAAAACATAGTCTCCAGGCTTTTAAATTCCTCGAATGGACATGGAAAACCAGAAAATGGGTAAATTCTCTATCTTCAAATGATTTCGACTTATGCAGGACTTTTTCTATAGAAACCACATGAGAATCAGAATAGTTTTATTCAGTCTATGTTAGACTCAGATAATACAAAAGGGACGAACCGTACACATTCAGTTCTAGCCATTACATAACACTGCTTTTCAGACTGTATGATATTAGCAAATGACTCTGAATTTCTCTACTTATTCAATTCACAATGACAACATTCAATTATTTCGTAGCCTGTACAATCAGAATTTTAACTGCCATACTGCTAACTTTGCAGGAGATGCGTGTTGTAAAGTTCTCCTCCTACTGTCATTCTGAGTACATCTTTCTTACCTCAATATATTTATTGCTACAGAAGGGTTAGAAGAAACAGTGGAGTAAAAAACTACAAAATGTATCTTCTAAAGAAGTAGGTGTATCTTTGGTACCTATTATTTCTACAGCGATAAAAGCCATTGTAGCAGGAAAACCTAGCAACAATCTTTGTGCCAAGCTACTTTACTGTGCCATAGATAAAACACTACGTTTGCAGGTAACAGCCTGAACTGCTGTCATTCAATATTTAAGGCATGTTGCTAGTGCAACTGAATTGTTCCCCAGCCAATAACAAGAGCTTTTTGTTCAGCTTTACATACTTCAAAATCACAGAGCAGGTCCTGGAAGGCAGTAGAATTTGGGATAATGGAGGTCTCATGCCCACTATCAACAGTTCCCACCAAGGAAAAGGTCAGATGAAGGATGTGACTGTTCAGAAGGGAACGTTTCTTCTTTAACAGCATCGCCAGTAACTTGAACAAGTAAAGAGAGAAGAAATTAGCAGCCTGTGAAAACGCAAGCAAGGTCATCTAAGCAAAATAAAATACGTATGAAATGTCTGCATCCCTTAAAGCATCATATGATTTTGATAAGACCCATCAAGTGCCTCTGAAACTTGATACTTTTGATGAAGATGGCATTAAGGTTCATTATAAAATGATAGAGGCCATGCATAGAGGTGGAAGCATCCACAGCCTTTGTCCTCATTTCTGCTCTAAATTCTTTTAACTTGCAGAGAATGAATTGGCAGATTTACATTTGCTGTTTCTTGTTTTCTCCTAGAAACTCTTCAAGCCTCAACTTCACCATTTGCTCTGTAAAACTATTAAAGAAATGCAGATTTGGGGAATCTCTCCGAAACCAGATACACTGAAGTAGAAAATAAGATGTGCAATGATCCACTGGCTAAGTAGCCAGTACTGCAAGGAAGACAGTCTAGATCTGTTTGGCCACAACACGTCAATGCCTGGAACAGGCTGCATGGGATAAAAGGATTTTGCAAAAAATGTACGAGCAGACAGCATAGAATAGTTTGTAAATATGTTACTCAAACCACAAGCTGAGTTTTTCATTTCAGCAATGCTGTCTTCATGGGAATGTAAAATTCACTGGTCACAGAAGGATCTTCTCAGTTCAGTCAGCTGAACTTTTTGCATAACTCATTATGCTTTCCCCACATCTAAAGAAGACTTAAGCTTGAAAGTAAACAGCGTCACCATTAGGACCAGACTTCTAAAAATAATAGTTCTAGTAGTCCATTTGTTTGCTTTCCTTTGTGTGTCCTTGTTCTCCTCTATTGCTGGCATACAAGTGAGACAGGAACTCCTGGGCTTGCAGGGGTAACATTAAAGGGAAAAGAATCCATCTGTGTGTTGCATCAGTGCTCTTTCTTGTTATTAACAAAGTGACAGGGCAGCTAAGTGAGCACAACCAAATAGAAAAACTTTCCATTCTCTCTTCTAAAGGCCATCCTAAACACCTTGTTTATGCTATTTAGCCAAGAGCACATTAAACTTAGAACAGACGTTTGGGTTGCCGTGACACCAAAATATAATTCTCATGGGAGTTACAAGGATAGACAGTGAAATTCAATCTAGTAGGTTGGGTTTAAGACATTTTTTACATACCTGATAACCTCTGATTCTTTCCATTTCTTTGCTGGCTAGTGGATTGCTCTTTACCACACAGACCAAGGCCTTCACAGCTGCATACAGTCCTTCTACATCTGATGCCATGGCTACAAGTCCCAGAATAGCAGCAGCTCCACCTATGTACTGCAGTGTAGTGGCAACAGGCTTGGGGACAAATGTTCTTACTCCTGGGCATAGGTAGTGAAAATAAAGTAATCAAAATCCATTCTGTCTCTTGAAAAAATAATTAAGATTAAATCTAAAGTAACCCACATTCCAGCATTGCTTTATTTTTTAAGAGAATATCACTAGATGAATTATGATAACCTCAGGAGAAGGAGCTACTCCAAGTAGTTACCAAGTAGGTAAGTAGTTACCAAGTCAGGTAAGTATATTTTTATAATGCTCCTCATTTAATCAAAACAAGTTTCTATTATCAACAGAAAGACAGAAAATGTATGTCAAGAAACAGACAATACTTTATGTACATGATTACTTTGTGTGTGGTACATAGTTAAATTTATCTTTGAACTCTCAGTCCTTATATAAGGCTGATTAGCAATGCTTAAGCATATGGATTATCAAACACTCACCCAGGTATCCTATCAAAGCTGCACCAATAGTGCGAGCTGGTCCATTCAGGTGCCCTGCTGAGTTATGCAGCAGCTTCACAGGTGTGGCATTTTCATGAGAAGAAACTGCCAACTGAACAAAACAAGGAAAACAAGGAAAAAGGAGGTTAACAGGAAGAATATTTTTTATAAACCTGAACATAACAACCCGCATATTTTTCTCTGTGACAAAGAATACGAAAGAGAAGTGCCACTAGAATTACACTAGGAGTCATTATGATGTCCTTTAGAGAAAAGAGGAATCTTCAGTCTCCAAAGTTTAAAACTGATTAATCAAACTATCTTAAAAAAAAATAATACTCGGATTTCCAAAATGAAAAGAGGACTAAATGGTCAAACTTTGCTCACCTACAAAAATATACATGATATTGTTCATCAGGATGATCTTTACTTACTCTGTAAAGAAATGTCATCTATATTAAATGGCCAAAATACTTCTAAAAGAGGATGAAATGTATTAGCTCTTCCTAATTTTAAAAATAGGAATAAAATTTCCATCAAATAAGCAGAACGATCTCACTTGAATAAACACTTAAAAACAGGAAAATAATTATGGGTAGTACTTCTGATAAACACTTTATTCTTATTATTACACAACACTCCTTTGAGCAAAATCCCTTGAAACTAGTTAGAAGGAACAGAAGAAATACTTGAAAGTTAAACAATCTCTTTCATACTAATAGGTATTGTACACTAAAAAGCTTATTTTAAAACATACCTGTTTTGCAATGGCTTTACTATCCAGCTTGTTGTAAACTTTTCTTATTTTTGCCACTGTGAATGAAGAAATGGAGAGTGCATAGAGACCAAAAGAGACCTTCTCTTCTGGTACCAGAGAGATTGGAGACGGGTTGATTCCTTCTGACTTAGAATCCTTGCCTTAAAGACATGAACAAAAGCTCATTTCAACAGGAGTACTGTTTTTGTGCTCCCTTTTAATATGTTATGTAAATTATACTGCAGAGTAGTGGTGGAAGAAAGCTTTTACGGATAGCTTCATGTATTTGCCTTCATGTATTTGCTCACCTTACCCATGCACAACCTGATGGCTCACAGCTTACACAACAAATAAGTTGCCTTTGTATTAACTAGCATAGGGCAAACGTTCTTTTAAAAGATCTACTATATTCACCCCTAGTGGCAACTAGAAGCCTGTGACTTGGTGATACGGATGGCCAAGATGCGATTCTTCCTCATCTGAATTTTTGCAAGAAAAAAAATTCATTTTTTTCTCTAATCTACAGGTTGTTCCCTTCCCTTTTCAGGGCAAACAGATTAGCTTAGAAAAATGATTTCTCCACTTGTGTCTTGATTTATGTTAACATATAGGTTAGGTATTATATAAAATTTCCTAGTAAAAACTAGTAAAACCATCTTAAAAAACTGCTCTTATCTCCAGAATCCCCTAAATTATCATTATGTTGAAGTATATTGAAAACTTTTCGGATAGAGAGGCTAATCAAAAAGGCAAAGACAGGGAACCTAATAAACCACCTTCTATCAAACTCCATAAGGTTTGGTGTAGTGCATTTTATGTGAGCAGAAGCTTAACCTCAAATGAAAAAACATCCTTTCTCTCTGTAGTAGACTACTCCTAAGATACAATGAAAGGAAAAACAAAAGGCTCGCTTGTATATGTATATGCTGCCACACTGGGAAAGCTCTTAATTAAGTTATCATGGGCTTCCTGGTGAGCATGGTCTTAGCATAACGGTAGGAAGATTTTCACTTCTCAGAAATGAATTGACAAATCCATTCATGGAATTTGCTTTGGCTAATTTTGTAATAATTCTCTGAGTAGAGCCAGAAATTAGCACTAGGCAGCTTGTTTGCCTTGGTGTCAGACAAGCAACTATGTGACAGAGATCTGTACCTGAAAAAAAAACTCAACTGGTTAAAGCTTCTGACTCAAGATGCTCAAGGAGAACTAACTTACTTTTCATGATACTTTGATCTTTCATAGCCTTCAACATCTATGTTTGTGTTTTCGTCTGTCTCAGCTCCAGGAAAAGCATCTAATTTGAAAGGCAAGATTCTGTGCATTCCCTACACATACATTTGTTTCTCTCTTCACTCACTGCCTCTTTTCTTCAGAGACTGACAATTTTTCCCAGGAAGAGCTGGAAAATTGTTAAAGTTCCCACAAGAAAACAAACCCGAGGACATGCAGACTTGATATTTTCAATTTTTTTTTTTAATGTATTTCTTGCTTGAAAGCCCTCTGTTTGCCAGCTAAAGTAATGAATATTACCTGGCAAGAACTAGCAAAAATTCTCAGTTCTTCTGCAAACAGATACACAAAAGCTCCAACTACAGCTGTGCCACGTTCCTTGCTGCGATCTGAGTTGTACTCACATGGTAAGTTCACTGCTTGAAAGCTTCCAACGTAATTTGGTCCCAGGTCATAAATGGTGCTAACGCTTGCAGCAGGCAAAACTTCCTCCAAGAAATGTGTCGGTCCCAAACGCCAGACCAAGGAGGAGAGCTGGCGCTGAGCCGGAGGTGTGCCGATATAGGAATAAACCGTGCTGACCACAGGGGGATTGGCAGACCCAGACCCACTGGGGCTACTGTGAATATAGTGAAGCTGTAAAGAAGAAAACATCGTGAAGTTCTATACATTTTATTTTATACATCTTCAATACATGTATTTATTACTCTATTATATATACTTATCTATGTATAGATATATATGAATCTATATATACTTATCTTATGTATTTGTTTTATAAATACGTTTATAAATATATTACATATGTACATCAATATGTGTGTGTGCGCGCACAGAAAGCAGTTGCTCCCGCAGTCAAAAGGAGGATTTCCATTTTGATTTTACCTTGACAGTGTTAACGAGCTGCCCATCAAGGTACAGTGCAGCTGTGCTGTTCTTTAACATGCCTTTACTCATAACCAGAACTAGGTGATGCCACTGGCCTTCCACTATAAGGTCACCGCAGCGAAAACGAGCACAACAAGGAAGAATTTCATAAAACGATGATTCTTCACTGAAGTCATCAACTAAAAGGAAAAGAACACTTAGTGGTAACAAGTAAAAATGTTATTAGTCTGGTTTAAGATTCTTATTTCATTAGACTTGACATGTCTCTAGAGAGATACATTAAAACTAAAATTTTACAAAGCATGTACAATAATGTGAGCAATCAAAAACCAGAAAAAATGAGATACATTTTTAAAATTTTTCCTTAAAATTGTCAAATGCAAAAACTGAAAGAATGAAATCAATTTTTTTTGGAAGTGTATTCTAAGTATATTATCATAGATGACCTCACCTACTTGCATATAAACAGGCTAGTGCAGTTTTATTAACATCAGTCATGGGCCTGGTGTTGTTTTACCTTAATTCTTCTCCCATAAGATTCCAAGAATACTTTCAAAGTCTTGACAACTATATTCACTTCCACCTTCTCACTGAAATTTTAACTGAACTTTTAAAACTGCATTAAGTAGCTTAGTGAAGCTTTTTCCTCATTTCTAAGTGTCACCATGTACGTCAAAAAACATTGTTGTATTTAAAAGAAATTCAACAAAGTAGTCAGCAAGAGATAACAGATGTCCCCCTACAACTACAAAGCTATTTTTCATCTTTCTCATACTGTAGAAGTATGCAGCCAAAAGCAGGAAATTCTACTGTAGAAACTAACATTAAATCAGACGATGAAAAAAATCACTAAATACCTGAACACCTGGCCCAGCTCTATTTGCACATCAATCACCAGGTTCAGCACTGACTCACTGATATTCGGAAACACAGTCAGTGCAACAGATCTGAAAATCCCTCTTGATTAATGTCACTATTTTTTAAAGGAAATTACCATCATTATAAACTTAATAGGAGGTGGGCTAATTACCAGGTACACACTGACACAAATGCACAGTAAGAGTTTATAAGAAATTCCCTGTAATACTATTTTTACAGCTATGAGCTGAGAAAGGAAGCCACCACGTTAAATTTAAGTTAAGCCCAAAGGAGTAAAAAATACAGTCAAATGAGGATATTCTGCTGATTAGTTCTGCCCTAACCTGTAAATTCTCAAAAGATTTTTAATTCTGTAAGCCACATTTATCAAATACTTGCTAAACACTGTTTTCATGTGTAGCTTGCAATTATCTTCCCTAAACAATTAGGTGACACACACAAAAACATAAAACACAAGTAAGGCTTTGTAAGAATCATCATGCTAAATTACATAGTAGCATTAAGTGGATTAGAGTTGGGTTAAAAGCCTTATTTTTTTTCCTTACTAAAAGCTGCAAATAAGATAATTGGCTAGAGAAACACATCAAGTACAGGCTAGCTAGAATTCAAACCTTGGCACACTGTTTTTTCTTCTTCCCTTCTTGCAAACTCAACAAAAATTCAGTTTCTGAAGTGATGCTATTACAGGAATGGCTTAGTGATTAAAAATATTTGCCCAATCTGTTGGGCAAAATTATTTGTTTTAGTGTTCAGTATCTTCATCTCGGGTAGTCACCCTAGGTTTTTCTGTAGAAATATCAGGGACCCCAAGGGTTGCAAACCAGATGCTGCTGGCAACCAGTCCCCATTCACCCAATATTGCACCCGTATTTTATATTCTCACATGGTTTTCAGGTCTTTATTTACCATCAGGTGCTCAATTCTCTTCTTTTGAAGGCTTAAACACACTTCAGTTCTCAACGCAAGATTTTAAAAATTTCTCTACAAGTCCTTCTTAGATTTCACATCAGAAGGCATGATCAACTTGCAGTACAAGTTGCAAATAAACATGCTGTCATGGCCCTGTAACACTGCCAGGAATAACCGATGACACTGCACATGCCTTACCGTAGTTTTGAAGTAACTCTTCTTTAGTGGATACAATTAGTGACCGGTCTTTTGCTGAGAGGACGATGGCCAGGCAGACGTAATGCTGCTCAGAGGAGTTTGCACGGCGCACCACAGTGAGCAGTCTGACTGGGTGGCTATTGGGAGGTGAACTGAAGTGTTCGATGCAAAACCAAGTGGAGTAGCTTAAGCCAGATGGTGGCGGGAAAAATCTTTCACCTAAAAACAAAAATTAAAGCCCTTTTTAGCCCAAGTAGCTGTCATTGGACATATACACGTGCTCCTGGTGTTCTAGCGATCTTGGACTTGAACTTTCAGTCTTTCATCTCTAAACGAAGCTTGGATTTAAAATACAATCACAGTTAGCTCACAGTGTTTTCTTTCCAAACTCAGTAAAGCAAAAATAGCATGCTATTCCCTTCTATATTAAAAACAGAATATAGTCCTCAAGATGAACTTTTTCAGAACACCTCGGTTTTGATTCTTTAAACAGAAACAAGAAATGGATGTGGAAACGGTTAATATCCTGACAAGCTGTTCTTTTCCATGGGTGTAACTCAATTTGCATCCTCATGAGGACCACTGAAGTATTTCATAATAACAACGAGCAATGAGAGAGTCTCCTAGCCTTTGCTCTCTCTCCTAAATCCATCCGACAGTCCAGGGTGCTCAAAGATGCCAAAAGTTCTCACTTAGGAGCATCCAATGCCACACTATCACTTCTGCATTAACAAAGAAGTATAAGAGAAATCATCATCATGTTGCTAACAGCAAGACTTGAGCACTTACCGGTTCCGATCCCACTGACAACCGCGCCATCCACAAGTCCTGTTGTGACTGCGTTATTTGTAGGTGCGTTATGGGGAGCCAGACTTGGCAAGAACAGACAGCTGTTAAATAAATCACCAGGAACATGTTAGAGTTCGTGAAAGTTGACAGAGTTTGATGCAAACGAAATATAGCCTTGAAGAATATACTGTATGCAAGCCACCACTCTCCTTGACTGTATGTGTTATAAAAAGTGGAAATGTATTCTCAAGAGTTTTCCCGGTGGGGTTAAATTACCCTCAGTGCAAAGGGCTTTGGCAGCAGATCTCTGGCTCAGCAGCATAAAAATGTTCCCTTATGGGCCACTATCATTTCTTAAAGACTTTGAGATGTTCTAAAGTATCCTAAAGACTGGATGAGTTAAATACTCCAAAGATTTGATACAATGGTTTTATAATATTCTCACAGTGATGTGTGAGTCCTTAAAAGAGCCACTGGTGTCTTCGACCTCCCAAAAAATGGATATAAGGAGTACCAGGTATCAGGTGACATAAAAGACACAGATAATTTCAGTGACCACCCTATGGAGAGTGGAGCGAACTGCATAGAAATTCTGCTTTCAATTTGTCTTTAAGCTTATTTCTGCTTTGCCCACCTTCCTCATTAGCAAGATCTCTAGAAGTTTTAAGTGGATTTCAGTGCATTTGTACTATTCAAATGCTGAACATGAACACCAGCAACTGATACTTTTCCGCAAGATTACATTAGTGCCTGCCTAATTTTAAAACAATCTTAAGCACGTGCATGAAAACCAGGTCTGAAAGGGCAATACATTTGCACACATAAACACTTATACTTTCACATCTAACAAGCCACCAGTGGTTTCAAGTCCCTAATTAAAACAAATGGAAATTCATGTAGCATCAAGTATTCCACTCCTTAAATCAAATAATTTATTTTCAGTTTTCAAGCTTCCCATTACAAGTTACAAGCACTTGAAAGAAGAAAGGAATGAAGCATCACACTGTGTTCCGTGCTCTCCGAGAGCACCGCAGGACCTTACCCGAACCCTTCGAGGGACGTGTCAAATTCAATAAATGCAGGAGTGACCGATGATCCATGAAGCCTGATATCATGTGGGGTAGTCATGGAGACCAAACACTTCACTCTCGTCAGGGGCACTGTGCTCCCTTCTGCTGGTTTCAGCAGGCTCTTGCTTATCCGATAGTGGCTGTCTTCATGCAGGCTGAACACGCTGTCAGAACCGAGGCCTTCCATGGAGGTCACCATGCTATCTACAGAAGGAACCAAGAAGAAACAGCAGCATTGCAACAGGGAGACGCTTGCAGGCCATGTATTTCGATTTTTAAGAGGTAATGGGGAAGAGTTCAATGGTCATCAACAAGTTCAGCCTCTCAGTGAGATGATGAGGTGGGAAGTATTACTCTCTTTACAAAAATATTCAGTTGAGCAAGGGAGATTAACGTCTCGGGCAGGATTTCACAGAAAGGCCACGGTAAAGCCAAAAACTGAGTCAAAAACCCATCCCATCACCTAACACATGGAAAAGGTCCCTCTTTGCATAACGCTTGTTTGGGTGCATTCCTGTTGTGTGACCTATTAAACAGAAAAAAAAAAAAAACTCCGATCGATGTTTTTCAGACACACTAAATCTGAACTAAAACTCCCAGAGCAAGTTGAAAGGCACAGTAAGCTTAGCTTAGTAAATTCACTATGCTAAATTGCAAATTGAATCCGGTGACACAACACAAATTCAGTCCTTTTTAAATCAGAGATACAGGATCGAGTATGAGAGTTGTATACACTTGGACTAGAGTGAAGGGATTTGATACTTGGAATTTAATATCATCCAAGACACTTTCTAAAAAAACTTTCAAATACTTGAATTGAATTGAAATGTTTCAATTAAGCTGTTTTTAACAGCGTGCTAGAACTCAACAGATGTCTTCAAATATCATCTGTAGATATGGAAACTTAGTAGTTGTATTATAATTTACTTTCCTATACTACATTAACAGCTGTCCAAGCTCTACAATTTAGGGTTGATAATAACAGGGAAAAAAAGTGAATCTGAAAAACACTGACTGGAGGAATGTAATTACATTAAACAATCCCCTTACAGATGTTCGGTCCAATTTATCAGATTGGTTCATTAAACAGCTGGAAAACAGACACCTCTTCTAGGGTGATAATTCTAGCTGATGAGTAATTGCAGTAAGGGGTATGTATATGTGGATGAAGTGCACCTT